>JAJPUD010002669.1:0-47061 GCA_023553655.1 Myrmecobius fasciatus | reverse complement strand
AGAGAAGGAAGGAAGGAAAGGAAGAAGGAAAGGAAGGAAGGAAGGAAAAGAGAAAGAAGGAAGGAAAGGAAGAAGAAAAGGAAGGAAGGAAGGAAGGAAGGAAGGAAGGAAGGAAAAGAGAAGGAAGGAAGGAAAGGAAGGAAGGAAAGGAAGGAAGGAAGGAAAAGAGAAGGAAGTAAGGAAAGGAAGGAAGAAAGGGAGGAAGGAAGGAAAAGAAGGAAGGAAGGAAAGGAAGAAGGAAATGAAGGAAGGAAGGAAAAGAGAAGGAAGGAAGGAAAGGAAGAAGGGAAGGAAGGAAGAAAAGGAAGAAGGAAAGGAAGGAAGGAAGGAAGGAATGTAAACATCTGACTTTAAAAGCTTTTTTACCTTTTGTATTCGGAATTTGGAAATGATTAACTGTAACTTATATACTAGTGGCTGGAAAGGCTTCTACTGCAGTCAGGGCCATGGGGTGGAATGCCTAAAAGGAAGGTTGGACTGAAGCCTTTTGGTTGGGGGAGGGCGGGAAGGGATGGAGGAACACCGAGGGGTGGGGAGAGAATGGGAAGCTGGGAAGCAGGGAAGCAATCCATATCTCTCCCGTGCCACTACATGCCCAGCCTCGGTTCCTCCCTCAGCATGCACTGATCACTTGCACGGACCGTGGTTTCCCAGGGGTCCGTCCTTCTGGAGAAAGCGTCTGTCTTTTGTTACCTTGCTATAATGCCTGGCAGCTTCTCCTCTATGAAATTCTGCATGCACTCGTGTTCCGTGGAATTAGCCAGAAACCGGCGAAAAGCTTCTACGTATCTGCCATGATCAGAAAGCAAGCTCCTCATGGAAGATGCCATGTTTGGTTTTCTGAGAAAGGCAGAAGGGGAAGGGAAGTTTTTCTCTCTCTTCCCGCCACCCGCTCCTCCTCCTGGCCTCCACCCTCCTCCCAGGCCCACATCCAAAACTTAGACTTGCGGGGAGCAGGTCATCAGTGTCTGACACTGGAGCGGGGCTCGTTAGCATATAAAATGCCCCGCGGGAATTGTTCCCCAGACTTTAACCCCTGCAGATTTGTTATTTTAGTGAAAGGAAGAAGGATTGTAAAACCCGGCAGTAAATCCCAGTGCTGAAACTTTTGTTTCAGACCTCAGGGTTTTTTTTTTTTTTTTTTTTTTTGCCAGACCTATAAAAATCAAGATTAGTTTGGCTTCATTTCCTGTTTCTCCTGTGGTTGTCCCAGGAAAGTCAGCTCCAAATGTGTGAAAAAGCCAAAGAAACCTCAAACTTTGGAATGCATTGGCCATGATAAATACAAAATCGTATACTAAAAGCAGAACGGATGGATTGGTTGTCTTTCTCCAAACGCTTGGGGGAAATACTGTCTTTTCCAATTCTTTAGATGGGAAAAGGTTCAACAAGTGACATTTTAATGTTAATTTGACCTGTGCAAAAATTGCTATGATATAAAAAATGTGGAACTCAAATCATATTTCTGCTTGTACCTTTTTTAAAAATAAAAGACTAGCCTTGTAAAGCAGGAAGAAATGAAGTCATAGCTAGAATTTTTTTACAGAGGGAAAACATACTTGGTAGGGGACTGTTGGGGAAGCACAAAGCCAAGATGTGAGGAAGGAAAGATAGTTCAGCCAGCTAGCTGTAGAAGTAGCTACACATGAGATTCAGATGCCTCATTTTGTGTGTGTTGGAGTTGGTAGTAATACTGACTTAGGGTCACTGCTAGAATCCAGATGAATAATGTTGCAGGACAGGGAGCTCACCCCAGCTTGGCAAAAGATTTTAAGTATTAACAGGGTCTTATGAATTTGGCACCTTGGGAAATAACCCCAGTTGTCTCACTCTAGATAAGCTTAGCTAAGATGATAACATGAACTGCTGGAAAAAAGGAGAGTGACAAGAGAGGTTGGAGGAAATAAGTATTGCCAGAAATTCCCAGCCCTAAAGACATGTTCTGGATTCAGCCTGGCTAAGTGCTAGCCTGCCTATGGTACACTTCGTTTATCCATATCTTAATTCATTCATTCAATCAACTGGCATTTATTATGCTTGAGCTAAGTCTGGTGAGATAGAAAAAAAAAAAGAAACAAAACAAAACACCCTTTAAAGCCATATTGGTTAAATCGTATGTTTCATCTCTCTAAACTAAAAATCCTATATTTTTTTAAATTATTCCTCATGATTGGTAATAGTATTTTGTATATTTTCTAGCTTGTTGCTATCTAGAAGTGGTATTACCAAGACATCTTGATGATGGGCTATTATGATTTTTGGTCAGTACACTGTTTCTATTATAAGATTTTCATTAACATTTTTTAGGAAGCTGCATTCACGAAGTACAAAAGACAATAGGATCATAGATTTGGAGGTGGAAAGACTTTAAAAGTTATCTAATCCAATCTCCTCATTTAATATATAATTAATAAAAGTGAAGTGACTTGCTTAAGGTCATGCAGGAGTAAGTAGAATCAAACTTATAGCTAAAATTGACTCATCTATGTACAATTTGAAGACATCTAAAATCCTGGGCTCCCCCCTCCATGACTGACTGTTAAACTTGTAGCTTTCATCTTCTCTTCATTCAGATGATTCTTTTCACCAATGGACAGAATTTTCTATTTATCACTATTAAATTTCATATCATTAGTTTCTTCTTACTAATCCACATCTTCTAGAATTTTGCTTCTGTCACTCCATATATCTGGAAATTAGATTTCTGTGCTCTATATTATTCTGTGCTTTATATAACCTTCATATAGACAGTGTGACATGATGGATAGGTAGTCATGGAGTATGGAAGATAAGTACTGCCACTGATGTGTTGATTGTTTGATCTAGGCCAAGTATATTCACTTTGTTTTTCTAAGATTACAAGTTACAAATGCCTTACTCTTCTCCATTAATAAAGGGAATATCCTTATCAGGAGTTCCCCATATTAATGAAATCATAAGTACACTCATCCCCTCCCTCAAAAACAAAAGAAGAAAAAGTATTTATGGAATCATAGAATTGCAGAACTGAAGAATTTCAGAGGTTGTCTAATCAGCCCTCCTTGTTTGATTGAGGTAAAATGACTGTTCCAATGTCACACAGCATTAATCAGCAGAATTAATATTTGTACCTAGGTCAACTGTCTCCAAATTTAGTGTTTTATTCAAGTTCTTGACCAAAAAAAAAGTACCACTAAAGACCTCTCCAGATTGATATCAATTCATTAATCAATATACATTGAGTAAGGTTATACAAAGAATTAAAATTAACATAGGTATATTATTGTTAGGTTCACATTTTTTAATTCTAATAAAAAGAACCTCATGAGAGTCTCTGTCAAATAGTGTGCTGGAATCAAGCACATCTGATAGTCCTTTATCTGTTAGTCCATTAAAAAAAAAAAAGAAATGAGGTTAGTTTGGCATGACTTGGTCTTAGTAAAACATTTCCTTCTCTAAATTCTCACAAATCATCCATTTAATACTTAATTTTAGAAATTTTTTAAGGGCTCAGTGTCAAGCTTACTATGTTTTAATTTCTGGAATTAATCTTCAAAACAATTTTTAAAACACTGGATATTTGCCTCTGTAACAAATATACTCTGCCCACTTTCTCCCTCAGAGGTAAGTCTGCTGTATCTCATCAGAGTTCTAGGGTAACTTGAGAGATTGGAGTGTCTCTGCTCTTCTACTGTCACGTTTTGACTGTGTACTCCCACTGACTGTATTCTCCCTTTTGTTAGGAGGGATTAACACTCTAGTTCTATTTAACTACTTAATGTGGTATAATTTTTGCAAAGAAATTTTTATTTCAAAATTATAAAACAAAGGACATACATTCCTCCAATACTTCCAGAGCATACTTCCCCCTATACTATCTTGTTCTCTGAGGCAGAAGATCTCAAATTTAGCTTAGTTCCTACATAGCATTGGTTCCACCAAGTTCATGTCTAAAAGCAGTAATAAGCCTGGATGAATCCTTCCAGTGAGCTGAGGTTCCAAAGACCATTCCCTGAAATCTCTCTTCCTGTCTTGAGGCATTAATGCTAGGCTGACTGAAACATTGTCATGGATTATAATTCTTGGATTTTTGTGACTTGCTCTCCCAGACAAGTTGGTGATTCCATTTCCTATACTCAGAATGGAAAAGAATAAACAAAAAAGCCGAAGAAGTTCTGTTTCTTAGGTTTCATATGGTGTTTCAGGAAGGGAAATGCCCAGAGTCCTTCCCTTTACAGCACTGCATCTCACTTCACTTATTGTGAGTTTCTCCAAAGGCAAATGGACCAGATACTTAGAGAAGACTCAGGCCCTTTAGAAGATGTTAATAAGTAGTTCTAGCTACACAACCCATCATAAGTGGCTCATCCTAAGCATATAGTCAGCTAACTGGAATCAGTCACAGAATGATCTCGCAAAGGTACTACCAATTACATGTCACTGTGATTCTACACAAGCAGTTGCCTAACATCTCCCTCTTGAAGGATTCTATTTAATGTTTTCCATATGGAAAGATGTCATTTGAGCAAGCTGATGGAGTCTGTGCACATGCTAGGCTCTCCATTACATCTCTATTCAATCTTCTGACACTTTTCTTTCCTTCCTTCTATGTATCTTCAAAGATCATTGACAGTGGGTCCACAATCACATCTTCAGGGGCCTCCTATATGAGATGACATAATAGTTCAATGAAAGAATTGCTTTGGTTCAAATTCTTCCTCCATAATTTTCTACCTATGGGTCCTTGAACAAGTTACAACTTACTTCATCTCTCTGGGCTTTAGTTTCTTCATCTGTAAAATAAATGTATTGAATTAAATTAACTTGCGTCTTTTTCAAGTTTAAATCTCTGCTATAATTCTTCAGAGTGAGACTTTTACTTATTTTCAAACAAATTTGGGTCTTTCTTTACTACTTCCTAGCTTGATAAAGAATTACAAGGAAAATTTCAGAGGCTATGCATACCTTAACAAAAATCTTTTCTACAATGTTTTCAACAAATGCATCTACTGAGATTGAACTCATAACTTCCTGAGGCAATCCATTCTGATTCTGGATCAGTCCAACTGAGAAAATTTTTCCTTTTATTAAACTTAAATCTTTTTCTTTGCAGATTTGCTGCAAATTCACTCCTAATTCTGCTCTTTGGAAACAATTAGAACAAGCCTGATCTCTCTTTCATATAATAATGCTTCAAATAATAGAAGATAGCTTTTCTTCCCATTTTCTATGCCCCCACTCCCCAGGACTTCGTTTCTACATGTTAAAATTTCTGGCTTATTCAACCAATCCTCATGGCATGATTTTAAGGTCCTCATCATACTAGCCTTCCTTCTTTGGATACCTTCCTATTTATCAGTCAGTGTTCTTTCTAAATACTGGCATCCAGAAATAAACACAATATTCAAGATGTGCTCTGTCCAGGACTGAATTCTGGGATGTTATCTGAAATTCTAATTAATCTATGGAATAATGAAATAGGATAGGCATATCTGATCCTTTGGGTACTAGCTGGGAAAAAAAAAAACAATGGCAGCAGGAAGTAAGATTGCAATTGTACTTTATAAGGTACAAAGAGTATAGAGGCAACTGGCACAGAAAGTACAAAGACAAATGGTGAAAGAGGGATATATTTATTAAGCAGATAACATGGTCAGACCTGAATGTTTTCACTAGCTTCCTTCAAGTTACAGCAAAAATTCCATCATATTCAAGAAGCCTTTCTCTGGACCACTGAATGTTATTTTCTTCACTTTGAGATTAACTTTAATTTATGTATATATCTTGTTTGTACATAATTGTTTGAATATTACCTCTCACATTACATTACAGACTCCTATCTCTGGCATTTTGAAGAGTATCTGGCTCATAGCAATTAAGTGCTTCTTGACTTGTTTAATTAGTCTTATTATTTTAACCTGTCAATATTTTGGGGAGATTATCATTCCTCAAAAGAAAGTTCTCTATTATTCCTCCCAGCTTTGTCCCATAGCAGCCTTGGTAAATATGCCATTTTTAACTTCTAGACAAGTCATTGAAAAATGTTAAGCAGCACAGAACCAAATGCAAATCCTTAGGGAATTTCATTCTAGACATTCTTCCAAGTTAACATTAAATCATTAATTACTATTTTATGGGTCATTAATGTGGATATTTATACAATTACACATTTATATATTGTGGAATTGTCTAGCGGATATTTCTCCAACTTGTCTATAAGAAATAACATTAATGATTTTACCCAATGAATTGCTAAAATGTAATTAAAATATATTTTTGGTCATATTCTGTTTATCCAACAAAATTAGCAATATTGTATTGAAAGAAATGTAAGACTTAAATAAGTAGTCTAATATCATTTAACATCACATGAGGCCATGATGGATTTTAGTCACTCATTCTTTGTTTTTAGATTCTTTCTTTAATAGTACATTCTAGAGTTTTGCAGGAATTTAAATTAAAGTTTCATAGTTTGCTGCCTCTATCCTCAAAAAATTGAACCAGAGTTTATCCTTGTCCAGTCCTATGGTACATCCATTTTCCTTGATTTTTCAGAGATAATTGGCAGTTGTTTGACAATCACATCTACTTAATCTTTTAGTATCCTTAGATGAAGTTCTTTTGATCCTGGAAACTTTAATCCATCAAACACAGATAGATATACTCTTTCTATCTTTCTACTTATCATAAGGATCAATGTTTTATTAGTCATCTTTGTTTTGTCCTTTTCAGTCCAAAGATAATTTTTCTTGATAGAAAAAACAGATGTAATATAAGAAGCTAGCAATTTTTATTTTCTTTATTCATGTTAATCTACCTACTATAAACAGGGATCTTTTCTCTGCTTTTACCCTTTCCTTCATTACTCAAAAATAACTATTTTAATTATCTTAAGAATTTTTATTTATTACAGCTCAGTCTAAATTTTATCATTCCTGATAAAATTGTTACAGGGTTATCTTATGCAGTTGCATTTGTCCTCTTTGGGTATCTGTAGTTCTGTTTTAAAAAATATTTTTAAAAAAATTAAGTTGGCAACTTAGTTCCCTTTTTATCTACATTTTTCTCTTTACATAGTTTCTTTTTTTCTTCATCAATCAAGCAGTAAATATGCATGATTAATTGCTTATTATATGTTAGGCACTGTTTTAAATATTGGGGATACAAAGAAAGGCAGAAATAGTCCCTTCAAAAAGCTTACATATAAATGAATTTATCAAATTATTTTTCTTTATAAATCTTGGGAATTTCATTCTTGAGAGCTTCCTCATCCTATTGAATTAAATTCATAGAATTTTTATCCATTACATTCTACCTATCTTTTTTTAAACCGCCCCCTTTTTTTTCTACTTCATGTCTAGGATGCATGTCAAACTAAGCCTGGCTGTCCTTCCTATTCTTCTTTATCACAAAATCTAAGCCAGAATAGTCACTTTCCTCAAGGGTGCCATTATGTCCACACTGGCAAGCAACAACCATCTTGAATTCAATTTTGTCTTAACCACTTTTTATTCTTTCAAATTTTGAAGATGATGTTTATTGATAAAGAAGATAGAAACAAAATTTAGAGTTCAATTCAAAAGTAATCTTTGCAACTTTTTGCTCCCGATATAATAAGGTTCTTTTTATTTTGCCTTTTGGATTTTTCAAAAAAAAAATTTTGCTTATTCTGCTCTTTTGAATTTTTGAAATACTATTTTTTTAAAGACCTATGCATTTTTCTTTTGATTGGGGGTTCTTAATGCTATTTGCTTTATATGTATTTTTAAATGCTAATGACCAAAATGCATTAAAATAAATTATGTCCATTTTTTTAAATTTGAAATTTCAGTCAGCCAGGATAGTGTCTAGTAGCAATACGTAGAGTACCAAACTTGAACTCAGGAAGACCAGAAGCCTACTTCAGGAAAATATTGGATATATGACTCTGGACAAGTCATTTAATATATTTCTAAGCCCCAGTTTCCTTATATGCTAAGTATAGGTTGGTTTTCAAGGCAAATTTCCAACCTGAAATCTATAATACAATGAACTCTGCAAACCTCAATTTCCTTGTCCATTAAAAAGGAAGCAATATCAAACCTTTGTTGTGAGGATCAGTTAAGATAATTTATATAAAAGTTCTTGGCAAATCTTGAAACACTATCTAAATGTTTTTTATTATAATTATTCCATTTACATGTGATCTGCTCACTTTAAAACTGGTAGACATGATACACTCATGAGTAAGGAAGATTTTGATTCTGTAATCATTTTAAAGGATTAGAGGATCATTTTAAAAAAATTTCTAAATTCAGAATCAGAAGATTCAAAAATCTATTTTTTTTTGTTTTTGTTTTTATTAAGCTAACAGAAGTTTTCTTAGAACCAAATGAGAAAGAACTTCAAAGGACCATTTGGTGCAGTTCTCATCCATTCTTCCTAGAAAAGTATTATTATCCTCAGTTTATAGATGAATCAGTTGAGGCCCAAAAAAGGTTAATTTACTTACTTGAGCTCATCCACTTAGCAAGTTAAATAACAATAAAAGGGATAAAACCTGACTAGTCATTTGAATTGTTATTTTTAATTCACTGCTTTTCAATTCAATGTGTTCTTAATTAGAATTTTTTGGGGGAAGAGGAGTAGAACAAAGACCAAAACATAGTCAACCAAGAAATATGGGGAAGATGAGAATACAAAATAATCTTTAAAAATTAGAGATTAAGTAGTAACAGTTTCAGAAACATGAGGATAGCAAAAAAAAATTGAATTCAGAAGAGAGAATGAAGAAATAAAAGAGGGAGATTGGGAGGGCAGTAGAACAAGTTTAGTATGTGTGCAGAATGGGATCAATTAAAAAGTAACCTAGAGTGACCTAGATCAAAGGCCACAGCCACAAGGGAACAATTGGTAAGGAGCCAGGTCTTGGAAAGCCAGGGGAAACTACACAGCTGTCAGAACAGAAGATGTAGAGGATTCATTAAGCAACTCATTTCAAAAAGTCCCAAGGTCACAAATTACAAACCTGCCAACCACCAATGGGTATAAGAAAGCATATTAAGAAGACCAGTCAGGTGGCCGAGAAAGAAATGGGTTTTAATAAGTCTAAGATAGAGAAGGTAAACTGTCCTTTAAGATGCTACTAGGGTTTATCAGGTTTAATCTGAATTTGTTTAAATATATTTCCCAATAAAGACTTCCAGTTTTATCAAGTTATAGAATGTTAGAGTTAGAAAGGCTTTGGAGTTTATCTAGTCTACCACCAAACCACTGATGTTATAGATGAAGTGAAAGCTGAAGAGATTAAATGGCTTTTCAACATTACACAGTAAACACAAGGCGGAGTTGGAACTAAAATCAGAATCCAGACTGTCAGGCCCATGACACAAATTTCCTCTATCTCTTACTCTCAGGGATCCAAAGATCTTGCATGGAGAAGAAGAGAATAAGTAAGGGCTTAGAAATTATTATCAATGACTTAACTCTTCTTGACTTTGTGACATCAAATCAATGTCGTTTTTGAATCCTAGACTCCTTAAAGATTCTACAATCTAGTTTTCTAAGACAATTCCTTGGGCAGTATCAGATTTAGAGGTTGCTTTGTAAGTAAATAGTTTCAAATTTGAGAGTTTGGGCACAAGCAGACAACAGGAAAGGATCATGTTCATGGCCCCTGGTTCTGTGAGCAACTGCATCATAGAATCAAAGCAATGATATGAGACATCAATGATTTAAATATTCAACTCATTTCAACAAAACTTTCCACTCAAATGTTATGAAGAGGTATTTGGACAGAGTTGGTTCCATGGGAAGGCAGTTTCCTGAATAGAAACTCTAAGTATATTTTCCTTTTGGAAGGGTACAAATCCTCAGAAAGTCTCTATGGGTTTTAAGTGTGACTTGACAAACCATTTTCCAATTGATAAATGGTCAAAGTATATGAACAGACAATTTTCAGATGAAGAAATTAAAACCATTTCCAGTCATATGAAAAGGTGCTCTAAATTACTATTGGTCAGAGAAA
The DNA here is from genome assembly GCA_023553655.1 of Myrmecobius fasciatus. NCBI lineage: Eukaryota > Metazoa > Chordata > Mammalia > Dasyuromorphia > Myrmecobiidae > Myrmecobius > Myrmecobius fasciatus. Next base: position 37,076 of record JAJPUD010002669.1, on the reverse strand, counting down.
TACAAATTAAGACAACTCTGAGGTACCACTATACATCTCAGATTGGCTAAGATGACAGGAAAAGATAATGATGAATGTTGGAAGGGATGTGGCAAGATTGGGACACTAACATTGTTGGTGGAGTTGTGAACTGATCCAACCACTCTGAAGAACAATTTGGAACTATGCCCAAAGGGCTATCAAATTGTGCATACCCTTTGATCCAGCAGTGTTTCCACTGGGCTTATATCCTAAAGAGATGTTAAAGGAGGGAAAGGGACTCACATGTGCAAAAATGTTTGTGACAGCCCTTTTTGTAGTGGCAAGAAACTGAAAACTAAGTGGATGCCCATCAATTGGAGAATGGCTGAATAAATTATGGTATATGAATGTTATGGAATGTTATTGTTATATAAGAAACCATCAGCAAGATGATTTCAGAGAGGCCTGGAAAGACTTATATGAACTTTTGCTGAGTGAAATGAATAAAACCAGGAGATCATTGTACAGGGCAACAAGATTAAATGACAATCAATTCTGATAGATGTGGCTCTTTTCAACAATGAGATGATTCAGACCAATTCCAATGATCTTGTGATAAAGAGAGCCATCTACATTCAGAGAGAGGTCTGCGGGGACTGAGTGTGGATCACAACATAGCATTTTCACTTCTTTTGTTGTTTTGCTTGCATTATATATTTTTTTCCTTTTTGATTTGATTTTTCTTGTGCAGCAAAATAATTGTATAAATATGTATGCATATATTGGATTTGACATATTTTTACCATGTTTAACATAAATTGGATTACTTGCAATTTAGGAGAGGGAGGGGAGGGAAGGGGGGGGAATTGGAACACAAGGTTTTGCAAGGGTTAATGTTGAAAAATTATCCATGCATATATTAAAAAGATTTAATAAAAAATAAATTAAAAAAATAAATATATGTAATATATTTCTATAATAAATACTCTATAATAAATACTAAAAAAAAAGAGTGGCTTGACAGAGTATCATGTTGTTGCTTATCTAGCAGCCCTCAGTCTATTTTTCTTCTGACCCATGGAAATGGAACTGAGTTTGGAGGACCTCAAGATTCTGTGGGGAAGTGGCTCTAATCAGAATTATCAGTAGTGATAATTTATCAGCTAATTATATATATATAATCCATCTTTAAGTCAATAGATGTAACTATTATCTTATTATTTTGAGTAGGGATCCTTTTACTCATATCTTATGGAGATCATGATAAGCTTTATTTAGACATTTCCCCAGAGTAAATCCTGGATTGATATAATATGGGTCAAAGGGAAAGTGATCTTTTGAGCTACTTTCAAGACCAAAACCACTCCATATGAGTCCAGGACATAGGAGTACTAGACCTGGGAAACCAAGTAATACCAACTTGTTGTTCATTTGTTTCACTCATGTACAACTCTTTTTGATCCCTTATGGGATTTTCTTAGCAAAATTACTGCAGTGGTTTGCCATTTCCTTCAGCTCATTTTACAGATGAGGAAACTGAAGCAAAATGAGTTAATTGACTTGCCCAGGGTCACTCAGGAAGACAGTATTCACTTTACCATTTAGCTGCCCTTAGGCAATTACAGTTAGCTCTCTTTTCATGTATGAATTCTTTTTCTCTTTACCTAGATTGTATCTTATAGTATTACAATTTTTGTACCCATACCCCATTAGTGTCCCTATTAATGCCACAATCTTCTGTGATAGATACCTTAGGCTAACTTCCCCCTACTCCTCATCTTCTGAAATGAACCAAAAAGAATATAAAAGCTCATGATTCATGTTTGCTATTAATTGGATAGTATCTAGACAAGGAAAGCAATAGTAAATGTGCAGTCATGCTACCTCGCCTCCATACAAAATAATCTTGATTTTTACTCTCTATTGTCTTTCCATACCATAAAAGACTGCAGTTTTCCAAATTCTACCTTCTCCACTCATATCAGGAATTTATATTCTCATTTACTTGCTTATTTTCTAATCTCAATCAGAACTCTCTAATCTCACATGAATTAACTCCCAGAAGACATTGCTTCCTCCTACTCTGATCTCAGTACACAATTATTGACTATTTTCTATTCCTTTGAACACTCCACTTTCAAACTGCTCTTCCCATTAGGCAGGACCTAATGCTATTTTATCTTATGCAACATTTATCAGGTGCAAGGTATATTATCTTACATGCTTAGCTCTCCTCCCCAATCCTAACCAAAAACTACATAAATTTATTTCACTTTGTAGACAACCTAACAAGGGTTAATGACAGTGGGAATAATTTTTGAGAGTAATTTTGAATAAGGAAGCACACCTATATCTCATTTTTTTCCTTTCTCAGCCTCCTGACTTTCAGGCAAACAGAATATCCTCAATGACATTCCTTGCTATTCCAACATTTCACCTGATCTTCTGAATTCCTGACAGCTTAGACAGTTTAGCAAGGTGAGGGCCATTTTTAAAAATACTAGCTCATAAACTTGGGCTAACTTTTGCTTTCCTATGCTGGTTAAAAGCAGTCTTGGAGGGGAACAAAAGCTGGAAGTGTCATTAAGGTTATTGTTAACAGCTGTTGCTTCCTGCTCCACAGATCATTTCCTTTATCTTCCTGATAAAGGTCACACTGCCATTTCCAGGAGGCCATGCTAACTGATCTAACACTCTCCAGTCTGCTACCTTTTCCTCTCCTTCCAGAAGGACATTCCTGCCTCCCACAGTGCTGGCATTATGCCTGTTTAGTTACTGAATATGGCAATGTGAATTGTGGCAATTGTGAGTGGGGAATGAGCAATAGCATAACAGATTTTTTTTAAAAGCACTTTACAATATGCCAAGTATTTTTTTAAAAATTATTTTCATCCCATGTGTCTAATGAAGTACTTCAGAAGCTCCAGCAGAGTAATACATCCTATAAAAAGAATTACTTTGATCAGTTTCTTTGGGATTAGGATTACAGATATAATTGGTGTGAGTCAGTCTTATTTTTGATGCCATCTGGTTTTGTATAGTATGCTCGGTTATAGTTCTAGCATAGGCCTTGGTCTCCCTCTTTTGTGAGTTCCTTGAAATTTCTTGGGTTCATTATTCAAAGCTATTGCTCATGAGCTTCAACCAATTGTTTTTTTCTTTTATCAAATCAAATAGAAGGCATATTAATTAGAAGCCATAAACAGACAGGATACATTTTCTTAAAGATTCCCGTAAAAATAATTGGAGGAAGGCAGTACATAAAAGAGCTCAAGTGAAAGGAATAAGGGGAAAGGTGGTGCAAAATAGTTAGAAACCTTTTAACTTCTGCTGCTGCTGTTTCCTTTTCCCTGGAAGATTCTATGATTTTATCTACCAATTTAGTGATTTATTTGAATTGTGGGTTACTGTGGTATAAGTGGTCACAACTCCCTCTGCACTATGTTTTTTTTTTTTTAGTTATATTACATGAGGTGCTATTATTTGTCAACTGGTATATCAATTCCACTTAACTTCTCTTTTGGGGATTTCTGTTGATCTACCACTCCTGGTCTGTTATTTAATTGTTCTTTATTCAGGATTTCTTAAAAATTTTTTTTCTACTCACAAACCTTTTTTGCCCAAGAAATTTTTATATGACCCCACATGTGCAGGTATGTTAAATAGGTATACTAATTACACATTCATTAATAAGTCATGATTTTGTGATCCCCACCTTCAGTTATGAGACCCTATATGGGGTCATGAATCTCAGTTTAAGAAGCTGTGCCTTATCTTTGTCTCTATCATGTCTTCCTACCAGGAGATATTTTGACTCTTTTAACCATTGCGTAGATAGCTATTTTTACATTTTAGTGTACATGTCAAATTCACAATTCTATTCAGCCAACAAGTAAAAAGCCAGAAGAATCCATGAGATTTACATTGCCTATATTTTTAATTTCTCTGTTTCTGACTTGAATACTGCTATTTGAACTCACTCTGCTCTCTGGGTCATGAGGAAAACATACCTTGTTGACTACTCCTACATTTTGGGTTCACAGCTCCCAAACTGCTCTCTAAATTACCAAGTAACATATAATAAACCCAAATCATTTGTTACCACTTAGATCTACACAAATCCCCTTGGAAGCTTCATTTGGTAAGACAGAGGGTGACTGGGCAGAATGGCACTTTTGACTTTTTGTTCTTCATTTCTTTCAGTAACAAAATTATTATTCTCCCTATGAGAGTAATCTATTCTCCAATTTCCTAAAACTTAGACAAAAAATACAGGATATGGATAAAGAATAGTTCTGGCCTCCTCTGTCCCCTAAGAGATATGGAGTGTGATTCAGGACACAGGTGTCACCTTTTGATGAACCAAAAGGACATATAGAAAGGCATGAAAACACATTTTTCCATTGTTAAGATCCCAAGGATAGGCAAGAATAATTTGCAAGGGAACTCAGAACTATATCCTATATGAATTAAAAAATGAGCTCAAATACAGTGATACAGACTAAGAGATAGTAACAAATGCAAAGATTGCCATCTATAATAATAGCTAACACACACACACACACACACACACACACACACACACATATATATATATATAATGCTCTGTTGTAGATGAAGAGCTATGACTGGATAGAGTGCTGGGACTGGAATCTCAAATATCTCAATTCAAATCCAACATTTATTAGTTGCCTTAGTTTCCTGTAAAATGAGCTGGAGAAGGAATTAACAACTGGTCTAGCATCTTTTCCAAGAAAACCCCAAATTAGGCAACTGAGTCAGATATGACTGATCAACAACAAAATTTGTGAGGCACCATGCCAAGTGCTTTACAATAGTGTCTCATTTGTTTCTCACAACAATGGGAAGTAGATGTTATTATACTCATATAAAAAGTCTGAAGAAAGTCACTGAAAACTGTTGTTAGTAAGACTCTGAAGCTGAATTTGAATTCAATTCTTCCTCATGCTAGATCCTGTGTCATAAAAATTGTTTCAACTAGCTTCTCTATGATTCCTCTATTTCAGGCATCAAACAGCAATGTCCAGTCTGGAAAATGACAGTATATGGAAACTGATTATAATAGTTGTCACAAATCTTCCTAATATTTTATAAGCATGATTTCTATTGGGCTTATATCCCAAAGAAATCATAAAGGAAAGAAAAGGCCCCACATGTGCAAGAATGTTTGTGGCAGCCCTTTTTGTAGTGGCTAGAAACTGGAAATTGAATAGATGCCCTTCAATTGGAGAATGGCTGAATAAATTATGGTATATGAATATTATGGAATATTATTGTTCTGTAAGAAATGACCAGCAAGATGATTTCAGAGAGACCTGGAGAGACTTACATGAACTGATGCTGAGTGAAATGAGCAGAACCAGGAGATCATTATACACGGCAACAACAGTACTATATGACGATCAATTCTGATGGACATGGCTCTCTTCAACAATGAAATGTTTCAAACCACCTCCAATTGTTCACTGAAGAAAGCCATATACACCCAGAGAGAGGGATGTGAAATGTGGACCACAACATAACATTCTCATACTCCTTGATTGATGTTTGCTTACATTGTGTTTCCTTTATCTGATATATCGTTTGTGTAGACAAGATTTTTCTTGTACAACAATGACAAGTTTGGAAATATGTATACATATATTCGATTTGCCAATATTTTAACATAATTAACATGTAGTGGATATCCTGCCATCTAGGGGAGGGGTGGGGAGTTGGGGGAAAAATTTGTAACGGAAAGCTATGTAAGGGTTATTGTTGAAGAATTACCCACACATAGGTTATGCAAATAAAAAAAATTGAAAAAAAATATTTTATAAGCATGACAAATAAGTATCCTGTCAAAATAAGTATGGATGAGCATTTTATGAAATCAATGTATCACCTGAAAATGGGTTAGGGATTCCCTCTCAACCCACTAGAAGTCTGATTTAAGAAAATCATTGGATAGACTTGTGATGGAAAGTACCATTTGCCTCCAGAGAGATAACTATGGAGATTGAATGTGGATCAAAGCAAGTATTTACACTTTTTTTGTTTGTTGACTTGGTTTTTTTTCTTTCTCATTTTTCCCCCTTTAGATCTGATTTTTCTTGTTCAGCATGATGAATATAGAAATATATTTAAAAGATTCACACATGTTTAACCTATATCAGATTGCTTACTGTCTTGGGGAAGGGAAAAGGAGGGAAACAGAAGAGAAATTTGGAATACAAGATTTTGCAAAGGTAAATGTTGAAAATTATCTTTGCATGTATTTGGAAAAATAAAATGATTTTACTTCCAGTTGTGTGTACCTTGCTATTCTAAAGTTAGTTGTAGTTTTTGATTATAGTCAATTATTTTTAAATGTTATTGCTAGGCAAACAAAACAATAATGTTAGAAATACGCTCTTGGCAATGAAAATCAGATATCAAGGAAAATGTATTAAAGAAGAATCTTAAGGAATCATCTTAATGTTTCAGGACAGAAGCAGTTCTTACTCCTTTTCAGGAAGAGGGACCTCTTAGCAAAGAAGTGGGAGAAGTTTTATACTTGCTAGTTTGACACAATCCCTCCCTTAAGAGACTGGATTGGTCCATTCTCCTCTGGGTTACAATCTTTCTGATATGCCTACTATATGTTTCCCCTAAATATGTATAAACATATTTCCCCTCCCTTGTCTGGATCAGGTATTATTTTAAGTTTGTGGTTTTCTCAAAGCCACAAGACTCTTTCTGATTGGCTGAATCCACCCACCCCTTCCTAACCCTCTAATTCTTTATTTGCGTAAGGCTTCTACTGATCAAATTATACACTGGATTAAAGGATCTCTAGAGTCAATTCAAGCAAGGGGGTCTATCATTATAAGTGACTTATCCAAAGTTACGTCTGCGAAATGGCTGGACTTTTTCCATTGTCATTTAATGGCAAAAGCAATGGTAAGCATCCCTAAAATATAGTGAGTCAGACTCTGCTTGAACCCATCTAGATAAATAAAAATGACTTCTTCATGAGCCAACCCAATTCATCTTCAGAGCATTCTTTATGTACAAATTATCTGTCTCACAATGACTACCATCACTTGATTCTGACTTTTTTTTTGTATGTGTGTGTGCTTATTTTTCTTCAAGAGTGCTTTAAGATTGGAAAATTTCCAAGTTGAATGAAACAGGATAACTGAGACACCAGCAGAGCATTTCTCTCTTGGCTATCATGATTTTTAATATGTTGTTGCCAAATATGCATTCTTGTCATTTTCATGTGTCTCATAAAAAGGATGACTATTGAGTCACCAATAGCTGTGAGAGTGTTGTATAGTGGAAAAATTTGTAATATTGAAGACAATTTGTAATCATTGAGGTTAAAGTGATAGTCCAGAAGTCAAGAAAACTCATCTTCGTGGGTTCAAATCTGGCTTCAGACACTTACCCCCTTTGTCATCCTAGGCAAAAAATTTAAACCATTGTATTGCCCTAGGGCAATGATCTGGAGAAGGAAATGTCAAACTACTTCAATATCTTTTCCAAAAAAACCCTAATTGGGCCCATGAAGATTTGGACATGACTGAAATGTCTGACTGACAACAAAAAGTTTCCAATTGCAGCTAAGCTTCATATTTTCTATGTGATCTTTTGTGAGCTATGTGACATTTATTGTATCAATCTTTAAAAGGAGGGGATTGGCCTAGATCATCTCTAAGGTATCTCAAATTTAAATCCATGAATTTATGACTTAGCATCCCTCTTACCATAATGGCTGTCCTTCCTTGATCACTTTCTAATTTGACAGCATTGCTCCTAAAATGTGGCAAACAGAACTGAACACAGGATCCCAGTCATTAGTTGACCAAAAAAGAAGTTACTGAATATTACTCCTGTTTATTAGATTTCATTAATTCAGTTTAAGACTGATTCAGCTTTTTCACAGCCATACCATATAACTGAGTTACATTGAGTTTTTGTTGATGTTATGTCAATTAGTTTTATCCAGCTCTTTATGACCCCACTTGGGATTTCTTAGCAAAAAGTATTGAAGTGCTTTCCATTTCCTTCTCCAGCACATTTTGCAGTTAAGGAAATTGAGACAAACAGAATTAAATGTCTTAAACAGGGTCACTAGCTGCTAAGTATTTGAGGCCACCTTTAAACTTAGCTTCTTCTTTCTGACTTCAGGCCTGTCTCTCTATCCACTATACTATCTAGCTACTGTGTATACTATCTAGCCCAAAGAGGCTGTTTGGCTGTACTCATAAAAGACTTTAAAAGATAAATGAAAGAAGTAGAGAAAAAATGAGAAAAGAAATGAGAGGTATACAAGAAAGACTCAACAGTTTAGAAAAGGAAGGCAATTCCTTAAAAAAATGCAATTGACCAAATTTAAAAAAAAAAACCCACTGAAGAAAACAACACCTTCAAAAGTAGAATTAACCAAGTTGAAAAAGAGATATAAAAGCTAACTGAGAAAATCACACATTAAAAACTAGAACAGGGCAAGTGGAAGCTAATGACTCCATGAAACATAAACAATCAGTCAAATAAACAAAAAAGAATGAAAAAATGAAAGAAAATGTCGAATACCTCATTAAAAAAGCAGCCAGTCTAGAAAATAGATCCTGGAGACACAATTTAAAAATTATTGGCCCATCTGAATTCCATGGCTAAAAAAGAGTCTAGATAGCATTCTTCAAGAGATCATCAAGGAAAACTTCCCTGCTGTTCTAGAAATAGAGGGGGAAATACTCATTAAAAGAACCCATCAATCACCTTTAGAAAGAGATCCTACAAGGCAAACTCCAAGAAACTTTGTTGTGAAACACCAGAACTACAATATCAAGGGAAAAATACTGCAAGGTGCCAATTCAAATATCAAGGAGAAACAGTTATGTTAACCCATGATCTGGCAGCTTCTACAATAAAGGATCAGAGTACCTGGAATATCATATTCTGGAAGGCAAAGGATTTAGTGTTACAACTGAGAAATAACTACTCAACAAAACTGAACATCATCTTTCATGGAAAGGTGAAGTAAGAGATTTTTCAATCATTTCTGTTAAAAACAAAACAAACAAACAAACAAACAAAAAAAAAACCAGAACTACATTCTTCAAGAGAAGTATAGAAAGGTGAATAGGGAACACACACACATACACACACACACACACACACACACACACGTGTGTGTGTGTGTGTGTGTGTGTGTGTGTTAGTTATTTAAAGGTTAAGCTATTTACATACCTAGATTGGGAAATGATATCTGTAAGTCTTGAGAACTGTATCTGTCACTGTGGCAGACAGAGGGAACATCACATGGATGGAGGATATGGGTGTAAAATGAACTCTGATGTGATGATATCAAAGAAAAAAACATTAAGGGGTAGAAAAAAGGTTTGTACTGCATGAAGAATAATAATGGGAAAAATTAGATCCATGAAAAAGCACAAAAGTCCTATTACAATTAAGAAAAAGAAGAGAGGTGAATGAGCATTGTCTGAAGCTTGATTTCATCAGTTCTGGCTCAGAGAGAGAATAACTTAATCATTCATTTGGGCATGAAAATTTATCTAACCCTATAAAGAATTTGGAGGAGAAAGAGAAAGAAAAGGGAGAGGCAGTATAAAAGGGAAGGCAGAAACAGGACAAACAAAAGGTAAGAGAATGGGGGGAAGGGTGATAGAAGATAAGGTAGTATATAAGGTGGGTTAAAAAAACTTCTAAGAGAAGGGAGGAGGGGTAATAAAAGATAAAGTAGGGTGTAGGGTGGGTAAAAAAGAAACAATACTACTAAGGACAAAGTGGAAAGATAAGAAAATGGGATGGAGGGAAATGCAAAACTGGTAATCATAACTGTGAATGTGAATGGGATGAACTCTCCCATAAAATGAAAGTGATTAGCAGAGTGGATTAAAAAACAGAATCCTACAATATTTTTCTTACAAGATACACATTTAACACAGAAAGACACATAGAGAGTAAAAGTTAAAGGCTGGAACAGAATTTATTATGCTTTAGCTGAAGTAAAAAAAAAAGCAGGGGTAGCAATTCTGATCTCAGATAAAGCAAAAATAAAAATAGATCTAATTAAAAGAAATAAAAAAGTACATCTTGATATTAACAATGAAATAGTAATGATATTAAATGTATATGCACTAAGTGGTAGAGCAGGCAAATTCCTAGAGAAAATATTAAGCCAGTTATAGGAAAAAATAGACAGCAAAACTATATTAGTGGCAGAACTTAACCTTTCTCTCTCAGAATCAAACAAATCTAATGATAAAATAAACGAGAAAGAAATGAGGGAGGTTAATAGGATCCTAGAAAACCTAGATATAATAGACTTCTGGAGAAAATTTAATAGAGACAGAAAGGAATACAGCTTTACATGACACCACACAAAAATCAACCATGTATTAGGGCATAAAAACCTCACAATCAAATGCATAAAGGCAGAAATAGTAAATGCTTCCTTTTCAGATCACAATGCAATAAAAATTATATTCAATAAAGTGCCAGGGAAAAATGGACTAAAAACCAATTGAAAATTAAATGATCTAACTCCAAAAAATTATTAGGTCAAACAACAAATCACAGAAACAATACATAATTTCATTCAAGAAAATGACAATAATAAGACAACCTACCAAAACCTACCAAAATCCAAATCATTTCTTAGGAGAAATTTTATAACTCTACGTAGCTACATAAATAAAAAGGAAAAAGAGGACATCAATGAATTGGACATACAACTAAAAAAACTAGTGAAACAAATTAAAACCCCCAATTAAATACCAAATTTGAAATTATGAGCCTCAAAAAAGATATTAATAAAATTGAAATTAAGAAAACTATGTAACTAATTAATAAAACTAAGATTTGACTTTATGAAAAAAAAACCCCAACAAAATAGACATATCTTTGGTTAATTTGATTAGAAAAAAGAAAGAAAACAACCAGATTACCAGCTTCAAAAATGAAGGGTTAATTTACCACCAATGAAAAAGAAATTAAAGCAATAATTAGGAGCTAAATGCGCCCAACTGAATGGCATCAAATCTGGCAACTTAACCAAAGTTGATGAATATTTAAAAATATAAATTGCCCAGTTTAACTGAAGAGGAAATATATTATTTAGACAGTCCCATTTTAGAAAAAGAAATTGAACAAGCCATTAATGAAATTCTTAAGAAAAAATCTCCAGGACCAGATGATTCACAAATGAATTCTACCAAACATTTGAAGAATAAATTCCAATAGTAGGTAAACTGTTTGAGAAAATAGCTAAAGAAGGAGACCTGCCAAATTCCTTCTATTACTCAAATATGGTACTGATGCCTCAACCAGGAAGAGTCAAAACAGAGAAAGAAAATTACAAACCAATCTCCCTAATGAATATTGATGCAAAAATTTTAAATAAAATATTAGCAAAGAGGTAACAGCAACTTAGTAGGATAATATACTGTGATCAAGTGGGGGAAATTGCTGGGGAAAATGCAAAATAATGTCAAAAACTCAGCATAGATCTGTATCTCACATTTGATACCAAAATAAGATCAAAATGGACACATGATTTGGGCATAAAGGATAATCCATCAACAGCAAGGGATAATTTACTTGTCAGATCTCTGGACAAGGGAGAAATTTATGATCAAAGAACAATTAAAGAACATTATGAAAGGCAAAATGGACAATTTTGATTACATTAAATTGAAAAGTTTTTGCACAAACAAAATCAACAGAAACAATATTAAAAGGGAGTTACAAAGCTGGGAAAAATCTTTATAGCCAATATTTCTGATAAAGGTCTCATTTCTAAAACATATAAAGAACTGCGTCAAACTTATAAGAATACAAATTATTCCCCAATTGAACAATGATAAAAGGATATGAGCAGACAATTTTAAGATGATGAAATTAAAGCCATTTATAGTTATATGGAAAAGTGCTCAAAATCACTATTGATTAGAGAAATGCAAATTAAAACCTTTCTGAGGTACTGCTTCATACCTCTCAGATTGGCTAAGATGATAGGAAAAGATAATGATAAATGTTGGAGGAGATGTAGGAAAACTGATATACTGCTGATGGAGTTGTGAAATGATCCAAAACCATTCAGGAGAGTAATCTAGAACTATTCCCAAAGGGCTATAAAACTGTGCATGCCCTTTGACCCAGCAGTGCCACTACTGGGTTTGTATTAAAAAGAAACCATAAAGGAGAGAAAAAGACCCACATATGCAAACAATATTTGTAGGAGCTCTTTCTGTGGTTAACAAAGAATTGGAAAGTGAGTAGATGCCCATCAATTGAGGAATGGCTGAATAAGTTATGGTGTATGAGGGTAATGGGACATTATTGTTGTATAAATAATGATGAACAAGCTGATTTTAGAAAGTCCAGAAAAGATTTATATGGCTGATGCTGAGTTTAACAAGCAGAACCAGAAATACATTGCACACAATAATAGCAAGAATGTGTGATGATCAACTATGAAAGATTTGGTTCTTTTTGGTGGGTCAGTGATCCAAAGCAATCTTAATTAGTTCTGGACAGAAAATGTCATCCAGAAAAAGTACTATGGAGATTGAATGTAAATCAGCACAGTCTTTGTTCACTTCTTTTTTCTGTTTTTTTTTTTCCCCTCCCATGGTAAGTTCTGATTTTTGTTCTAATTTTTCTCCCAACTTGATTCCTAAAGCAATGTATATTAAAAATTAAATAAAAACCTGTTAACACTATTAGCTAATAATCTCAAGAATATTAATATAGGTATCTCAATAACAAGATGAATAATATTGCAAAGAAAGTTAAAAGTTAAAAAATATAAACAAAATTTTAAAGTGCTATATTTCAGCTATTATTGCAATCACAATTTTCATGTGATTTTGAGCAGATATCTAGTCTCATCCATACTTTCATGAGACTCTCCTTTATATCTCAGACAAAAGTTTTTCCTTAGAGACCTCTAGTAGGAGAGAGGCCAGTTCTTATTGAGCCAATCCAACTGTATTTTAGGGGAGTTCTATTTGTTATTTTTCTATTATACAAAGCCTCAGTTTACCTCTTTGCATATTCCATTCATTGTTCCAAGTTCTGACCCGTGGAGTCAAATAGAACAAATTTACTTTTTCTTTTATTTGGCAATTCTTCAAATACTTGGAAAGTAGTTATATTATCATTATATCTTTCTGGACAAAGAGTCCCCAGTTTTTTGTTTTGTTTTTTAATGTATTGTTTCTTTTCTCCAGTTACATGTTAAAACAAATTTTAAGCTTTTTTTTTTAAGTTTCAAGTTCTAAATTCTATCCCACCCTCTCCACTCTATCCCTATGACAACATCTTAAACCCCCTGAATACCCTGGTAATCTTCCGGACATATTCTTTGTCTTCACACTATCCTTCCGAAAATGTGTTGTCCAACAGTAAACATAATGTTCTAGATCTGGTTTGGTCAGGTAAGAAAAGTGATACATATATGTTAAATGTTATTTTATTTATTAGTCAGTAAAAAACCTTTTATTTAGTATCTACTATGTATCAGGCCCTATGCTAAGCTGCAGAGATACAAAAACAGGCGAAGAGACAGTCATTGCACTCAAGGAGCTTGCAATCTATTGAAGGAGATAACATGCAAAAAATACATATCAAACAAGCTATATAGAGGATAGATAGTAAATAATTAACAGAGTAAAGGCACTAGAATTAAGAAGTGCTGGTGAAGGCTTTAAGGAAAGAATTTCAATTGGAAATTAAAGGAAGCCAGTGAGATCAGTAGTTAGAAAAGAAGAGCTAGAGTATTTGAGGCATGTGGAAAGCTAGAGAAAATAGTCAGGAGATGGGATGTCTTGTTTGTGGAAGATTAAGAAGTTGAATGTCGGGGACGGAGCCAAGATGGCAGAGTGAAAACGTGACTCTCTGCATCCTCCTCCGATCTTCTCTCAAAACAACAATAAAATAAGCCTCTGAACTGATCTTCAAGTCAACAAATTCAGAAATATTTGGACACTGCTCTTTGAAGAACTTCATATCAGGTTTGTCTAACTCGGACAGAGGGATAAACAAGCGGACTTGGGTATAGGCCGGAAGTGAGGGTGGGACTCAGCTCAGCTCATCGTGGCAGAAACTCCAAACTCCAAATTCCAAACACCGCGAGTTTATCTGAGGCACTCTGGACACTCTGCCCTGACTGGGGGCAGGTGTTCTGGCAGACTTGCCTTGTTTAAGAAGTAATTTGGACTTGGTCCTAGCCCCCACCGGCCCAGCTCCTTAAGTTAATTCACCGAATTGCCCCAGGGCAAAGATTTTTTCCGAGCCTTAAAGAGACATCCACACTGTCTAAAAAAAATGAAGAAGCAAAAGAGAGCTCTCACCATAGACAGCTTTTACCAAGAGAAAGAAGTGATGACCCCAGATCCTGAGGTTCCTTTAGACAAAACTCCAAAGGAAGTTTTTAAGGACCATCACTGGTCTCCTTTTCAAAAGGCCTTTCTGAAAGATTGCATAAAGAACTTCAAAAGAGAGCTGGAGGATAAATGGGAAAATAAATTGAAATCAGTGCAAGAAGGATACAATATCTTGCAAGAAGGATATGATGCCTTGCAAAAGAGATATGAAAAAGACACCAATTTATTGAAAAATAAAATTAGGGAAGTGGAAAAAGAGTGCAATGAACAAAAAAATTCAATTGGCCAGGTACAAAAGGAGCTTAAAAAGGTAACTGAAGAAAACAACACTTTAAAAATAAGAATTGAACAAATGCAAGTGAATGACTCAATAAGACTTCAAGAATCAGTCAAACAAAAACAAAAAAATGAAAAATTAGAAGAAAATATGAAATATCTCCTAGGAAAAACAACTGACTTGGAAAACAGATCTAGGAGAGACAATCTAAGGATTATTAGACTTCCTGAAAGCCATGATGAAAAAAAGAATCTAAACACTATCTTCCAGGAAATCCTGAAAGAAAACTGCCCTGAGATTGTAGAATCAGAAGGCAAAATCACCATTGAAAAAATTCACCGATCACCTCCTGAAAGAGACCCCAAAATTACAACACCAAGGAATATTGTGGCTAAATTTCAGGACTATCGCACCAAGGAACAGATTCTGCTAGCAGCTAGAAAGAAACAATTCAAATACCGAGGATCAATAATTAGAATCACACATGATCTGTCAGCCTCCACATTGAAGGATCGAAGGGCCTGGAATTAGATATTATGAAAGGCAAAGGAACTTGGATTACAACTAAGAATAACCTATCCAGCTAGAATGAGCATTATTCTCCAGGGAAGAAGATGGTCATTCAATGATATAGGTGAATTCTACCTATTTCTAATGAAAAGACCAGATCTGAACAAAAAATTTAACCTCCAAACTCCAAACAGAACTCAAGAGAAGCATAAAAAGATAACAAGGAAAAGACTCTTGAGAATTTTACTTCTACTAGGGGGATACTTAAAGTTTGGGGGTATAATTAACTAGATATTACTTTGATAATATGAAAAATAGAACTAGAGGGGGAAAGGTTGTCATACTGGGGAAAAGAGGGAAAAAGTGGTAAAATAAGATCTAAAAAAAAGGAGGTAAAAACAAGATAAAATCTCTTGAAGAGTCAAAGAAAACCTAAAATAATTGAGAGAAAGATGGGAAGGAGATGAGCATTGTGTAAATTTTACTCTCATCAGGTTGGGCTCTAAAAGTGTATATCAGCCACTTGATTTCACATAGAAACTTGTCTGTTGCTAGAGGGAAGTGGGAGGGAAAGGAGGAAAAAGAAAGGGATAAATTATTAGAAGGGAAAATAGAAGAATCAGGGGAAAGGAGTTAAAAAAGGGGGAGGGGATCTAAAGGGTGGTGGATTGTTTGGGAGAGGGCGTCATCAAAAGCAAAGTAGTGAGGAGGGGGTAAGGGACAAAAGGGAAAGGAAAGGGGAAAAAATAACTTGGGTAAATAAGATGGCAGGAAATAAAGGATTAGTTATTCTAACTGTGAATGTGAATGGGATGAACTCTCCCATAAAGCGGAAGCAGATATCAGACTGGATTAAAAACCAGAATCCCACAATATGTTGTCTACAAGGAACACATCTAAAACATAGTGACACATATAGGATGAAGGTAAACAGCTGGAGCAGAAAATATTATGCTTCAGGTGAACACAAAAAAGCAGGGGTAGCAATCCTTATCTCAGATCAAGTAAAAGCCAAGATAGATCTAATCAAAAGAGATAAGGAAGGAAACGATATTTTATTAAAGGGTACCATAGATAATGTAGCAATATCAATACTAAATATATATGCACCAAGTGTAAAATCATCCAAATTCCTAGGGGAGAAATTAAGAGAGATGCAAGAAGAAATAGACAGCCAAACTATACTAGTGGGGGATCTCAACCTTGCTCTCTGATAATTAGATAAATCAAACCACAAAATAAACAAGAAAGAAACTAGGGAGATAAATCAATTGTTAGAAAAGCTAGGTATGATAGATCTATGGAGAAAGTTGAATGGAGACAGTAGGGAGTTTACTTTTTTCTCAGCAGTCCATGGAACCTATACAAAAATTGACCATGTGTTAGGGCATAAAAACCTCAAAATCAAATGCAAAAAGGAAGAAATAGTAAATGCATCCTTTTCAGATCATGATGCAATAAAAATCACATGCAATATAAGGGCAGGAGAAAATAAACCAAAAGTTAATTGGAAATTAAATAATCTAATCCTGAAGAATGAATGGGTGAAAGAGCAAATCATAGACACAATCAATAATTTCATCCAGGAGAATGACAATAAGGAGACAACATACCAAAATTTGTGGGATACGGCCAAAGCAGTTATAAGGGGCAATTTTATATCTCTAGATGCTTACTTGCACAAAATAGAGAAAGAAAACATCAATGAATTGGGCTTATTATTAAAAAAAAAAAACTAGAAAAAGAACAAATTAAAAACCCTCAATTAAATACCAAATTGGAAACTCTAAAAATAAAAGGAGAAATTAATAAAATTGAAAGTAAGAAAACTATTGAATTAATAAATAAAGCTAAGAGTTGGTTCTACAAAAAAACCAACAAAATAGATAAGCCTTTAGTTAATTTGATAAGAAAAAGGAAAGAGGAAAATCAAATTGTTAGTCTCAAGAATGATAAGGGAGAACTTTCCTCCAATGAAGAGGAAATCAGAGCAATAATTAGGAGTTACTTTGCCCAACTTTATGCCAGTAAGTTTGATAATCTAAATGAAATGGAGGAATATCTACAAAAATATAGATTGCCCAGGTTAACAGAAGAGGATATAAATTATTTAAATAGCCCCATATCAGAAAAAGAAATAGAACAAGCTATTAACCAACTCCCTAAGAAAAAAATCTCCAGGGCCAGATGGATTTACATGTGAATTCTGCCAAACATTCAAAGAACAATTAATTCCAATACTATACAAACTATTTGAGAAAATAGGGACAGAAGGTATATTGCCAAATTCCTTCTATGAGACCAATATGGTGCTCATAGCTAAACCAAGTAGGGTGAAAACAAAGAAAGAAAACTATAGACCAATTTCCCTAATGAATATTGATGCAAACATTTTAAATAAGATATTAGCAATGAGATTACAGAAAGTCATCCCCAGGATAGTACACTATGACCAAGTAGGATTTATACCAGGGATGCAGGGCTGGTTCAATATTAGGAAAACTATCAGCATAATTAATTATATTAATAACTAACCTAACAAAAACCATATGATTATCTCAATAGATGCAGAAAAGCATTTGATAAAATCCAACACCCATTCCTATTAAAAACACTATAAAGTATAGGAATAAATGGGCTTTTCCTTAAAATGATCAGTAGCATCTATTTAAAACCATCAGCAAGCATCATATGTAATGGAGACAAACAAACCATTCCCAATCAGATCAGGAGTGAAACAAGGCTGCCCATTGTCACCATTATTATTTAAAATTGTATTAGAAATGTTAGCTTTAGCAATAAGAAAAGCAAAAAAGATAAAAGGAATCAGAGTAGGTAATGAAGAAACCAAATTATCACTCTTTGCAAATGACATGATGGTATACTTAGAGAACTCTAGAGACTCAACTAAAAAACTACTAGAAACAATTCACAACTTTAGCAAAGTTGCAGGATTCAAAATTAATCCATATGAATCATCAGCATTTTTATATATTACCAACAAAGTTCAGCAGCATGAGATACAAAAAGAAATTCCATTCCAAATAACAGATGATAGGATAAAATATTTGGGAATCTATCTGTCAAGGAAAAGTCAGAAACTATACGAACTAAACTACAAAACACTTTCCACACAAATAAAATCAGACCTAATCAATTGGAAAAATATTAAGTGCTCATGGGTAGGCAGAGCGAACATAATAAAAATGACAATACTACCCAAACTAATCTACTTATTTAGTGCCATACCAATCAAACTCCCAAGAAATGATTTTACAGATCTAGAAAAAATAGTAGCAAAGTTCATTTGGAAGAACAAAAGGTCAAGGATTTCAAGGGGATTAATGAAAAAAAAGGCAGATGAAGATGGCCTTGCTGTACCAGATCTAAAACTATATTATAAAGCAGCGGTCATCAAAACCATTTGGTACTGGCTAAGAAATAGAGCAGTTGATCAGTGGCACAGGATAGGTTATCCGGACAATCTAGGCAATAACCTTAACAATTTTGTGTTTGATAAACCCAAAGACCCCAGCTTTTGGGATAAGTACTCACTATTCAGCAAAAACTGCTGGGAAAATTAGAAACAAGTGTGGAAGAAATTAGGGCTTGACCCATACCTAACACCACATACCAAGATAAGATCTAAATGGGTTCAAGATCTAGATATAAAGAGGGACTTTGTAAGCAAGTTAGAGGAACGTAATATAGTTTACCTCTCAGACCTGTGGAGATGGAATAAATTTATGTCCAAAGAAGATCTGGAACTCCTAATTGAACACCAGATGGATAATTTTGATTATATTAAGTTAAAAAGTTTCTGTACAAATAAAACTAATGCAGACAAGATTAGGAGGGAAGCATCAAACTGGGAAATCATCTTTACATTTAGTGGTTCTGATAAAGGCCTCATTTCTAAAATATATAGAGAATTGTCTCATATATATAAGAATTCAAGCCATTCTTCCATAGATAAGTGGTCAAGGGATATGAACAGACAATTTTCGGATGATGAAATTAAAACCATGTCTAGTCATATGAAAAGTTGTTCCAAATCACTATTGATCAGAGAAATGCAAATTAGGACAACTCTGAGGTACCACTACACACCTGTCAGATTGGCTAAAATGACAGGAAGAGATAATGATGAATGTTGGAGGGGATGTGGGAAAACTGGGACACTAATACATTGTTGGTGGAACTGTGAACGGATCCAACCATTCTGGAGAGCAATTTGGAGCTACGCTCAAAAAGTTATCAAACTGTGCATACCCTTTGACCCATCAGTGTTTCTATTGGGCCTATATCCCAAAGAGATCTTAGAGGAGGGAAAGGGACCCACATGTGCAAGAATGTTTGTGGCAGCCTTTTTTGTAGTGGCTAGAAACTGGAAACTGAATGGATGCCCATCAATTGGAGAGTGGCTGAATAAATTATGGTATATGAATGTTATGGAATATTATTGCTCTGTAAGAAACGACCAGCAGGATGATTTCAGAGAGGCCTGGAGAGACTTGCATGAACTGATGCTGAGTGAAACGAGCAGAACCAGGAGATCATTATACACGGCAGCAACAATACTATATGACGATCAGTTCTGAGGTCCATGCCTCTCTGCAACAAAGAAATGTCTCCAACCAGTTCCAATTGTTCACTGAAGAAAACCATATTCACCCAGAGAGAGGGATATGAAATATGGACCACAACGTAACATTTTCATGATCTCTATTGATGTTTGCTTGCATTGTGTTGCCTTTCTCTGGTTTTCTTTTCTTTTTTTTTTTTTTCTTGTAGATAGGATTTTTCTTGCACAACTTGTGAACTATTATTACATTATTAACATGTAGTGGACTTCGTGCCATATAGGGGAGGGGAGGGGACTGGGGGTAAAAGTTGTAATGGAGAGCTTTGTAAAGATCAATGCTGGGAGCTACCCATACATATGTTATACAAATAAAAAGCTTTAATAAAAAATAAAAATAAAATAAAAATAAAATCAAAAAAAATTGAATGTCACTAAATCAAAAAGTAAATCTCAAAATGTAAGGTGTAAGAAGAGTGAAACCATAGGAAAGAGATAGATTCTGAAGGGCTTTGAATACTATATAGAGCCTAGAGGCAATATTGAATAAAGGGATGATGTAATCCTACTTGAGCTTTAGGAGAATCATTTTTGGGTATTAAAATCACAATTATATCTTCTTTCTTCTTCTTCCTCTTCCTCCTCTTCCTCCTCATGAAGATCTGAAAGGTTATCAACCTGGTCATTGCAGCTTCTCTCTAAGGATAGTGAAGGTAGCACTTATGGATTACTTTAAGGATTACAATCACTTTTCTTAATATCTCATTTTATTTTTATAGCAATCCTTGGAGATTATTTGCATTTTATAAATGAGGAAACTGAAACAAACAGAAGTTAAGTGATTTGGTCAGGGTTATAAAACTAGTAATCTGAATTCATATTATCCTGATCCCAGGTTCAGTGTTCTATCCACTGTGACATCAGGTACCTGTAGGGTGTTAATCAACTTCAAAATTCTGCTTAGCACATAAATTTTGTTCCTAACCTTTTTCCCCTGGTTTATTTCTTCCCGTTAATTATTGAGTGCCCTCCACTCTTATTATTTCTTTTTCTACATGATATTCTCAATGGTGATTAGGGCTACATTTTTATCTGGGCATTTTCAGTACCTACCTCAATATTTTCAGGGTTTGTTATTTAATCTTTCATTTCAGTCTTCTTGATTAAAATAACATTATTTGGGAAACACAATTTTGCTAGATCTTTAGGGATGATGATGATAATAATAATAACTCATATTTCTATAGAGCATTGAAGTATGCAAAACACTTTCTTTCAATAACTTTTAGAAGTAAGTAGGACAAATATTATTATCTCTATTTTATACAGGCAGACACTGAAATCTATAGATGTCCTAAGTCACTATAAATTGATGCTACAAAAAATACCTTTGAGATCTTGGAGTTCAACCCCTGTGTGGATTTTAAGGTTGTGTAATGGAAGGCTGGAGAGGTTAAAGTTATGCCCTCAGGTGGTAAAGATGCAGTGTCTGGATTGGAAATCAGATCTTTTGGTTCTAAATCCAGCATTTTCTCTGTATTAATCTGTCCCATGTTACTCCTTGTCTTGTAGGTGTCAGGTAAAATTCATATGCAAGACCAGCACACTGCACTACACTATGTAGTTTCACTCTATAAATAAACAGCATGATATCATTTTGGTGTCTTAAACAAAAGCTTAAGTTAACAGTCCCATTACAGTGCCATTGCTTCATGATCAATGTTTTTGCTTTTCTTCATATCTTTATCACTTATCAGAAAAATCGGTAGGATGTAGTAATACAGATTTATGACTGGATGACTTTGCCTTATTAAGTCCTAACCTTCAAAAATGAATTATGAAAAAGTCACTTAAACTACAAAAGCACTTCATTTTCTTGTTCAGATTAGATTATATCTAATTAGATATCTTCTGGTAATATCTTTTCTCCTTGCTCCCACTACAAACTCAACTCCATCAGTTCTTCATCTCTTCTCACATAAATTTCCATAATTAGAATTTAGTTGTTAACTAATTAACAATAATTATAAATAACACATTTATATAATATTCTAAAATTTGCAAATTACATTCATCACAATAATTTTGTGAGTGAGGCAATGCAAGAATTATTATTCCCAATTTAGAGATGAAGAAAGAGCGTCAGAGAGATTGAGTGAGACACTCAGGGACTCCCAGCTAATATCAGAACTGAGCTTCAAGACTAGATCATCTGATATCAAGTTTACACACAGATACACTGCTTCAGTTCTCTCATCTTTAATGTCATTTCTAAAGTAAATACAACTTTAATAGCCATAGGCAAAGCGTAATGCACAGGAGCATGTGTGCAACAATAAGCCACAGTGGAAGATTAGCCTTTAAAGTAAAAAAGTCATGGATTCAAATTTTAACTTTGACATATGCTATAAGCCCCTTAGCTCACCCAACCAATTCTCTAAGACTACAGGTTACACATTAGTTGACATTACTTATCTCCACATACATGAAATTCATCATCCAAGATGATGAAATCATCAGTGGACTCTCTCATTTGCAAAACTCATCTTACAACAGTAAGTACTTGGCCATGCAATAATCAACATTTTCTGATTCTTTCCCCCCTTTTTGAAAGTCCAAATCCATTCCATTTCTCTGTGTGCATGAATCAAACCACATAAATATATTAACCATTACAAAAACATAAGGGAAAAATAGTGATTATCCATATGCTCCCAGGCAGCTGAAAATAATTAAGATCTGTTCACCAATATGGCTATGTAACATTTTTAAAAAATCATATATGCTTATACTGGTTATTTATTTTGTAGTGCTAACAGAGCTGTCCTTTGGAAGACAATAAATACATAGAAAGCCTGAAGAACAATCTACCTCCCAAAAAACTTCAAAAATTAAATTCAAGCATCATACACTGGTGTCAGTCAGTTCAAGTAGCTAGAAAGACTCCCTCATATAAATCCAATTGCTATTAAATTTAGGGACTATCAATCCTGAATATATTTTGTGCAGTCAAGTAAATTTTGTAGTCAATGAAAACATGATTGGAAGCTTAAACCTAATATACATAGGGAAATATAAAATTTTGATTCCTCTCTGCCTCAATCCCTTCCTCTTTATTTTTTAAAATATAAGAGCAGCAATGAAAACCAATCTCTAGGTTCAAGTTAGTGAAAAAATGAAAGAGTAATTCAATAACTTTGAAAAAGGCTTTCTAGATTCAAGTTTCAAAAGGAAGAATCTCATAGCCAAAATGTCCTAGACAAGTTAAAAACACATACAAATATATGCATATGAGATACACAAGGCTCAGTCAATAATCATCTCCCTCAAAAAAACAGTCAAGCCATGTTTACAGAATTCCTTTGTGGAATTTCATTGCTTTTTCCAGTTCAAATGGCATAGGAAAGGTTGATTGGGCATTTCAAGGTTTGTTAAAAAACAACTTTTTGCAAGATTTAGCTTTTCATTAGTTAGATGAGCATTAAAAAGCCTGATTTAAAATTATATATATATATAATTTTAAATATATATATATATATTTAATATATTTATATATATTTGACATATATATGTAATTATATTAAATATATATATATATATATATATATAATTGTAGCTGAGTCATTTTTCTATGGTTTGTTTTATCATCTTTTTGAGGTAGGATAAGAAATGAGAGCATATTGGAGTTTAATTGGTTTAGGGAATTCATTTTGTTTAATTTGGTTTCACAATATGAACTACTGCCAGTTATCTGGGGGAAATAATGTAACTATCTTAATGGATGGAACTCCGCAACTTTCTGTAGTGAGAATCAAAAAAAAAAAAAAAAAGTAGATTTTTATGATATTCAAGGAAGTCATTTTAGAAAAGCCCATGGAATGAGCCAAAATACATTTTTAAAAACTCAAATTATAATTAGGATTCCGAGTAAAGCCGGGGTGAATTTGGGATAACTCTGTGGATTCTATTGTTGTCAAATAGTAAGCAAAAGTGCAGAGAAATGAGCTCATACTTTTAAGAAACTTAATTAAAAGTTCTATCAATCAGGCTTGAGATTCTTTAGTAAGCATTTGTACTTATTTTCATAAAGGCCATTTCTTACTGGGGCAGTGATTTTAATTTCACCTGAGAGTCATAATTCTGTTGTAGAAATGGCCTATTTCTGAAGTCTCAGCTGTTTTACAAGCCCTCGATATCCCCATTTCTAGAAATAGCCCTTTGACATAGAGATAGTACTATAATCCTTGGAGAAATATCAATAATGTTTTGAAGACAGTATGTTCCTAATTTTTTTTTTGACTTTTAGTTGTTTCTAGATTTCAGCTCATGCTGAAAATTTAACATTCAGAATTTCAGTTTGAGCTGACTTCAACATACCCTTGTCAGATTCCATCTCACAATGATCTCAAGACTATTGATAAATGATGAATAGTATTTCTTAATCACAGAAAAACTGGGGAATCTTGTCTGAAATCAATTATTTTAGGAAAAGAAAAAAAAAAGACCTTTGAGATTATGTGTACTTCAGGATGAAAGAAAAAATGTAAAGTGTTATATGACTTCACACACATTTGTCCAAAACAGCATTTATTAGAGACATTTAAGAATTACATGCCTTGAATTGTTAAGAAAATGTTTCAAAACAAAATGATTCTAAATGAATGAAAAATCTTCTCTACAAATTTAGTGTAATGCAAGTGGACAGAAAACAAATATAGAAATGGTATATGTAGAATAACAGATGTTACAACTATAGCTTCTGTGCCTTCCACCATTACATGTAGTTGCTTCTAAATGCTTACCCAGACTTAATGTGTGTTGTTAGTATGAGTCAGTATCATTGCTCAGAAGCCCCCACTGATGTGTTGGAAGGATGGAAAGAAGGAAAGAAGTCAGGAAGGCAGGAAGGAAGGAAGGTAGGCAGGAAGGAAGGAAGATAGGCAGGTAGGAAGGAAGGAAGGAAGGAAGGAAGGAAGGAAGGAAAGAAGGAAGGAAGGAATGAAGGAAGGAAAGAAGGAAGGATGAGAGGGAGGGAGGAAAAAATTATTCGGGCATTTTTTTAATGCAGAGAAGATGACAGAAGAAAGACCAGAAAAAAGTATATATATATATATATATATATATATATATATTTAGAGGTCAAATTTGTTATGGAATTTTAAAAAAGCAAGTTATACATACTAGAGATCTGCAGTTTCATGCACAGTCCTTTTTTCTATTCTGTTGCATACATACACATACCCCCACATACACACACACATTTATATATGGAAATGTCCATTTTATTTGCTATTTTAAAAGTTCAGATTAAAAAAAAATAGAAAGTGAGAGAATTAACTCTGTATTCAGAACTAACATCCCAACAAAAGCTCAGTATTGAGAAAAAAATATTATCACTAGTGTCTCAAAGTAATCATGGTAGGAGGACATTGTCATGAGGGAGATTCTGATGATTCAATAAAAATAGAAGTAGGCAGGTTTTTCCTCACTAGGCCTGCTAACTGCTATAGTTCAGAATAGGAAGCTGAATGGAGAACAGTCAGAAGTACTCTGTGAAACAGAATAGATTGGCTTTGCCTAATTAGTCATGTGCTTTTTGGGTGGAATTTGTGTTTCTCAACAGCTATTTCAGAATATAAATAGCAAAATCAGTTGCGCAAATGTCCATCTGGCTGTTGACTTTTTGTTTTAGTAAAAAATAGGGAAGTTATTTAGACATTGGAAAACACAGTAATGACTGCTGAGAAGCAGCAGGTTAGTGGCTTGGAGGCAGTTTATGATTCTGCTTTTGATAATGGCCTGTCCCTACTTACTTCCAAGGGTACCATGTGGCTCCTGGAGGTGACCCACGTAGTGCTGTTGCAACTATATGTAGGAGAGATTCAGCATTCTCATAATTAAAGCTATAGAAGGAGCCCATGCCTGGGTGACATTACAATGGCCCAGTCTTATTTCCTCTCCATAATGGGGAAAATCAGAAAATCAGTTCAATTATATACCTGTTTCAAGAGGAAACACTTCATATATATATGCATATATATATATGTATACACACAAATATACATATATGTACATGTGTATATGTATACATATATGTGTGTATATGTATATACATATACATATATAATATTATATAATTTATATTATATTATATTATATTTTTTCATGGAACTAGATTGTGGTTTCTTAACCTGGTCCCTATGGGCTTTGTTCATTTTTGATAACTGTTTTTTAATAAATTGATTTCTTTCAAAATTCCATGGGTTTTATTTCATATGCTTAAAAATAATATTCTAAGAAGAGGACCATGATTTTCAGTGGATTATAAAGAGTTCTAGAGCACAATAAAAAATCTTTGGTTTATAAAAAACTTTACCTTTTCCTTTCCTAAGAATGAGGAAGGTAAATTCCTAACTCCTTTTATTCCTTTTTCCATTATTCTGGAAGGTAATATTTTCAAACTGGAATATCACGAGGAAAGAGCAGGGATACTTATGGTTACTTTATTTTCTTACCCTCCTTGATGATCATATTTTGCCTTATAGACATAAAGGTAATAAAATGACTAGACCATTGTGTCCATCCTCATAATTTCAAAGACTAAAAGAAAGTCAGAGGATTATTGCCAAATTCCCACCATGTTATAGAAAAGGAAAGTGGAGCACCTTAAAAAATTGCAGTATTAAGTACAGTTTTTCTTATTAATATCCTTCCTTAACTGTATTAGTTGTTATGTTTTTTGAGTGTTGCTCAATTGAGTATTGCAACACTCAATTTTTGCAAATTGCTTCACAAAGGCAGCTAGGGGGAACAGTAAATTGGCACTAAGCCTGGGATCAGGAAGACCTGAACTGAAATATGGCCTCAAACACTTACTAGCTGTTTGATCTTGGACAAGTTACATAATTCTGCCTCAGTTTCCTCATTTGTAAAATAAAGTGGAGAAGGAAATGGCAAACCACACCAGTATCTTTGCTTAGAAAACTCCAATAGACTCATGAAGAGGTGAACAGGAATAAACAACAACAACAAAGCATCAAATGAATGGAACATGGAATAAACACATAAAATGTCGAGTGAAAAACTCCTGTGGCCTGAAGTGTTTAGGGATGACTTTATGGAGTGCCATCATTATCCAGACTTGACCACCATACTTTAGCTCCCTTCTTCTCTGATTCTACAGAGCTTCCCTCCCATTACTTGGAAGTTGTTCCTAGAACCCCATTTTCAAGGAAGAACCCAGAATTGTTTGCATTTATATCTCCATCCCTTAGCACAATATCTAACTTAATAAAGACTTGACTTGACTTGAGGAGATAGGATGTATATTCTGAGGAAACTGAAGTTGGCAGAAGCTATCACTCCACTATCAGTATCATATGGTGGGACACTAGCAAATCAGAATACTAGTAGTAACAATTTCAATGTTTTTCTCAGCAGAGAAATAATTTTTGCTAGGATTTGTTTGGCTCAAAACAACTATGAAGCCAAGAAAAAGAGAAGGACTCCTTTTGGAAACAATGATGAATTGTAGAAAGAACCAAAGTTGAATTAAATTCAATATGATGAACATTCATAAAATGCTGAGTGCAGTACTTGAGGGAGGGCTGTGTAAGGTCATCTGCTTCTTTCCTCTGCAGAGCCATCTGGGTACAGTGGCCAGATACAGATCAGCCTTGGAGATGGCCTTGAGACAATATAGAAAAGGGAGCTGAAAGAGGGGCTGAGGGAAGGGAGAAAGCATCAGATCATAGTTGTGGGAATACTAAGACTCTGAAGTAGAACTGGGAGAAGTGTGAAGGATGTCCAGTTAGGGTAGTTCCTCAAAACAGACTTTTGGGGAGGAACTTACCAAAGTGAGGAGGCTTGTAAGGGTAAAGGGACCTTTCAATATTCATAGCTGAGTGGGAGGACAAAAGGCACAACCCAAGATAAATGAGGAACCAGGAAGGGGGAAGAGGAAGACCAGTGTCTTATCTGCTTGTATAATTGATCTTTTTACCCAACTTCAGAGTGGGTTCAGAATCCTCTGCCTGCTTTTTGTTATCAATTATGATTATTTTAATTGGTTATGAAAGTAAAATTTTATTATTATTTTTTTTTAGTTTTTTAGTTTCAAGACAATTCATGCCCATCAGAACTCTTTATCTGCTAATTTTGAAGTGTAAGGATAATTCTCTGAACTTCTTTCCAAGGGTCAGTAGAAGGGTAATACCCTTTCTCCATTATGGTAAAGTGGAGGTAGCCTACTTTCTATTTTTGATTTTCCTTTGCTGAAATCTCAAAAAGCAGCTAGCATTTCCCCCTTTTTCAGGAATGCTTTTTCTTAAATTGCTTTTTATTATCAAAATATATGCAAAGATAGGTTTCAACAATCACCCTTGCAAAACCTTGTATTCCAAATTTTTCTCCCTCCCTTTCCATATCCCCTTCCCTAGAGAATTAGAAATCTAATATATGTTAAACATGTATAGTTCTTCTATATAGATTTCTACATTTATCATGCTGCACAAGAAAAATCAGCTCAAAAAGAGAAAAAAATGAGAAAGAACAAAAAGCAAGCAAACAACAAAAAATAGTGAAAAGACTATGTTGTGATCTACATTCAGTTCTCACAGTCCTCTTTCTGGATGCAGATGGCTCTCTCTATCACAAGTCTATTGGAATTGGTCGAAATCACTTCATTGTTGAAAAGAGCCACATCTAGGAAAACTTTCAATGTGGTATCAACTATCAGAGTAGTTAAAAAAGAAGGAATAGCAGAAGTAGACCCACTAAGAAAGAAAATATAATTCACAAGATAAAAAGACCTTAAGGAAGAAGTCCTTTGTCAGTAACATTGATGCAAATGTCTCAATGAGACTTTAATAATCTCTCCTTTGTAATCATTCTATGATTTTTGTATGGCTTGATGTTCCCTTGTGTGGGAATAAAACTACCTATTCCATACCTGATTTATATATGTGCTCAGAGTGACACGATGTTTGTTGTACTTCTTCTCATCTGAAAAGACACTTTAGACTAGACCTCAAAATATAATTGTTCTTTTAGGAAGAAACCCTTGTACAAGAACCCTTGATTCCATTTTATACCATCTTCAGCAGATTGTCCCTTCCATGATTCCCTTTCATTCATGAATTTCCAGTCTTTATCACCTGACTTCTTTAATGCTGCCTACAAAAGAGCCCATATTCCTTCTATACTTAAAAAACTTGCTTCAACCCATTTCTGCTATCAATCTTACTTGTTTTCTCCTCTTTTTGTGGTTTTGTAGGAATCAAAAAGAAATGAGGACTGGACCAAAGTTGTTTTGAGGTCAGGGATTTTAGGTAATTCAATAAAAGTCATCTAAATAGTAAAGTGCAGAGCCAATAATTAAACCAAGATTTTCTGAATTAGTACTCTTGAGGAATAACTGGATATAGAGGAAGCAGATCCAGATTGTTGATTACAGATGTTCTGTCTTTTTGGAAGCTATCAAATGCAATGCCTCAGAGCTTTATTTTGGTGCATATATTTTCAACATTTGATTTGAATTAAAACACTGAATGTACAGTTATCAAATTTTCAAAAATAAGGGGGAGAATTAACATAACAATCAAGACTTTCTACTCAATACAAGAATGCCTTCTACAACATTATAGATGACAGACTGTTATCCATTCTCTGTTTGAACACTCAAAGTTACTTGGAGCATCACAGGAAAGGTAACATTTGGACCATCCATTTCATTCTTCAATTACTGCAATTGTTGGAATATTCTTATGTCACATTTTAGTCAGTCTCATTAGCGGCTCCATTGTATATGCAGAGCTAATCTCTCCTTTCTCTACTTAGCAAATTTACTAGTACTGCTCTGTATGCCTAATGTTGTCCAATGCCCATCTCTACTTACTGAAGTTTTATCCTTTCTCAGTAAAGTTCAGCTGAAATACCACTCCCTCTGTGAAGCATTCCAACCAGAAGTGATCTCTCATCTACGAATTCTCAGTGTCATATTCCTACCTCTAAAGGATTGTCTCTAATTATGGACATTTGTATAAATGTCCACTCCTCTACCAGAATATACAATCCTTGAAGAAAGAATCATAAGATTATAGATTTAGAGTTTCAAGAAACTCCAAAGTTCATTACATTTATTTAGGAAATATGAGGCCCAGAAAGATTAATTGATTTGTCTAGGGTTATATAGATAAGTATCAGAGACAGGATTCAAAGCCAGGTCCTATGAAGCCAAATATATTACTCCGCATTGTACTACAAAGGATTTTATGTGTATATGTATCTCCCAGAACCTAGTATATTTCTGTTCATATCGTAAGCACTTGATAAATTTTTCTTCAATGAATGAATGAGGAATTTCCATTGGATGTCATATTTTTGCATATAACCTATTCTTTTATTTTTTATATTTTTAACTGCTAGTTTTCACAGTGTTTGTTTAGTCTACATATTATCATCATCATCATTATTGATTAGCATCTATGTTTAATTTGCTTTGCAAAATCCTTTAAAAGGATCATCATATTTTTGATCTTCATAACAACCCTGGGATGTTGGTACTATTATTATTCATTTTATGGAAAAGGAAACTGAAACAGATAGAATCAAATGACTTGCTCAGAGGCAGCCAGTGCCTGAGGCTAGATTCCAGATCTTCCTGACTGGAGGTCCAACTAATCTTGGTACCACTTACTTTTCTTTGCTTTATTCCTTAATCTTTTCATGCCCCTCATGCAATAGCTATTTTCCTTCTTGGTAGCTTCTAAAAATAGCCCCCTGCCTTGTTGACTGTATGCTGGGTTTGTAGCTTTTTAAGATGTTCCACAGTCTTTAGATAGCAAACTGATTTAGTAGGAACATCCTCTAGACTTTCTAATCTCTCAGGTCCTGCCTGGGTGTTCTAAATCAAAGCCTGGCCTTTAATCATTTTACTTAATTTGTTGTGCTCAGACACATATGGATATGCAGATTTTTGCTATTTCTTACTTTCAACAAGCCCAGTGTAGAGGAAATGAAACTTTTGTGTCTTTCCATTTTTGATGACACATCTAGATACTCATATGGATAAATCTTTGCATGAGATTCAAACAAAAGAAAAAAAATGCCCAAAGCTAGCCCATCCCTTTCTTCCTATGTCATCTTTGTCAGGCAAATTCTTCTCTTTGAGAACCATTTTTGTTGATATCTAGATCAATAAAAACAAGGTCATCTCCCTTCTGGGGCAACTAGGTGGTACAGTGAATAGTGCCAAGCTTGGAGTCAGGGAGAATCATTTTTCTGAGTTCAAATCTGACCTAAGACACTTATTAGCTGTGTAAACTCTCCCTCAGTTTTTTCATCTGTAAAATGAACTGGAGAAGGAAATGGCAAATCATCTTTGCTAAGTATTTTGACTAAGAAAACACCAAAAAGATTTGGATATGACTGAATAACAATACCTTATTTTATTATTTATTATTATTATTTGAAACAAAATTTCCCTATCTGACCTGGTGAAGTAGCTTCACTCACAGACAGATTTTGCTACTTACTAGCAAGCAAGCTTTGATTTCTCCCTTTCTAGGCTGAGCTAGTTTGCCACTCTTTAGACAGCCTTGTAGACTCCCTGTTTTATTTTGTTCCTTGCCACTACAAAAAAGGCTGCTACAAACATTTTTGCAAAAATATGCCAGGTGAGATCTTTTGGGAACATAACTAATGTCAGATAAAAAACTGAAGAACACAAAGGATTCTGTTTAAAAGTCAAAAGGCATAAGCAGTGAGGAGAAGATAGACGAGAGAAATGGCAAGCATCAAGCAGGGTCGAGAAAACTGCAAGTTAGGTTTTTTGTTGTCATTGCATTTAGGACCTAAAACAAATGTGAATGATAGTTCTCTAACTGAATGCTGTGGAGACCATACTATCAATTTCCCTCTATCCATTTTCTCTCCATCAATTTAAAAAGAAGTATGGTAGGCATCTAATATCCATATTTTTGTTAAGTCTTTTTTTTCCTTCAAAACATTGGGAAGTGACCCACAAATATAGAAAGAACTTGACAGTAGGATTTTTGCTTTAGATTTACACAACCTTAGGGCCAAAGAACAAAGATGTTATTATCCATGATTCTCTCAGGTTGCTGTTTATTAAAATGCAAATTTCTAAGTCTTTAGGTTGAGTTTACTTGTACATGAAAGAGCTGCTTCACTGAGCTACAGAGCTATAGCTTTTTCTTGCTCCTGAATGTAGTATTCTGTGGTTTATTAATTAACTGGTTTCACTTCCTCCTACTATGAGTGCACTATTTGCCAACCTGGGAGCTACATGAATTGGATATTCCCTGAGTATGAATGTCATCATTCCCTTTAATAATGCAATTATTTCTCAATTTTCATTCATTCATTCAATAAACATTTGTTGGTTTTTTACTCTGTGAAAAGCATTGGCATTCTTGTTCAGCATTAAAATCTAGCCTTTCTTTGTCACTCCCTTCCTCTTGCATCTACAAATCCTACCTCTGGATTGTACGGAAAATCTAGCTGTGTAATAATTTTTGACATTATTTTTTTTACTTTGACATTTCCATGTGAGCAAAATAAGAATCATTTTACTTCTATGTGTTTATGACTTTAGTAGGTATGGAAAGCAGGGTAGAAAGTACAAAATACTTAATTTTTGGGGAAAAATGTTTATGAATAGGAATTTTCAGGCACTTAAGAAGCTCCTTGGGTTTTTAAATCTGCCATTCCAGGGGCCATTGCTTTCCCCACCCCCACATGTGCCAGATGTGCCCTAGGACATGAAGCAGCTACTGCCCATCTGTTGTTTATTACTGTAATGGTCTGATCCCTGGAGAGAGTAGGAGGAAACATGAGAATCTATGGACAACAACACAAATAAAATTTCAGCCCCATACTTTCTAGTACAAAGTGATTAAGTAACCCAAAATGAGCAAATTAAAAGAATAAAGCTGAAAAAAATTATGAATTAATGAATTTTCATTTACGAATTAATGCATCGCAAACAATAGTTTCAGAAATACGTGGGTTAAGGCAGGAGGAGGCTCATTTAATAGAGTTGGCAATGAGGGAGAAGAATTACTGACATTAGTTGTTTCTGTACATTCATAGCACACTCTGGGGATTCTATAAACACTTCCTCTTCAAAATTTATTATACTGGATGAATTCCATAGGCTCATGCCCCCAAATAATCTCTGCTTGTTTGCTTAATTAAGCCATAGCGATAGACTGGGTGGATGTTTTCTGGTAATTAATGATCAGCTGGAGAAACTGAAGTCCTGAGGCAAAACTGTGGAAATATTCAGCTTTTTTTTTTTTTAATGGAGCCTAAGTAATTACCTTTTCATGTTTTGATCAACCCAAAGTTGAAATGTACATTGTAATGGTTGACAAGATCTATTTATAGTTTGAGTTCCTACTCTAATCACTAAAATGCCACCCACAAATAAACATAAGGAAGCCAGACATTTAGTCTTTAGCTGATGCTTTCTACAATGCATTGGATATTTATAGATTATCTATAAGTAAGAACTTGCTGAAAGCAACTATTATTAAATGGTAGCACTAGGGATAAAGTAAGGCTTTGTTTCTCTTTTCTCAGAAATTTTTATAAATAGAACATCCGTCCAACCAGGAAAGGAGAGGAGTAGATTACTTCTAGAAAATGCCTTTTAAAACAGCATATAATTTGAAGCCCATTTTTCAGATTTTTTTTTAGATTTTTTAAAGTTTTTTATATTTGTATGACAAAATTCTTCATAAAATTCCTACTCACATCTCTAGTTGCCTGAATCTGTTATCCTGACTTTGGAAACAGATGACTTCAGAGGAGAAAGTGAGGATATTGATTTTGCACAGTTCTCCCTCAATTAAATCCAAATCCATGCATGTCATGGCATCACTTCCCTAATGTTGTGCTCTTTTGAGAAGGAAACAAACAACAACAATTCTCATGTCTACAATAATTTGAAAATGATTGGATTAATTAAGTCTATGCCATAAAAGTGTGGTTCTACCAAGCTAGAAAACTTCAAGTATATTTATGATGAAAATCTCTCTACTGTTCTAGAACCATGATGACCTATTAAACAGATTAATTTATTTTTAAAATATAGGGTTTCTTAATCATATAGGGCATCATTTTTGATTACTTATGGACACAAATTTAACATGACATTTTTGTTCAGAATAATATGATGTAATGAAAAAAGTGTTGGATTAGGAACCTAGATTCAAATTCTAGCTCTGCCACTTGCTAGCTCTGTGACTTTGGGCAAGTCAATTAACTTTTCAAGTCTCAGTTTCTATTGCTACAAAATGAGGAGTTTGTATTATATAACTTCTAAGATCCATTTGATCTCTAAATCTATGATGTTTAGATATGAGGAATTGACTTGAGTTAGTTCCATTTTCCTCAAAAGACAAGAGAGAATGACATGGAACATTTGGACATCGTGACTTGCATTGCTCAAAAGTATAAACAGGCTACCTTGAACACAATTGCAATATACATGGCATGTTCAATACACAGAAGACAAAGAAGTAGAAAAAATATAGAAGACTTGAGCAAAATCCCACAGGCAAAATCAATATGTGCTTACTATCTGATGATTTCAATGTGAAAATGAACACATGAATTAAATATATCATACAAAATCTGGCTGGGATAAGAAATTAAAGAAATCAAAGGCTCACGGTTTATTCAGAACCAATATATCTATGTTTAATTTTTTCCCAAAAGAAAAAAAATTGAAGGTTTTGTATATGATGCACAAAGAATTATGTAGTATGATTTGAAACTGGTCATATTGTAACAGAAAATATGAGAATCATTTCACCAATAGCTTTTTATGGTCAGTCAAATCATCACTTGCTTATAGCAAAGGTCAAAATCAACACCATTTTAGAATAAAGATAAAAATATAAAAGAAAAAATTCTGACAACTATAATTACTCTGATCTGTATTACTAAAATATTATTGATTTATTGGCAAATGGATAAAAGCAAAGGCATTGATTTTAATTATTTATTAAGTATATTTAAGCCATATAAAATAGTAGCCTTAATCAGAAACAGAAAGATACCAAAAATTACCTTTCCCAGAAAACATTTGATCTTCTTACCAAATAAAGAAATATCACTAGAAGTAAAAGTTTTGAGAATAAGCTAATTAAAAAGCAATATCACTTTAGAAAACTGTCAAAAGCAGCGTAAGAGAAAATGATTCCTCAGAAACTGTCAGAAACTAATTCTGATCGTCCTAGAATATTAATAGATTAAGCCTGAAAAAAGAAAATAAAAAGATGGGAAATAAAACAGATTTGTTGGCATTCGTATAGTGATATAGCATGAAAATCAGTAAAGCCACTGAATTTGAGCCCCACCATCTGAGTAGATAATATTCTGGTGAAAAAATAGAAATAACATTAACATAATGTTATTAATATTAATATTAATAAAAATTATAAATAGAGATTTATTCTGGAAAGAGAACAATGTTAAAGGGAACTTTAGGATCAACTTTCAATGTATTTCATAGAAAGAAAGATTCCAAAATCATATTGATATTGATGTGGTAATTGATATATTGTTTGAATTCCAGCAATCATCAAAACATACCTCCTTTTTTAATCATATCCATAAATCTTTATGAATAGGTCTAGGTTCTTATCTAGAATTAAAATGATGACAGTAAAAGACTTCTGCAAACAATTTTCTGTGTATCTATACCTTGAGTGGGAAAGAAAATAAAAGATCCTGTTTTCTTTGCTGTTGATTTGACTATGAAAAAAGGTACTTGACTCAGAACAGAAAGCAACCTTAAAGACTTTCCTTCAACATTCCTCAAATACATATATTAAGATCATATAGGATTTCTTCACAGAAACAATTATGGACAGACATAATGCTGTTCCATGATTCTCTCAGTACCAATATCACACAAGCCATGCAACAAAGGAATATGTTCACCAAAGGTGGTTATCAGTGGTCTTGGAGAGCATGCTGCACAAAAGTTTAAATCAAAGTTTTCCAAGCATCATAATTTGTGCTGATGATAGTGAACCCTTTATGTTCCTTCTTCACACAAAAGAGCTTGACCTAGAAATCCACACAGCAACAACTAAACAGCTGAAGAATGAATATTAACCAGATTGTGATGCGAATTTGTTCAGTCAGATAATTAAGTTAGTTTACATATCTTGAATAAGCAGAATAGAGTAAGAGTAAGTTAGGGTGTAGTATTTATGCATGGAAATGACCAGGTTAGATCATATATTTATTTAATTGTAAAGAACTTGTAATGATTCCCAAGCCACACCTTACCATAAAAGACCATATTTTAATACCAATATCTTCTCAAAGGATAAGAATAGTGTAATAGAAAGAGAGTTACCTTCAGAAAGGCAGGAAGATGGGGATTCAATTCTTTTTTCTCATACTTGAATATTGTCTTTGTGACCTTGAACATAATTTAACCTCTTAATATTCTATACATCTCTCCTAGACTAGAAGTCTCAGAAGAGTTGATAACATCATTGGTAGAAAGAATTTCCTCAACAAGAGGTACTTATATAAACAAAGTCATAGTAATCATACATCTAATTAAAAATATTCGGGGGGAGGGAAGGGCAGAGCCAAGATGGCGAACTGCAGACTGTGAGCTCCTGAGACCTTCCCTCAGACCCAGACAAATTGAGCCTCCAAACTGGTTCTGGAGTGAGGGTGCCACCAAACACTTGGAGTACAATGAACTTCTATCAAAAATCTATTTTGAAAGAACTCTGGAGCAGGTCAGTTTCAGACACGCAGGGGATTGGCAGCTGGCCACGATCAGACAACAGCGTGCAGCCGGGGTGAAAGTCGGAGCTGGGACAGAGCAGTGGAGTTAAGCACCCAGGAAGTCCCTGGGAGTCCCTTGGGCCAATTTGCTCTGCTTGCGGGCAGGTGCTTTGGCAGATCTGCCTTTGGTAAAGGGTGGATTGAGAGCAGCTGAAAGTGTGGTCCTACTGCGGATCTAGCCCGACCAGCCACACCGGAAGTCAACTCGGCAAACTGCCCCAGGGCAAATTGAAACGGCTGCAGAACTCCCTGCTCTGAATTAGACCTCAAAATCAAAAACATGAGCAAAAAGCAGAAGAGAGCTCTCATCAGAGACAGCTTTTACGGAGAAAAAGTAGGGCAGTCCCCAGACCGTGAGGTTCTGAAAACAATCCCAAAGGAAGTCACAAAGTCGGACATGAGCTGGACCCCTTTTCAGAAGGCTTACCTGGAAGATTGCATAAAGAATCTCAAAGGAGAGCTAGAAGAAAAATGGGGAAATAAATTGAGATCAGTACAAGAA
>JAJPUD010002668.1:285713-302470 GCA_023553655.1 Myrmecobius fasciatus | reverse complement strand
CCCCCCCCCTCTCTCTTCACTTCTGTCCCCTCATCTTTCACAGATCACTTAATCATTTTTTGAATTGTCTTAACAGTAATCTCTTTATTTAAAGGATAGATGGACCCAAGAAGGGGAATGGTTCCTCTTAGACATGGCTCTCCCAGCAATGAGGACCTGATTTCTGGGATGTAAATGATGAGAATCTTGGGGGGCAGTGATCACTCCCTTCTAGGGTCTGTGAATGAGCACAGAGAGGATTGAGCATTGACTTGTGCATTATATTTACCAGGAAGAGAGACCAGAGGTTCTGAGAAACGATAACTAGGATCTTATAGACTAAAAACAAGGGAAACGAGCCTCAGGAGAGAATGAAGGCTGTCAAGAATGAAAT
The DNA here is from genome assembly GCA_023553655.1 of Myrmecobius fasciatus. NCBI lineage: Eukaryota > Metazoa > Chordata > Mammalia > Dasyuromorphia > Myrmecobiidae > Myrmecobius > Myrmecobius fasciatus. Next base: position 302,097 of record JAJPUD010002668.1, on the reverse strand, counting down.
TCTGGAGACAGAAAGAGAAACCATTTTAATGAGGGAAGGGCTGGCTGTCTAGATAGATTCATGAGGATGAACAGAGACCTCATCAACCCACGCAAAGGTTTAAGTGAAATAGACAGACTATCCTTACCATCATGAGAAATGACAACTGAGTAATTTGGAGAAATGCAGGAAAACACAGAGGAACCAACGAGCAGGGAAAGAAGCAAAACCAAAGGAAAATGGACTCCATGTTAAAACACTGAGAATTAAAAACAAAAAGCCTTTAAAAGAAGTCAAACAAGGCATTGTCAGAGCTAGCGATGTTCATGGAGGGCGCACAACACAAACGCTCTCTCCGTCTTCCCAGCCCGGAGGCAGGGGCTGTCATCCACCTGTCAGGGAGCGTGACTAGAGCTGGTGGGTTTGCTTAATGGCTTCTAGTCACAAGGGTTGGAGGAATTAGAGGAGGTGGTTGTTGGTGGTGATGTGACTGTTGTTTTCTCCAGAAATGACTGTGGTGTAAAGACAAATGACATCAATAAAGCAACCTTTTAAAAATGTACGGGAGCTGGAAGCAAGGACAAATCACTGGGAGAGAAAGAGCAGACGTGATCATCTAAGAAAAGGGGGAGCTGGGGAGGAGAGGGAAAGACAAAAACGGTATGTGTGTGCATGTGTGTATTTGTGCACAGATGTGTGTCTCTGGGTGTGCATGTGTGTTGCAGGGGAGAAGGATTGGAGCCCCAGGCTCTGAGTTTGCTTGACTGGGTGAATTCTGGGGGGGGGTCTCCCAAAAGTAGTCTATCTTTAGCTTGTTTGCTCCAACTCAGATTCTCCCCTGGGAATCAGAAAGAGTTCAGAATAGAACTCAAAGATGTTGGCAAACTTCCATGCAAATAGCCACCTCATAATATATTCCGAGTATAGGACAGTATTTATTTTACCCAAAAGGAAACAAAACAACATAAGAACTCAGAGTAGCCTCTTAATTAAAAAAAAGATCAGATGATATATTGAGAGCTAGAGAAGTCTCCTGCAAGCACCTTGAGATTCTTGTACCAGCATCCTAAGCAAAAGGATTACAAAAATCCCTGGGAGACATGCAATAAGAGATAGAAAGCTCTACCAAAAACCAAAAGACACTGTGATAAATAAACATACAAAAAAACAGCTATAAACTCTTTCATCTGGTTCAAGGCGTCACGAGACTTCATTTCCTGATCCTGAAAACCCTCTGAGAAGAACCAACTTGAAGCCAGAGTAGGACTCAGGGATAAATAAGTGGTACCCAGATCCAGCAGGCAAGGACCAGTGTAGACCACACTACGCCATAGCTGGAGAAGCAGTTAGGGAAGCACCTGAAAAGCAGAGTACCTGCAGTCTAGGAGGGAGCCTGCTACTGTGCCATCTGTAGTACTGGAGTTCCAGAAAAAGATGGAGACAGTTCTGGGTTAAGAACTACATACAAGAAGCACCTGCCCACAGCACCCAAGAGAGTGAGAAGGAGCAGAGGGGTGCCCCAAGGAAGTAGGAGCTGGCTAGGAGCAAACAGAAGAAAATGGGGAATACAATGAAGAAATGCTATATGCAGAGAGAAGCCCAAGAGTTGCCAGAAGAAGAGCAAAACTCCACATCACCTCCCAGCGGTGTCCCAGAGAACAAATGTCCTAAGTACCGAGGCGCTAAGAATAACTGGCAGAAGTGAGACTAGGTATAGAAGCCATGATGTTAAAAACAATGATAGAGAGAACCCTAACCCTAACCTAAAAAAAGAAAGATCTGATTGGTCACATCCTAGGAAAAAACTCTATCAAAATGAAAACTCAAATATAGAGCTTTAGGCCAAAGAAAAAGAAATGTAAGTAGCCCAAAAATGAGTTCAAGTATCAGGGCATTATAATCAACTGAGACTTATAAAGAAGAGGAAAACCTGGAATTTCACATACCAAAAAGGGGAAAAATATACCTAAGAATAATCTGTTTGGCAGAATTTAGTATTACCTTACATGGGAAAAATACCAGGAATGAAATGGAAGATTTCCAAACTGAGTCAAATACTGAAATGCAAATGCCAGAGTCAAGAGGGCGGAAAAGAGATAAAAAGCATTTTTCCCCATTATAAATGAAAAAAGCAATTTTACAACTGAAGATAACATAACTATGAGAAATAATTTTTCCTATAATATGTCAACAAGACTAACAATAGTCAAAATTACATTTTAAACAAAAATATAAAATACCTAAATTAAAAGAAAATCCATCAGATTAAAGAAAACACATTCAGATAAAGATATGTTTATACCCCACATGAAAAACATCAGACCAGATGGATTTACAAATGACGTCTATCAAGCATACCAAGAACAGTTAATTTCAATATGACATATACACATTATTTGCAAAAATAGGAGATGATATATTTCCAAATTCTTTCTGTGACACAAATATGATCCCAGGGAGAGATAAAGCAGAGAAAGAAAACTAGTATCCCGGAAGAACATTAGAACAAACTATTAAATAAATATTAATTAAAGAGGTTATAACATATTTTTTAAATTATATAGTATGACTTGGTTGGATTTATTCCAGGAATTCAGGGTTAGCTGAATATAAGGAAAACTAAAAATATAACAGAACGCATTAGTAGTAAAAATAATTAAAGTTCCATGATTATATCAATAGATACTAAAAAAGCATTTTGATAAAACCTCGTATTTATTTCTGTTGAAGGTGTAAGGAATCATAGGAACAAGTGGACCTTTCCTTACCAATAAGAATGAGAAATGCTCAACTGGTAAATGCTAGAGATTTTCCAATAAAATCAGAAGAGTGGGAGTGAAGCAAGGATGCCATTATCATCTCTATTATTTAATATAGTTCTAAAATGGCTAACTATAGTAATAAGATAAGAATAAATGCAGAGAATAATTATAGGCAAAGAGAAAATAAAATTATTACTTTTTTCAGATTATAGGATGGTCTTTCTAGGAAACACAAAAAAGTCAATTAAAATTAATAAAACAATAACTTCAACAAAGTTTCAGGATATAAAATTAAGCTTATGTAAATCATCAGCACTTTACCAACAAAACCCTAAAGAATGAGATAGAAAGAGAAATTGCATGTAAAATAACTTCAAAACATTTAAAATACTTTATAGATGATCTATCAAGACACAAAGGAACTATATAAACCCAACTATAGAACAGCCAGTCAATAAATACTAATTAGGTACCTTCTCTGTGCCGGGTCATGTGCTAAACACTGTGGATACAACAAGAGACAAAAATTGGGTCCTACCCTCACAGTCTAATGGGGAGACCACCAGGCAATGCAGATGCACAAACAAGCTACACACAGGACAAATGGGAAATCATTAAAGAGGGAAGCATTAGCATTCGGGGGTGAAGGAAGCTTCCTGTAGAAAATGAGATTTTAGTTGGGACTTGAAGGCAGCCTGAGATCCCAGGAACTCAAGAGCAGAATAGGGAGAGTCTTTCAGGTATGGGTAATGGCCAGAGAAAAGACCCAGAGGAAAGAAATGGAAGGTCCTGTTTATGGATCAAGAGAGAATCACTACGCAGAAGAGCATTTGGGGTGTAAGGTATAAGAAGGGTCCAGGTTGTATTTGATCCTGGAGGTCAAAGGCAGCTACTGGAGTTTATTAAGTTGAGGGGGTGACAAGGTCAGACCTGGGCTTCAGGAAAGTCTGGTTGGAGGATGGACTGGAGTGGGGAGAGACTTAGGGCAGGCCCCCTCTCTCTGGCGGGGGCCACAGCCATAGACCAGGTGTGAAGTGAGGAGATGCTGCATCACTTGGGTCGGGGGCATGTGACAGGAGAGAAGGGGGAGGATTCAGGAGATGCTGCAAAGATGAAATCAATCTGCCTTGGAAAGAGCCTATACATGAAAGTGGAGAAGTGATGAGTCCAGGATGACTCTTGGGTTGGGTACCTGAGGGGCAGGAGAAGAGCAACAGGGAAAGTAGAGGGAGGAGGGAAAAGATAATGAACTCCATTTTGGATGCTTGAATTTAATCTGCAGTTTGAGGTGTCTGAAGGACAATTGGGGATGCAAGGCTCCAGGTCAGCAGAGAAATTGGGGCAGGAGGGATGGATTAAAGTTGATCAGTGTAGAGATGATAATTGGAGCTCCTGGAGCTCAGGAAAGTAATATGGAGGAAAAAAGAAGACGGCCCAGGACAGAATTCTGAGGGATACCTATGAGGGTGTAGTCTGGAGGAGAATCCAGCAGGATCCAAAGGAAAAGTGGTCAGATAGACAGGAGGAGACAGGGGTGTCCCCCAAACCCAGAGAGACAAAACCGTCAAGGGGGGTGGTGGTGACCTATGGTGTCAAAGAGAGGTCAAGGAGAATGAGATTGAGAAAAGGCCACTGGATTTAGCAATTAAAGGCCCAAGGCCACCCGAGGAAGAGGAGAGGAGCTCACCAGTGAATGGCTTCATTATTTTCTTGTAAAATATGAAAGTTTTCTCTGCTTGGAGGGGAGAACCATAGACCATTTGAGGAGAGATTAAGATAGACCTTAATAAATGATGAAATAGCAAATGATCATGGGTAAATAATGTCAATATAATAAAAATAAGGATATTATATAAATGTTAAATTTATGATAAATATTTTTGCTTATTCAATTTACTTATTTTGCGCCAAATCAATCACATGATGAAAATATAGAGCTATAATGAAATTCATCTGAAGTAACAAAAAGTCAATAATCTCAAGGGAGATGATGAAAAAAATGAAAAAGAAGTAGGTCTGGCAGTACTGGATCCCGAACTGCACTATAAAGCAGTAATCATCAAAGCAATTTGCTAATGGTAGAATTATAGCAAAGCTGATCCATGGACAAGATTAGGTACATAGCGTACAGAAGCAAAATGTTCAGCAAACATAAAGACCGCAGTGCCGGCGTAAATGCTCAAGGACTTTTGGATGAAAGCGTCTTGTAAAACTCCAATGGAAAAGAACTCCAGACCAACATTTTCTCCTACACACAAAGAAAAGCTCCATAGAGACCATGACTTGGAGGTAAAAGGTCATGTCATAAGCACATTGTAGATGCAAGAAAGAAATAACCTTTCAGATCCATGGATAAGGAGGAGCACATCACCAAACAAAAGAAAGAGAATCAGAGAGAAAAAGGACAGCTTTTTTTGGTAATATTTTAAACAGTTTTTTTTAATGTGAACCAAACTACTTCAATCAAAATCAGAAATAAAATCTTGAAAGGAATAAAAAATCTTTGCAGTGTTTCTCTAGTAAAAGCTATATATTTTTTATTTTTATTTTTAAAAATATTTTAACATTCTTTCTGTTTAAATTTTGAGTTCCAAATTCTCTTCCTTTCTCCCACTCTCTCCCCTCTACCCACTAAGAAAATAAGCAATATGGTCTCAATTCGAAGTCACAAAACATATTTCCATATTAGACATATTACACAAAAAGTGAGAAAATTATACTTCAATTTGCATTCAGAGTTCATCAGTTCTCTCTCTGGAAGCGGGGAGGGGGCAGACATTTTTCATTATGAGCCCTTTGGAATTATCTTGCCCCTTACAGCTAATCATCAGTACAATCTTGCTGTTAATGTCTACAGTAAACTCCCAGTTCTTGTCATTTCTCTTTGCTTCAGTTCATCTAGAACTTACCATGTTTTTTCCTTTTTCTGAATCCACCCCCATTGTCATTTCTTATAGCACAATAGTATCCCTTACATTCAAATACCACAACTTGATGGCCATTCATTCCCTCAATTTCCAATTCTTTTCACCACAAAAAGAGTTGTCATAAATAATGGGTCCTTTTCCTTTTCTTTTGATCTCTTTGGGATACAGATACAATACAATATTGATACTGCCGAGCCAGACTGTATGCCCTTTGGGTATAGTTCCAGGTTGTTCTTCAGAAGGATTGGACCAGGTCACTATTTTACCGGCAGCATACGAATGCCCCATTTTTTTTCTTCCCATCTCCTGCAACATCTGCCATTTCTGATAGGTGTAAGGTGATGTCTCAGAGTTGTTTAATTAGCATTTCTATAATCAGTAGTGATTTAGAGCATTTTTTCACATGATTATAAATAGATTTGATTTCTTCTTTTGAAAATTGCCTGTTTATATCCTTTGACCACTTATCAACTGAAGAATGGCTCTTACATTTATAAACTTGAGTCAGTTCTATAAATTTGAAAAATAAGGACTGTATCAGAGAAATTTGCTATAATTCTTAATATTGCTTCATTGTTTATAGCACCTTTTAAGCAAAACCTAGTTGCCTTGATTATTTCTTTTGTTTAGGTCTATTTTTGCTTTTGTTTTGTCTGAGATCATGATTGTCATGCCTGCCTTTTTTTTTCTAGCTAAAATATAATAAGCTCTACTCCAGTTGTTATCATTTGTTATTCCATCATTTAAGTTTTGTCTGACTCTTTGTAAACCCATTGAGGATTTTCTTGGCATAAATACTGGAGTGGTCTGGCATTTCCTTCTCCAACTCATTTTACGAACTGGGACAAATAGGGTTAAGTGACTTTGCTACTCAGTCATTAGTCACACAGCTAATAGATAAATCTGAGACCAGATTTGGCACTGTGGGCAGTAGAGTGCCACCTAGCTGTGGATTCCAAATCCACAGCTTATTTTTAGTCTGGATGTGTCTGTTTCCACTGTATCTCATAAACAATATATTGTTGGATGCTGGCCTCCAATCCATTATGCTATCCACTTCTGTTTTATGGGTGAGCTCATCTCATTCCCATTCACAGTTATGATTAATAATGGTGCATTTCCCTCCACCCTGTTTTCTTCTATTTATTCTTCTTTCTCTTTTTATTCTCTCCCTCCTCAAAAGTCTGTTTTCCTTCTAACTAATGCCTCCCTCCTTTTTATCATCTCCTTTTCTCTGATCCCCTTCTCCTTCTATTTTCCTATTGGGTAACAGACATTTTTATGTACAATTAAATGTATACATACATATGTGTGTGTGTGTGTGTGTGTGTGTGTGTAGGTAGATAGTCTTTTCTCTTAAACAAATTCTGATGAGAATGAAGTTCAAGAATTCCCACCCCCCATTTCTCCTCCATTGTAAAAACTTTTTCTTGTACACTTCTTTTATGTGAAAAATTCCCACCATTCTATCTCACCCTTTCCCTTTCTTCCAATGTACCCTTTTTCTGACTCTTCATTTTTTTTAAAAGTTCATTCCAGAATAATTGACCCAGACCCATGGCCTCAGTCTATGTAAACTCCTTTTAACTTCCCTAATAATAATAAAGTTCCGAGGAACTTTATATGGGAACTATATGAATCATCTTCCCACATAGGAATCTAAATAGTTAAACCTTTTTACAAAGATTTCTCTCTCTTAAGATTTCTCTTTCATGTTTATGATTCTTTTAAGTCTTGTCCTCAATGTCAAATTTTCTGTTCAGCTCTTGTATTTTCATCAGGAAGGTTTGAAAGTTCCTATTTCATTAAATATCCATTCCTCCCCTCCCCTCAGAGGAGGATTTTGTGCTATGTAGGTGATTCTTGGTTGTAATTCTAATTCCTTTGCCCTCTGAAATATCATATTATAAACCTTCTGATCCTTTAATTTGGAAGTTACTAAATACTGTGTGATCCTGACTATGGTTCCATGATGTTTGGATTGTTTCTTTCTGGCTGCTTGAAATATTTTCTCCTTGGATTGGAAGCTCTGGAATTTGGCTATTATATTCCTGAAAGTTTTCATTTTGTAATCTCTTTTAGAAGGTGATCGATCACTGGATTCTTTCAATGTCTATTTTCCCTTTGTATTTAATATATCAGGGAACTTTTCTTTGATAATTTCTTGAAAGATGATATTTAGCCTCTTTTTTTGATCAAGGCTTTCAGGCATCCAAAAATTATTAACTTATCCCTCCTTATCTATTTTCCATGTCAGTTGTTTTCAAATCAGCTATTTCACATTTTCTTCTATTGTTTTCATGCTTTTGATTTTGCTTTGTTGTTTCTTGATGTCTTATGGAGTCATTAACTTCCAGTTGCCTGACTCTAATTTTGAAGGAATTATATTCTTCAGTGAGCTTTTGTACACCTTTTCCATTTGGTCTATTCTGATTTTTAAGGAGCTGTTTTCTTCAGTGAATTTTTGTGCCTTTTACCATTAGGCCAATTCTGTTTTTTCTTTTATGGCATTATTTTCTTCAGTGTTTTCTGTGCTTCTTTTAACCAAGCTGTAAATTTTTTTTTTCAGAATTTCCTTGTATCACTTTCATTTCTTTTCCTAGTTTTTCTTTGAGCACTCTTATCTCTGGGGAATTATTAGCTGAGGAAACTCTTACTGAAATTCTTCTTGTGCTTGTGTCCAATTGGCTTTTTTGAAATGTCGGTTGTAAGCTGTTTTCACATTGTTGTCTTTTTTGAACTTGTGCCTTGATCTTCTCTGCCATCATGGTAGTTTTATAGTCAAATTCTTTTTTGCTGTTGTTTGCACATTTTCTTCCAGTCTACGTTCTGACTTTGAACTTTTATGTTAAATTAAGTTGAATTTTGCTCATCAGGATATGGGGAGGCACTGTCTCCAGATTCAGGTTATTTCTGCTAAGTCTACAAGTTTTTGGTGCTTCCACGGTGGTGTTATCCGGGGTGAGGGGTGGTCACTGCTCTCTTGCTTTATGTTCTGACTTTTACCCAGGAAGGGCCCCTGATCCCCTACAGCTGCAAGCACTCCTCTTGGCCTTGGATTGGCTCCAAGAGCCCTTCTACCTTGTGACCAACCAAAGTACTCCTCTTCCTCATGAAATGGTGACCTGGAACTGTTAGGGGTGACAGAGTTGTCACTCAGTGCCCTCCAAGAATCCCTTGTAATCTCTTTCTGACCAGTTGTCTTCCCCTTTACAATCTCTGGGTGGAAAGCTCCTAAAGGTGCTGCTTTGGCTGTCATGTCCACTTCCAAGACCCACCGCTGGTGCTGCTGCAGCAACCTGGGCCAGCCCCAACTCCAGCATCACAAACTTCTCTTACTGACCTCCTAAGTTGACTTAGGCTAGAAAAACATCTCATCCTAACTTGGCTCTGCTGCTCCAAAATGTTATTTGAGACATTATTTTAAAGGTGTTCAGGTGGTAGAATTCAGCTGGGTTACTACTGCTTGAACTTTGCCCCTGAGACTTTATTCTCAAGATATATATGGAACTGGATTAAAAAATGCATCCAAATAAATTATTATTAGAGGAATGCAAATCAAGAGAACTCTGAACTTGTATTTCATATGCACTAGATTGTCAAAGATGACACAAAAAAGGAAAATTACCATTTTTGAAGTGACTTGCCCAGGGTCACACGGTTAGCAAATACCTGAGCCAGGTTTTGGTACTGGCAGAGATTGGAGGAGGGAATTATCCCAAAGTCTGCTGACTATCAAGGGCCATCCAGAGACTACTGACATCCACTTAGAATGGGGATTCTATGCATTTGGAGAACTGTTCTTTATGCAGGTGGAAAGAATAAACACGGCATGGCCCGGACGTGCCGAAGAAGGGTTTTTAGGAGAATTTAAGGATCCAATTTCTGCTCAGCTGGGAGCTGGGAGGGTGGTGGGAATTCAGGCTGGGCAGTCTGCTCTGCAGCACATTTCTATCTCCAGCCTTTCCACGACTAATTCTTTTTTTCTTCTCCATCCTCAGTCCAAACCTTTATATATAGGAAGTGACAGAAAAGGAGAAAGAAAAGGAACCGGGAGAAATGAAAATGGCCAGGAGGACATAGGAGGTTGGAGGAAGAAAGGCTGGGGATCTGACTACCGCTGCTGCGAGCCATTTGGCTTCCCAAAGTAATGTCACCAGAGATCATTCTCTCTTTCTTTGTGGGTCCGGAAAATATTTCAAATGGATTAAAAAGCAAACTTACGCTTCTGTTTTCAATTGAACTCCCACCGCCCTCCCTCTCTACCTAGCAGGGACTCTCTAATTGAATTGCAGCAAGCACATTGCACTAGCCCCACAACAAGCCATCTGCTGCTCCCGCCCCATGATAGGATGGATGGTCAGAAAATGAACGGGGATGGGAGCGGATCTCTTTAGTGCATTTCCTATAATGCTGATCCTAGATTAGAGCTAAGAGCCTCCTTTAGATTAGAGGCTCCTCAATCAGAGCTGGCAAGCCCAGCCTTTGTCAAAGGCCCAGGAACACCAAGTGACTAGCCCTAGCTTGTACAGGCGCTGAGATGCACACCCGGGTCCCATCCACTCCCCCAGGCTCATAGCATCCGATTCTGGAGGGGGGGGGGCCCATGGCCAAGATGAAGAGGGGGGTGGTCGCGTGTCCATGTCTGCAGGGATGGCGGAGCAGGGCTCCCGTGGGGCAGGTAGGACAAAAGCAGAGGGAAGCCCTTCCCCATCCAGGACGGTGCTCTCCAGGTGCCCATGAGGTTTAACGGGATGCTCGGGAACCCAAAGCTGGGGAAAGCCCAGGTTGTCCCTAAGAGGAACCGACAGTCGAGCCAGATGGCACTGGGGGTGATGGGGAGATGGGGGTGGTCAGACAGCGAGGTGCCTCCTGCATCAAGTAGAAGGCCTTGTACCAAGCCATGATTCCTCCCCCTCCCCACAGCTGGAAGGCCACCTTGTACCCTCAGGACCAGTAACAGGACATCGGGCTGGGCCAAGCAAACAGGACTCTGCTGCTGGCTCGGTGGCAACTGAGTTGCTGGAGGCACCTGTGACATTGGGAGGCAGAGGAAGGGAAAGTTTGAGGTCCTTGGATTGAGAAGTAGATTCTATGGGAAATTACTTCTATTCCCTTAGAGGAGAGCAAATGAAACATCTGGTTCAACCAAGGGAACAAACAAATGTTTCCCAAGTGTAAAAACATGAATACCCAAATCCCACAGACTTTCAGGATCTCTGAGCTGGACAGGGTCTCTGAGGTTACTGAGCTCCCAGCCTTGACTGCAAGTTGGCCCAAGGACTCAGGGGAGACAGTGGGGTTAGAGCTAGAGAAGATCTGACTCTGCCCCTGTTTTGGCGTCAGCATTCTCATCTGTCAAATGGGCATTGGACCTAAAGATCTCTAAGCTCCCTTCAGGCTCTGCAAGTATGATGCATGAACATCAGAGCTGAGAGGGACCTCAAAAGCCACCAAGTCGAGCCAAAAATATGTCTGGGCAATGTCCCCTGAGAGCTCAACTCTGCAAGCTGCACATCCCAGGAGCTCTCCGTCTTCAGTGGAAACTTCCAGGAGCACAAGTTCAGGGACAGATCTGTGCGATGACCCTGGAACTCACATCTTTTCATCTAGCTCATAAAAATGGCAGGAGAGACATCAAGTGTTGTGCAAACCGTAGTGTTGTACAAATACTTTTCGTTCAGGAGTTTTCCGGTGAGCCTGTTTGAAGTTTTCCTGGCCTAGATACTGGAGGGGTTTGCCACTTCCTTCTCCAGCTCCTTTTACAGATAAGGAAACTGAGAAAAATAAGGAGAAGTGACTTGCCTAGAATCACACAGTTAGGAAGTGACTCCCAAAGATGAGCCTTTCTGATGGCACGCCTGGGGCTCTGTGCACTATGATGCCCTGACTGCTTTTTTTACTATTATTTTATTTTTTTATTTATCATAATGATGCTATTTATTATTTTATTTTGACTATTATTTTATTTTTTATTATTTACCATAGTGATACTATATATTATTTTGTTTTTACTATTATTTTATTTTTTATTTATCATGAGGCTATTTATTATTTTATTCATTACTTTTATTTTATTTTTATTATTTATCATAGTGATGCTATTTGTTATTATTTTTACTCTCATTTTATTTTTTATTTCTCATAGTGATGTATTTATTATTTTATTTTACTGTTATTTTATTTATTAGTATTTATCATAGTGATGTTATTTATTTTATTTTTACTCTTATTTTATTTATTAATATTTATTGACGCTGACGCTTGAGCTGGGATGAGGGTCTTCATGGTGGTCGAGTCTCTCTTTCCTTTTGTCACCTCTGGGCCCGGCACTGTGACCGACACGTGGTCCCCGCGTAATAACTGCGCTCGGCTTGGTTGGAGAAGCTCCCATTGGAAGTCCGAGAGCCCCCTAAAGGGTGACTGCAAAGCCAGCTCTTGGCCTCTGGGAGCGCTGTTCTGTTTTGCATTGGATTCAGGGGGTGCCCTGGGCGCTTGCCTCACCCACAAGCCTTCACCCTGGCCCCCCTTTTAGTTGTCTCTCCTGCTCTCAGGAGGGGAGCCTGTTGAGGGAAGGGCCTGTCACAGCTGTGTTTTTGCATCCCCTTCCTTGGTAAAGGGCTCAGCACACAGTAGGCCTTTTTCATTCATTCACTCATCCTCCTTGATCAGCTATGGGCCGGCTCTCTGCACTCACAGCATCAGGGGAGACCTTAGCGGCTGTCTGCTCCCATCTCGTCACTTTATTAAGTTGTTGTCTCCCTCTTTCTAGAGAAGGAAGTCGAGGGTCAGCAGAAGCACCCGAGACCCCCTGACTTCGAAGCCGGGACACCTCCCACTGGGCCGGCCCATCGCCCCATCGCCCGAGCTGACACAAGTTCTGGTCTCTGAGGAGTCAGGATTGCCTCTGGGACACAAGGCCCCGGCGCCCCAGAAAGGGCCTCATGTTGGGTCTGGGGAGAGTCCCGGGGAAAGGAGAGCCGGTCTCCAGCTTGCTGAAGCTGGCCTGGCAGCCAGGCGCCCAAACAGCCACAGCAGTGAGCCGGGAGTGGTGGAAAGGGCAGCAAGAAACCTGAAGGAAGAACATCCCGGGGTAGGGGGCTTCAGGAAATGGAGATGCGACATCTGAGAAGGGGGGAGGGAGGGAGGGGCATTCATCCAGAGCAACAAAAGGACGACTCCGTGGATGAAGCGATGCTGGAGGCGGGCTCCCACAGTGCCGCGGGATGACTTCAGGCTCCCAGAGCGGGCCCCGGTCCAGCTTTGGGCTCCCACAGTGTACCTCAGGCCGGCTTCGGGCTCCCAGACTGAGCCACGGTCTGGCTTCGGGCTCCCAGAGTGGGCCCCGGTCTGGCTTCAGGCTCCCACAGTGTACCTCAGTCCAGCTTCAGGCTCCCAGAGCAGGCCACGGTCCGGCTTCTGGTTGGCGGCACGGGGAGGGGAGTTCTGGGAGATGACAAGAATGAAGATTGCCCCTCCGGGCAAACAGGTCTGGGCCATCTGGGGCCAGAAGCCTGGCTCCTCATCTTGGCCCTTGCCCTGCTTGTCCAGTGACTTTCTGCCCGACCGAGCTTCCTTCTCTGTAAGACGGAGTGCCCGTTCTCGGGTCCCAGCTTGGGGACCCTTGCTAGAGACCCGTGAGCAGTTGTAACCGCGGACCCCTCCCCCAACCCCAACAAAAGGCTCTCGTGTTGTTTCTCTCACAGCCCCACTGAAACCTTTAGGGACTTGCAGGCGTGTTTCGGGGGGCTGGCGCCCCACACACTGACCAGCGAGAACTGCTGCTCTGGGCTACTGGGGGGCACAGAGGCAGAGCCCGAGCCCCACTCACCTGGGTCCAGGTGGAACTTCCCAGAGGCCGGGGTCGTCTCACCCAGGGATTCAGTAGAGCCAAGGCCTCGTGTCTGTGCGGCTGGTTGGGACCTGGGGACAAAGTGGAGCATTAGCTTCAGGGTGTTGGGGCGCCAGCTGAGCGGAGGCAGCGCTGGGGAGCAATAAGGCGCTAGAATGAACCCGACTTCAGCCCAAGAAGGAGGAGATTGGGCCCCTGATAAGGGGGCAAGAAATGGGACGCCAGCCAGCCTCGAGGGGGGCTCATCCCTGGGGCCCCGAGGACGGTTTCTGACCTGGTCCCCAGAGGGTCCAAGGAAGCCGGCCTGGGAGGCAGCAGGGGGACCCAGGCCCGTGGGACACCCCCAGCTTTTTCCCCGCATCGGGGCCCAGGGCCAGGGCAGAAGCCCCTCAGCCTCACAGCCACGGGGGTCCCGGCCGAGCGCCCACTTTATCAAGAGCGATTCCCTCACTTCCTCCTCCAGATACAATTTTACTAAAAGCTCAGGCTCTCTGTCCAGAATGGCCCCGGCGCTCAGAGCTCCAAAGCAGCTGGCCAAAAAGCAGAGAACGGCCCCCACGCCCTGAGAACGCGCGCTCTCCTGGCGCTTCTGGGCCTCTTCCCGACAGCGCCATTGGGAAGAGAATGGGCCGGAACGCTGCTCCTCTGCAACATCCATTATTTTAGAGACTTTGAAAGGGCGCCGTGCCCACAAAAGCATCACATCGCTGCCAGGGTCGGCGGGACCGGCTGGGCGGGGGGCAAGGTCCAGCCAGGCCCGTCTCACAGAGTCAGGCCCTTCCCACTGCCCGGCCGGCCCGAGGCCCCATTCGGGTAACAGTGAAACCCCCGAAGGGCCGGCCCGCGACTTTTCTTCTTCAATGGAAATGTCAGCTCAGGAAGGGGAAGGGGAGGCAGCTGGGAGAGGGAGGCCCAAGGAGGCTCTGCCCGTGTCCCCGGCTCCCATCCCCCCACTCTCCCCACACTTTCCACAGACAGACAAAGATTTCCCATGTCAGTGAGCAAGTCAGCTCCAAAGGGAGCAGCCTTCCTGCCCTCCTGGGCGCAGCCCGGCCTCTGCTCACGTGCACGTGCCCACAAACACACACTGGATGGCACGAGAGGGACCGGGTCCAAGCTGTGCCTGCTTTGCCTCCTCCGGAAGGCGCAGGGAAGCAGCCCCATGAGCGGGTCCTGCAGAGGGTCCCCGTCCGGGACAGCAAAGAAGCAGCCTTGCCCTGACCAGCCTCTTCCTTAGCCTCCCTCACCTCCTCCCAGTCATTCTGTCCCACGGGGTGTTGATGGAGCTTCCGAGTGCTGGATTACACAGAGCAAAGAACATTCTCACCGCCCTGGGCCTACAGAGAAAGAAAGCACGGAGCCTCCAGCCGGGGGGGAAGGACCCGCCACCCCTGGAGGCAGACGAGGGCCACGGGAGCTCGGGGCTGGGCGGGCGGCAGCAGAAGGGACCGGTGGCAGGCGGACTCGGGAAGGCCTGGATCCAGGTCGCGGCTACTACGCCATGGCCTTGGACTCCTGGCCCAGGGGCTCCTCCGGCTCCCATCCCCAAATGGTCTGGCTGAACTCCGGGGCTCCTTGGGACTCCACATCCCAAGTCTTCAGGGAAAAGGAAAACTGCCCCAACTCCCAAAGCTTGTTGGGAGCATCTCTGTGAGGGACCCGGTCGACTCTCCCGGGCCTCATTCTGAAAGCCAATTACTCTGAGTCCATGCTGGGGGCCAGTCTGTATGGGGGGGATGGGGGCACCATGGAAGAGAGGGGCAGAGGGGGATAGGGCCCTGGGAGAGGAGGGGCTGAGAGGGAGGGGAAGAGAGAGAGAGAGGAGGAAAGGGGGAGAGAGACAGAAAGAGAGAGACACACAGAGAGAGAGAGAGACAGAGACAGAGAGACAGAGAGATACAGAAAGACAGAGACAGAGACAGAGAGAGACAGAGACAGGCGCCATCGATCATTGCAACAATTAGGGTTGTTAATGCTCTTCTCCAGCAGTTTGGGGTGACTACATCCCGGCGTCACCGGCTGTCCTTCCCAAACCTTGCCCGAGCTCTCCATCCCAAATGAGAGAAGCATGGGCAGAGGCTGCTGCAGGCTGGCTGGCATGAAGTCACTGCGGAAGCAGCAGCAGAGCTCAGCTCAGGTGCCCCCAGTGCTACAGATGCGGGTTTGGGGGCAGTTCCGGGGCAAGGTATCTCTCCCCAGGGGCCTCCCCACCTGCTGTTGGCATGGGGGGGGTGAGGAGGACCATTCCCCCAGACTGGTCGGTGTGAACCTCCCTTGGCAGGAAGGACCTCAGCCGCCAGCCGTAGTCCAGCCCCCAGAAGAGCCCTGGCCCATTGGAGCGCCTCACACCTGGCACTCATTCCCTCTGACTCTTTTCCCTTCAGGAGGCTGAGTGGGATCGGAGACCCTCCCCAGCTAATCGCCAGCACTGAACTGCTGCAGTGTGGTCCCCAGGGGCGGAAACTCGGACACCTCCCTCTCAGCCAAGAACTCCGAGCACAGGCCCGGGTGAGATTTGAAGGAAGTCGGGAGCCCAGGAGGCAGAGGGAGTGCCCACGTAAGGACCGGCAGAGAGGTCATGGCTGCTGGTGAGAAGTCAGAAGAGGAAGAGCAGGAGGTAGAAAGGAGCCAGGCTAGGAAGGGCTTAGAAAGCCAGACAAAAGATCTCCTAGTTAGTGGGGAGCTCCCAGGGTTTATTGAGCAGGGAGTGGGGGAGACATCATGGCCAGACCTGTGTTTTAGGAAGCTCACTATGGTGATAGGAAGAAAGAAAGAAAGAAGGAAAGAAGCAAGGAAGTGAGGGAAGGAAGGAAGGAAGGAAGGAAGGAAGGAAGGAAGGAAGGAAGGAAGGAAGGAAGGAAGGA
>JAJPUD010002668.1:263077-280235 GCA_023553655.1 Myrmecobius fasciatus | reverse complement strand
ATATATATATATATATATATATATATATATATATATATATATATATAACTATATATATATATAAGGCAAATAAGGTGGAATAAATGAGTAGAAAGGAGGTGGAGGATAAAGGGAAATTCGGGTTGTACCTTAATCATACTCATGGTTGAGTAAAGAAGGAAAAACTTTTTGTAGTCTCTCAGAAAGAATGGGGACTAGAGGAGAATGGGAGAGACGGGCGAAGGAAGAGATTTAAATGAGGACTTAAGGAAGAAGATTTAAACCCAGAGAGGGCTTGTACTCCTCTGGATGGATCCTCACATGGACGAAGACATATGGACTTTTAGATAGATAGATAGATAGATAGATAGATAGATAGATAGATAGACAGATCGATCGATCTAATTTGAAAGGAGGGAGAGAGAGAAGGAACATTTAGAGTAGCCACTGTATTCTAAGCTATATATTTTAATAATATTATCTCATCTAATAGAGACAAGGAGACCGCTTCCTCAAAAAAGCAATAGGCTTCCATGGAGACCATCATGCCCCAGGAGAAGGATAAGTGAAGGTCTCAGAGTGACTAGCAGCCATAAGGATGGGAGTCATGGAACTAAAGAGGAAAGGGCACGGCATATGGTTAAGAAGGTGATCAGGGTGAGGTCAGGAGACAGAATTAGATCAGAATGTGTTACACAGTATGCTTCTATCATAGGGCATTGCATAAATAATCGTCGCTTTCTTCATGAATTCTAATTCTGAGAATTAGACACAACAGAAAAAAAGGGCCATGGACAAGATCTGAAAATGCAGAACAGAAATTGGTTAAAAGAAGAAACTCAAACTTGGTACTTCAGAAACCTTAATTCTATGAAGAACAGAAAGACATGAAAGAAATAATAAAGAACTATGGAGCTCATAAATAAAATACTTATACAGAATAGACAGAGGAAAAGAAAATTAATGACAAGAACAAGACTTTTTCAATAAAGGCACAGGAAAAAAAAACTAACAAAGGAATCTGGAAAGGAAGAGAAGAGATTATGAACTATTAACTAAGGTTATGGGAAAGAAACAAAATCAATGTTAAGTAAAATTCTAAAACTAAGAGGAGGAAGTGAGCCTATGAGAATAAGACTGCATAAAAGTAGATAAAGAAAAACCAATTATAGGGGCAGAATAGTGATTTAAAAGAGGAAAGGAAAAAATTGTAATAAATCTTAGAGGCATGGATAGAGAAAAACTAGCTCTTGTAACTTTGAATGAGAATATATGAAACAATCCAATAAAAAGTGACAGTTTGGATGAAATGAAAAGTCTCACAATCTGTTGCTTATGAGAAACACATTTTAAAAAGTAAAAAAAGTAAAAATATACACAGAATAAAACAATTTACTATGTGCATCAGGTAAATAAAAAAGCAAGAGTTGCAATCATACTACAGAAAAAAATAAAATTTCACAATATAAACAAGAAAATTGCATTTTGCTTAAATCAACCAGTGAAGAAAAAAAAACAATGTAAATATTAAACTTATATTCTCAAAATGGCATGCCATCTAAATTCATAAATGAAAACTAAACTAAGTTGTAAAAGGACATAGATGGTATCACAATGATAGTGGAAGACTACAATGCTATTCTTTCAGAAGCAGACATATCTATCAAAAAGATAAATAAAAAGGAATTCATAGAATTGAAAAAAAGGGAATTTAGAGGTAAAAGAGCTATGGTAACTTCTCAATTGGATGATGAAATAATAATCATACTTTTAAAATATTACATCAAGCTTTTATTAATAATTGGTCATGTGATAGAGCACAGATAAATTTCAAATAAATGTAAAAAGGTAGAAATATTGAACACATCCTTTACATACCATGATTCGATAAAATAGTTATCAATTTTGGGAGCATAAAAACTGATGCAGATCTAGTAGACAAAATACCAAGTAATGAGTAAATCAAAAAACAAATCAAATGAGAGTTAATACTTAGATGAAAGACAATGACAATGAAGAAAAGCAGGCCAAAATTTCTGAGATATAATTAAAGCAGTCATTACAGGAAAATTTGCATGCTTTTCATCATCGTCATTGCCATCTCTAGGGACCTGAGCATTAGCATAGCCCAGTCCAAATTAAGAATAATCCACCAATCACAGTTTAATGAGTGCCAAGAGCAGACAAACGATTACAGTGTAACCCAGTGTGGTTCAGCTTAATCCACTCAGGTCCAATTCAATCCGGGCCAGTCCAATCTGTCCCAATCTGGTAAAATCTGATCCAGTCTAGACCTATCTGATCTAGTCCAATCTAATCTGGTCCACTCTAGTTCAGTCTGGTCTAATCTTAATTCAATTCAGCTTATCTGGTTTAAAATCTTTTTCACTCTGGTCCAATGTGATTCAGGCTAGTCTAATGTAGTCCCTTCTGGACCAGGTAAATCTAATTTAGCCCAACTCAGTCCGATTCTGTTCAAACTGCTCTAATCTATTCCAACCTCATCCAATCCAATGAGACTCAATTTGATCTTCAGTCCAATATGGGTCATGGCAGTCTAATTCAGTCCAATCTGGTCTAGTCCAGGTCAGTCCAGACAAGTCCATTTCAATTCAGTTCAGAATAATCTGGTTGAAGCCATTCCAATTTACTGCACTCCAATCCAATATGGTCCAGTCCAATTCAACTGAATCCAATAAATGAGCATTAACTACCACATGCAAAGTACCATTTGCTGGGCAGAAAAAAGATATAAATAAGTCATAGTCGTTACCCTCAAGGAGCTGATGTTTTCTATCCCAGGGAGTATGTGTATGTGTGTGTGTGGGGGGGTGATATGCACCTTGAATAGTATAAGAAAAGAGGGAGTTTCATGGTGCAAGGGGAGAATTAGATAAAAGGTTTCTTCAGAAATTTTGAAGAAAGAATCCAGAATTTTAGCTGAGAGAATCAGGGAATACTTCAAAGAACAGAAGATACCTGATTTAAGCTTTGGGAAAGGGACAGATTCTGAGAGCTGCTGGGAGGAGAGGGAAGGGAGAAAGGGAAAGTGAGGCACTAGTATTACAAGCCTGAAAAAGCCCAATTGTGTCCAGATGACTGTTGTTGCATCACAAACTACACTTCTCAGATGGGATTAAAATATATGATAGAGAAGTAGAGCTGTAGTGACAAAAATGAAGAAAACAATGACACAGACGGTTCTTTCTTCAAATGTCCATCTAGCTCCAGAAGCTGCTACAAGATGTGAAAGGAGATTTCCAACATCGGTTACCGACTGTTTTGTTCTGCTCATCTCAAAAAGTCTGGCCATGAGATTTCATTAAGGAAATAAAATACTCTGGGGCCCAAGAGTCAATGAAAATGTGACTTTTTCTATCCATAAGCCCACCATACTCACAAACCCCAAGCCAAGCAACCAAAAACAAAAAAAACCCTACAAACTTTTTCCAATAAATATTTTTAAATGCAATTCTTGTAAATGATTTTTAAAAAAGCTGGATAGAAGTTTGGGTCCTTTCACCTCTTAGGTCAGAAAAGTAGGAGAGTAGCAGGATGCTTGTAAGGGCCAACAGAATGGCGGTACCAAAGTCTCTTCCTTAGCATCATTCTGCTGTTCCAAAAAAGCCGACTCCTTCAGAGGGCCTTGCTTCTCAGCTTTGCTGAAAGTCGTTCCTCCCCCAACCCCCACAAGACATTTTTCTTCACCTGGGGTGCACCGGGCCCTTTTCCCTTAGCTAGGCAGTGCCCATTCACCCCTCCCTCCTAGCAAACTGTCAGCCCATGTCTCTTAAAATCCCTTTTGAAGGGACTGGGTTTTTCTGAGCTGTTCACTCTCATCTTTGTCTGTGGTAGACAGGATGGCCTAGCAGCATAACTGAGCCTCATGAGAGACCCATCCTCCAGAAAGAGAGGCTTTCCCTGATATTTCAGGGGGGACAGAAAGCCAAGGACGGTCATTGGCAAACAGAGCAGAGGACAGAGGCTTGGCCCACTGGAGTCTGGCCCACGGGATACCCCTTCCCGATGATATTACTGCTCCCAGAAGCTGGCAGTGGGGGAAGCAGCTGGGCACTCCCAGTTCAGAAACGCAAAAGATGCAAGAATAGGGCTGGAGGAGGCCTGGCAAAAATGGCAGCTGGCAGACCTGAGCTGAGCAGTGCAACAGTGAAAGAACGTGGGGTTCTTCTCCATGTTGGAAGGTGGAGATCATTTCTTGAAGATACGGCCTGCACTGTTCTCCTGGACTTTGGCTGAACTGCTGTAGTTATTTATACCAGCTAGACAGTGGGCATTTCTCTCAGGTGGGCAGCAGACATTGCTTCTCCATAGATGTCAGATCTGACAGAGCCAATTTTGTAGCTGGTGATCAGCAGCCAGTGAATGATTGACTCATGGATCCAAAGTGGGAATGCCCTCAGTGGCCATCTCATCTACCCTGATCTGTTTACAGATGAGGAAACTGAGGTTCAAAGAAGGGAACATCCCAAATGTCATCTTATTTTGGTGACTGGGCAGAGGTGAAGAAATCACCCAGCACCCTGGAAAAGGCGGGTAAAAGTGACAGTGAGGCATTTATAGTAGGGTCATGGGAGCATTCATGGAGCAATTTTTCCAAGTGTTTCACAGTCCCACAAGGGGTGCTCTGTGCCAGGAACTGTGTCAAGCACCTTTACAAATACTATATCAGTTGATCTTCACAATGACCCTATGAGGTAACTGCTGTCATTATCTTCATTTTACAGTTGAGAAAATTGTGGCAGACAGAGCTTAAGGGACTAGAATTGAGGCTAGATTTGAACTCAGACTTTCTGGATCTGGACCCAGATGTTTCCTCCACTGTACTGCCAGCTGCATCCAGAAGGCAGTAGTCAGGGAGAATCAAGGAAAAAAAAACTGGTCAGTGGAGAAAGGACAACTGATGGGAAAATTGGATAGCAAATTGATAGAAATTAAAGGTAGGGTAATACTCCTAATCATATACCACCATAAGCTCCAAATGAATATATGACCAATAGAAAAAAAATTGAATGCATCATATTCTTAAAGATTTCTTAGAACACAATAATATTCTGTCACAATTATGTACAAGAACTAATAGAAATCTTTGCCTCCATTGTGTTCTGCTTTTTTTTAAAGGGTTGCTGTAAATAGTTTTGGTGGATATTCTTTTTGTCACTGATTTTCTTGGGGTACCTGACCGGCGATGGATCCCAGGGTCACAGAGTATAGACATTTTGGCAACTTTATTTTCATAACTCCAAATTGCTTTCCAGACTAGACAAACCAATCTATAAACCACTAGTTCTAGCTGTGGGTGCCCCTCTCTCCCTCCATTGCTGATTGTTTCCCATCTTTAGCCACTTTGTCCAGTTAGCTGGGTGTAGGATGGGAGGGGTAGCTTCAGATATTCTTTGACTTGTATCTTCTAATTTTTAGTGCCCCAGACCAATGTTGTATGTGACTGTTAGTAGTTTGCAAAAGCTTCCTTTGAGGGTTAGTTACTCATAACCTTTGACCTCTTAGCTATTGGAAATGACTTTTGTTTTTTCATCATGTTTTCTGATGTTTGTCAAGTTTATATTTAAACATAAGATAAATAACGCATAAGATAATGGAAAAATAAACAGATAAAACTTTGTGGCAAAGAATGGAAGAAAAATACCACCTAATGCACTCAGATAGACCCAGAAAAAAATAATAGGAATACACAGACACACATAAAATCTAAACTAAGAAGGTAATCCATTCTACCTGAAATGGCATCCTTTTTGTCCCAATCAAACCTCTGGAAAGACTGATCTAGACATCCGAATGATAGGGCCAAATTTCAAGAGCCGAGGCAGGAAAACTGAAAGAAAAAGATGAAAAGTGAAGGTATAGGATGTGAGGGATAAACAGGGTATCTTTTGCCTCACATCACTGAGGAACGGTCACTTTTCACCAGTGGTAAGGCATGTCAAATTGAGTAAAGTAAATTGAGTTAAGTAAAAATTCACAGCCATGAAGGAGCCTCCCCGGATAGTCCGGGGTAGGAGCTAGGAACTACCAGCAAGGACATCAAAAACACCCCCTTCATTTCACAAAAAAAGGCACTGGCCAGGAGAATGGAATCGATGTGTCCCTAGCACACAGGGAGGACTCATCAGTCCCACGTAGATCTGAGCTTCACCCTCTGTCTCTAGAGTCAGGATTCTGTTCTTTCCGTTCCACAGACCACGGCACCTGAAATGAGGAATCCCCTTTTGAGGTCCTTTCCTCTCCCTTGACTCGTGTCAAACAACCACGGACTTCAAAGGGAGCTTTAGAGGGAGAGAGAGGAGGATTGCCCCATCTACGTGTTCAGTAGTTTTCTCACCACTTCAGTAAGTGCATATCAGTGTGGAGATCCCTGTTAGCCAGATTCATGTGGAATCTTTTAATTACTGGAGTCCCAGGGGTTTCCTTTCAGTAGCTTTGTGGACATGAGCTGGCAGTTGAACCCAAACACCTTTATTATTTGCCTATTTTGCTAGAAACTGTTTGTTGCTGGCTCCTAGCCTTTACAATCTGACCTTTGCTCTCGCCTCTGCCCTTTCCAAAGTTAACACTGATCTCTTGGAAAAAATAACTAGGTCTTTATTGATATGGCTCCTCCTCTGCCCCCACTTTATTTCCTATAACAAAAGGGTTTTTTTTCCTTTAAATGATGAAGAGGAAAAATCATCAAAAGCAACCAAACCAAAATAGCTCCACCCTTCCCAGATTTTCCTTCAGTTAATCCCATAAATCAGGACGATGATTTCCTCATAATCCGCTCCCTGGAATTTATCTCTATGTGGAGAAGTCAAATATCTACATATCTGTGCTCCTTCTCTCCTGCAGGAAGCCTTCCTCAACCCCTCCTAATTCTGCTGCTTTCCCTCTGTTAAAGATCTCTTCTTAATCCTGTATAGAGCTGGCTTTGAAGGTACTTGCTTGAACGTTGTCTCCTGCATTAGGTTGTGAGCAGGGGACGGGGGCTGTCTTTGTATCCTCAGCACTTGCCACACTTGCTGGCACATACTATTTAATGAATGTTTGTTGATTGATTAAAACAATTCTTTGTATTTTGTAATTAATCATTGTACATAATAATAATTGTGATTAAATTATTCTTTGTATGATCCCCAGAGCTCATCACAGTGCACGGCACAAAGAAAGTGCTTACTAAATGCGTGTTTATGGATTTATTATGTGACAAGGGTGAGCATTTTTAAGCACCAACTGTGATGGCAAAGTAAGGAGCAGCCCTCTAGTTTCCCTTTCTTTGATTCCAATTTGGAATCAAACCTCATTTCAGCCTCACTGGCACCTCTAGCTCCTGAGTTTTTCATCTTCCTCTATCCCAGCCCTTGTAAAAAGGTAACAGAATGACAGCCCTCACCCTTCCTGGTTTCAGGCCCCGAGGCCGATGACAGACCAGAAGGATATTCCCAATGATGGCTCCCAGGGCCAGTGGCTTCCCTGCAACGGGCCCAGCATGAAGCCCATTCGGCCCAAGGAGTCCCTGCATGGTTCTCCCTGCTGCAGTTCCTAACCAAGGAGGAATTGCAGCCTTTTGTGCACTCGGTCCCTAAGGTCCAACGGGCTTTCTTTCCATGACACTGAGTCCAGCCATCATGGAGCTATACAAAAGACAAAGGGAAAAGTCTCTTTCCTGCATTCGAGCAGGGGATGTTATCTGTCCACGTCAATATATAGGCTCTGCATGGAAACAGTAGGAGGTAGTCAGAAGAGAGGGGGAGCAGGAGCCCTGATTGTTGGGGAGTCGGCAAACCTGTCACCCAGAAGGTGGTGCTTGGAATAGGGTGCTTCTGAGGCAGATGTGAGCCAGGAGAGTGTCCCCGGCAGTAGGAACAGCTACTGCAAAGGCAGCACACAGCAAGACAAGCAAGAAATCCACAGAGAATGAGGAAGAGAGTGATGTAAAAGGGGGCTGGAAGAGTCCCTGGGAGGCAGAGGGGGGAGAATTTAAGGTCCAAACTCGTTTTCCTAGACATTGAAATCCAAGATAACCTGAGGAAGGGGAGGATGCTGACACCTGGGAGGATCAAGAAAGGGCTTCTCCAGGAAGTGGGCAGAAGCAAAGCTGAGCCCATCAGAAGCCCCATCAATGGGGGCACAATTTCTCCTTCCTGTGACTAGGAATGACCCAACCCCAGCCAGCAGAGATTTCTGTAAGATTGGGGATTCATGGAAAGCCTTTGACCGATATAACAACTTTATTGGTGCCCCTGAGGCTCATTGGTGCCCCAGGGCTTTTCTTCATCAGGGCCAGGCAAAAACTGGATTCTGTTCTCGGCTGGTCTCGCCATGTTTGGGCTTCCAAACCCAATCACTGCCCTGCTTCCCCGGGAGCAAGGGCATATTCTGTTCTCTAAAGAGAGAAGCCAGGCACAGGATGATCATCCAGACCAAGCTATTTGGCAAGTTGGGCTTAGATTTACCATCAGATCTCTGGCTGGTCTCTCAGTGCTGGGAGTTGTCAGAGAAAATTGGGTTTGACTTTGGATACACAAATATGATCAAAATCATTAAGGGATCGTCTGGAACAAGATGTCACTGGGAGTTCCTTCTTTGATCATAATTAACTTTGAATATTGTTGGAGTTCATCCCACAGGCAAAGCTCTGCCTCCCGCTCTCCCCCTTCTTCTTCCAAGTAGCACCTAATTCTTCAAGAAACTGTTTCTGTAGGAAAGAAAGAGACTAGTTCTGTTCTGTTTAGAGTTGGATTATTTGTTTTTGTTTTTGCTTTGCTTTTTCTCATGAACAGAGAAGAGACAAAAGAGAGGAAATGATGACAGAAGTAAAACATAAATATTTTAAATAAAAATATTTAAAGTTTCCCACAAGTCAATTGACTGTCTAGCTCAGCAGGCCTTTGAATTTTACAGCAAGAATGCCAAGAACAATAATTCATGGAATTTGTTGGAAGTTCCAAAGCTTATTTTGTATCTTTGGGCAAAATCAGGTCAATTATTTTGATTTAATTTAATTTAATTTTTCATGGGCCTTGATTGTCACAACCAGCTCATGGATTATGTGGGTGCTCCATTTCCTGGAGCAGCTTGGCACTTTTCAGTCTTCCTTCCTCCAGCCATGACTAACCCAATGGGGAATCTCCTTCTGAATTCCCGTTGCTGCAGGACATAGTAGTCAAAGTTCCAAGACAGAGCTTCTTTGGAATAATAGATCAAGGGAAGTCTATAGAAGTGAAATGAACAAGGGGTTTCCAAAGGCTGATTACCTATCTGGAATCTGAAAGGAACAAATCAAAAATGGCCTCATTCATCCAAAAGTAATCACTGTCCTCTATATTACCCTCCTCGAATGCCTGTATTTGGCTGAAAGGAGGGGAAAAAACTCATGAATCATGGATAATGAAATCATAAGGAGTCCTATGGCTAACAAGCTACCTTCTCAGGGCGGTGGGGACAGGGAGTGCTTGGAGACCACTGACTGAAGTAGAGAGGGCATGGTGGCCAAAGACACAGTGCTGGATCTGTTTGTGGACTGCAGGTCATGAAGAACTCTAGCCTCGGTATTCTCTTTTGCTATCAGGAAAACTGTCCAATGATAGCAGCAGCATTAGGATTAACAACTGGGATGTTTCTCGTTCTTTTTTCTTTGGTTTTGCCATTTTAAGTTTATTTGTTTGCTTATTTGGCAATTGGGGTTGTGACTTGCCTGGGGTCACACATCTAGAAAGTTTTATGTGTTTGGTGTCATTTTTGAACTCAGGTCTTCCTGACTCCAGGGCTAGTATTCTATCCACTATACCATCTAGCCCATTTTAAGTTTTTTAAATTTCCATAGTATTTTATTTTTCCAATTATGTATAAAGACAGTTTTCAATATTTATTTTTTGTAAAATTTTAAGTTCCAATTTTTTTCTCCTTCCCTTCCTTATCTCTTCCCTCCCCAATATAGTAAGCAGTCTGGTATAGGTTATATCTGTATAATCATTTAAAATATATTTCCAAATTTGTCATGTTGTGAAAGAAAAACAATCATACCAAAAGGGGAAAACCATGAGGAAAAAACAAACAAAAAAGGTGAAAATAGTATGCTTCAACCCACATTCAGTCTCTATTGCTCTCTTTCTTGATGTAGATGGCATTTTCTATCCCACATCTATTGAAATTATCTTGGATCACTATAATGCTGAGAGGAGCTGTTTATTATAGTTTGTTTCTAGTTCTTAACAAGGGGTTTAAATTCTGAAGCTCCTTTGACTGTCTGAACAACCAGGGACAGTTGTAGCCTTATCTACCAGGTTCTAGATGAGGCAACCATGGCTTATACAAGGTCACCCAGTGAAGAAGGGGTAGGACCAAGGCTCATACTCAGCTCCTCTGGTTCCAAACCAGGGCTTGTGGAATCATAGACTTAGAATTTCAGAGTCTCTGAGTGGAAAGGGATTTATGAAGCCACCAAGTCCAAACTCTATCTGAGCAAAACTCTCTCTTGTTCAGTAAACTCAGGTTTCATTCAAAACCAGTCATTCTAGCATGTGGTAAGTGCCCATTGTTATCAGAACTGTGATGGGCACTGGGGATACAAAAAGAGACAAAAACATGGTCCCTGCCCTCAAGGAGCTTACTTAGGGGTGACAATATGTAATTGATTGTGTGATATAATATCTATTCAGAGTGAGTGGGGAATAATCTCAGACAGAAAGATGAAGAGTGCAGGAGTAAGAAGGTACAGTCCTGCTGCATCCCATGCTAGGCAGAGAATAGCTAGAATAGCATATTCAATCTGGGGACTTAATGTAAAGAAAGGTCTTGATAAGGGAATGGTTGCCTGTAAATATCTGATGGGCTGTCATGAGGAAGGGGGCTTACGCTTGACCCTTACTCTCTTGTAAGGACAATGCCATTGGTTCCAACATGGGAATAATGTTGCCTCACTCCAGTCCAAAGTTCTTTACAATTTTTCAGTACTGACTATAGATTGCAGTCCCATCTGCCAGATTTCTCATTCTGTCTAGAATGCAAGGGCTGGGTGATGTGGGCTATTTGAAGTCAGTTTGTTGTTTTCATCATTTTCTAACTCATCTTGGGTCCCTGATTATCACTCTTCATTCTATGGTGGGCCATCCTTTTTGATAGAAGCAAAACTATAGGAGCCAAATAAGAATGACTAATTGCTTCTTCTCTCCATAGTTGACAAATTTCTATTGATGTTACAAAGGAATAATGGATGGAATTCATTGAGAAAGAGGTTGGACAAACCCTATCTGTTGAAGAAATAGGACCAGCTTCTTTGAAAGGAATATAAGTGATGTTCCTGGTCCATAAACATAATGTTAGAGACCATGGAAAAATAGAAAAAAAAAATACCATTAGAAAGTCACGATTATCATGCAACTCTTTTGCCTAATAAGCATCTATTGTTGCCTAATAATTGGTCAGATATCACTGATGGCTGGATGGAAGATGGCTTATGGGAAGCTGACTAGTGCTGCTATCGTCAAGGGACTTCAGAGGGGAGTGGTCTCCAACTCTCCAGCAGGCATTGAGCCTTTCAACACTGACCCCAGCCTACTCAAAGAGTCTGCGTCATAGGGATGGTGGGTTAAATGTCTTAAGGAGCAGCTTCCAGAACAAGAGTTTGTAACCATAAAGGACACAAATATAAATGTTTAAAAATCACTCCCTTTCTCTGATGATCAAGTTGATTTCACAGAATATAAAGGAAAAGACATTGACTCTGAGTATCATTTCTCCCTACAGAAGTTTAATTCACATGAAAAGTAACAACATTGAAGAGATGGAAAAGCCCCCCTGACTTGCATCATGCAGCAAATGCTATCTCTCAGCTTGTATCTAATGTAAATAGGAGCCAAGGGCAACACTGGCTGAGAGCCCAAGGTCAAGTGCAAAGGCTGATGTAAGAGGATGAGGTAAGAGAATGAGCAAAATGACTCATAAAGCAGTGACAAGGAGAGAGTGAGCCTGCAGAGAGCTGGCATGCAAGCCACATAGACTGGCTCATTGAAAAGGGCTTTGGAGAGGAGTCTAGAAGGAGGATGACAGACAGCCAGACATTTGATGGGCTAACTGCCACTTTAAACAGAAATCTCTCGAGAGTGAACACCAAGTTTGGTGATGAACACCGGTTTGGTAAGAATGGGAGAGAAATGGTGATGACATTTAGGAAAATGGAGTCAAAATGGGCAAATTCAAAAGAAAGAAGTTCGAGCTAGGACATCACTACCTAAGAACCTTCAAGGATCCAAAATCAGTGAACTTCACAGAACACCTCCTTTCCTTCACTTTTTAAAGATGGCTGAGGAAAGCATTCACGACCACTAACCTACATCCCTGATTTTTTAGTTCTTCAAATATTTGTGAAAATTGCCTTTGCATAGACTGAACATCTTCATATAAAAATGAGATAAACACACATTCAGGCTCTCTTCTCTTCCTAATTAATTTTTTTTCCAATTAACACTCATTTATTTCTTCTCTTCCTGCTTCCCTCTCTTTGTCCCCATTTTAAAAAGGTGATTTTTTCTAGCTAGCTTGGAAAGCAATTTGGAACTATCCCCTCAAAGTGATTAAACTGTACACATCCTTTGACTCAGTGATGCCATTTCTAGGCTCATATCCATATTAAAGAAATTAAAGACAGAGCAATAGCAGCCACATGAAAGCATGTGCTATCAATATTTGGAGGCTATGAAGCCTTTCGTTTTAGTCACTGCCCTCTTTAGGGCATATTGCAGTGGGATCTCTGGATTAGAGAACAAAGATATTTTAGTCACTTTATTTGCATAATTGCAAACTGGTTTCCTGGATGCATTAGTGTGCCTGGCTTTCCCCAAGTCCCTTCCTCCAACATTGACATTTCATCTTTGTCAGTTGGTTGGGTGGGAGGTGAAACTTTAGAATTGACATCTCTCTTGTTAGTTATTTGGAAGTTTTTTTTTTTTCAGATGATTGCAAATAGTGTGCAATTTTTTGGAGAATTGTTTATATTCTCTGACTACTTAGCTCCTGGGGATATGCCTGTGTGTATATATATATATGTATATAAATATATATGCATATTTATATACATATATATATATACACATACACACACATATATATGGAGAGAGTATAGATATATATGTATACACATATAAATATATATAGAGAGAAATGGTGAATATGCATGATTATATTTTGTACAGATTGATTTTGCCAATTTTTATCTCATTCCTCTTTTGCCTTTTTGTAAAAATCCTCTGTTATATGGGGGAGGAAAGAAAGGGCAATTTTAGGCTGTACAAAGACAAAAGGCATCAATACTCTTTTACACTTTAAAAAGAAATACATAACTTGATTATGGGACCATTTAATATAAAGGTTGTTTCCTTCTTATTTAGGCCATATTAATTTTATTCCTATAAATGAGCTCTTCAGTGTCATGTGTTAGAAACATCTATTTGAACTTTGTGTAATATTTCTCTTCCTTATCTGATGAAGAATTTGCCGCTTGGCCACAGCTGCTATTCTAGGGAGAGAGCATGTCCCAGAGGCAGCCTCTGAGCCAGGAAGAACCGATTCTGGGCTTGTCACTCAGACATGCAGACGAGCCACATTTGGTCACTTTTCTGTGGCGTCTCTAACACCAGGAGCTGCAGGGAAGGAATGGGAGCTCATGGGCACAATAATTTTTCTGCCATGGCCACCATTATGTCACACTGAAAAAAGAGAGCTGGATGCCCAATGGTGATTCCCAAGTCAGTTTATCCAGAATGCCCTTCACTTGTAGCCAACCATCCCACTCTGGGGCAGATGTCTCAAGGAGGCATTGGCAGCAAACTCTCTGTAGACTCATGGGATGTTGGGCCCAGGTTTGGCCATCACACTTAATGTAATGGAAAAGAAGCAAAGGATTTTGATGAAAATGGAAAAAGACTAAGAGGCAGAAACAGATTAAGAGAACAGGGATCATTTAGATGGGAAAAGAAAATGTGAAACTGCAAGTTCATGAAAATGTTCATGTACATCAATTTTTTTTCTAGATGGAAGCAGTGATACAATCAGTTGTTCCTTTTTCTTTTTAAAAAAATAGTATTTGTTATAAATATTTATTTATTAAAATATTTATTTTTATTTATTTATTTTATTTATTTGTTTTTAAATAGGCAATTGGGGTTAAAAGACTTCCCCAGGCTCACACAGCTAAGAAGTGCTATGTACCTGAGGCTGCATTTGAACTCAGGTCCTTCTGACTTTGGGGCCAGTACTACCCACTGTGCCATCTAGCTACTCCCCCTTTTTCTCTTAATCAGACTTTTGAAAAAGAAATCAGCTTAACTAAATAATAGAACATGAGGGGCTCTGTCAGAGATAGACTGAGGGGGGCCCTTAAGGAAGGAGCCAGGGAGATCACTTCTGAATTGTGCAAGGACAGCAGAGGCCTGATGGATGCTGGCCTTCCAAGCAGGGTCAAAGCCTCCCGCCTTGGTAGGGAGTTCTTCCCAAAGAGCCTCCCTCTGACCCGAGCCCCATTGCCAAGGAGGTGGGCCCTGGAGGCAAGGAGACAACGCTCTGAAGGCTTGAGCTGTCACAAGACTGCCCACCATCATTAACCCTCCCCCCCCCAGGAGGTCTCAGGTGGGACCTTTGGGGCTGGATAAAGGCGACTTTGGGACAGTTTTATCACCATCTTGGCAAAGTCTCCCAGAGTCTCTGAATCACAAGACACCTCCAAGGCTACTGAGTCCAGTCTGTCTGTGAGTGGGAGTCACAGCTGGGGTTCAGCACAGTGTAATGTTAAATGTCAGCTGTGCGATTATTAGGGGGCTCCTCTCCCCACGCAGAGGCCGGAGGCTGACGGCCTAGGATGAAGGTCAGAGGGAATTCTGTGACGGGGTCTCTTCTGGGTATGGGAAAGGGGGAACCCCGATTCCTGATGGGCCTCCCTTCTCTCTTCTGAGGGGGGGGAGAATAGAAGTCCAGGATGTCCCAACTTCTCCAGGCCCCCGGGCAAGGGTCCGAGCTCTGACGGTCCCAGCCCCCAGCTGCATGGCCCTATAGAGAAAGCGGGCTCTGCTTTCTGCTCGGGGCTTTGCTTCAGGTGGCCATCCCTGAAAGATGGACATTTCCAACATGAAATCCTGGGATGCACCAGGCCTGGAACACTAGAGGGCAATAGAGCACCACACACCGGGACACGGGCCTGGGGAAGGGGCCATCCCGGGAAGGCTGGACTTTCCCCAGACATCCCCCCCGTGGGGCTGGCACTGTGCCTCCCACACCAACGAGCTTGTCCGCCTGTCACCAGCATCCTGGTCTCGGTGGATGGCCGTCAGACAAATGCCCAGCTGCCCTGGGAGGCCTGACGCTTCTCCTGGAAGGGACAACCTCACACCGAAGTTGTTCTCATCACTTCTCTGTCCAAGCCCCTCTCCTGTCACCTGGCCCCCCCTTGTGCCAATGATGAAGCAGACAGAGCTTCACACACTCGGGTCTCCCTTGTCCCCAAGGGACTCCCCCTCCCCCAAACACTGGCGCTCAGACCGTTCTCTGTCCCTCACTATCCTAGGAAGCTAGATACTGATCCGGAAGAGAACAACTCCCCCATTTTACAGATGAGGAAACTGAGCATCAAGAAGCTCACACAAGTGAGTCTGAGCCCGTCTATTTAGAGCTTATTAATGAGGTAGAAGAAAACATCAGAAGTGAGATTCAAATAGACCTGGGGTTCTTAAGCCACGTTGCCTGGGGCTAGGTTCTAGATCAGGCAGAGTTCCCATCTATAAAGTGCTAGAATGGGACAGCAACCCCTACAAGGAGGAGCTCATCAAACAGAAAGCCTATCAAAACCTACCCCTGAGAGCATAAATAAGGGTGTCCCTCCCCTCTCCCCCCCCCCAGTAATTCCTTGTTGCTGGGGCAGGGGTGCCGAGCTCCTGAAGGCGGGGCTCCAGTCTGGGCTATACCGAGGGAGTCTTAGGGGCGGGCAAGGA
The DNA here is from genome assembly GCA_023553655.1 of Myrmecobius fasciatus. Lineage (NCBI taxonomy): Eukaryota > Metazoa > Chordata > Mammalia > Dasyuromorphia > Myrmecobiidae > Myrmecobius > Myrmecobius fasciatus. The sequence goes on along the minus strand of JAJPUD010002668.1, from coordinate 264,264 downwards.
CCAGCCTGGCTGATGGAAGGCTTGGAACCAAGTGGCCACAAGGCAACTTGCTGGGTTCCAAGCAATTTCCCAAGGTCCTTGAAGGAGATTTCCGGCTCTCAGAGGCCAGGATCTCCCAGGACACCGAGCCCACCCGTGAGCCTGAGTCCTGAGCCCAGAGGCCCCTAGTGGGGAGGGGAGCGGGTGCTGCACCCCAACCCCCCAGACTCCCGCAGACTCTGAGGGTGTCTGGCCAACGTGTCCTTGCGGTGGTCCCGGAACCTAAAGTCCGGCTGCTCTCGGCCATCTTTGCTGAAGGAGCATGGACAGAGAAGTCCCGCTTTTATTATTGGACAGCTCCTGTTCTGTGGATTACCACACAGGTGCCTGATTGCCATCAAACTGATTCCACTCAAGCAACAGGCACTGCGCTAAGCAGGGGGACAAGGACAAAGGCAGGACACTCTGCTGGACCAGTTCACGCTAAAGTGTTAATGACTGATGGACAACACAGTGTATAAGACCACCTGACACCTGAGGCAGCAGACCTGGACCAGGATCCCTTGGCAAAGGGATGGATCGGAACCCAGCTTCCTCATCCACAAGATGAGTCGTGTCCACGTCACAGGACAACCTCTTAGAGCCAGATCCCAGAAGCCTTCAAGACCAACCCTCTCACTTCACCAATGAGGAAGTTGGTGTCCAGAGAGCCAAAGACTCTCCCACAAGTAGTAAATGTCCCAGCTGAGCTGCAGCTTCAAAGCCAGCTGTGCCATCGCCCTTCCTTATGGCCAAGCCCCCATAGTCGAGCTGGCACTCTGCCAAGGTCTCCTTCCTTTAAAGGGTGTTAGCCCATGCCCAGGGCATAATAGGTGGTTCACAGATGCTTGTTACCTTCTTTCAAATCCATGACTTCCCGACTACTTCAGATTGTGTGCACCTGCTAGGCTAAAACCCACCTTGGTCACCTCTGCCAGCTTCCAAGGCTCCCCCTTGTGCCTCTCACTTCCTGGAAGTGGGCTTGCTCTACTACAGCTAGAGCCTTCCTTTGGTTTTCTCACCCACAGTCTCTCAGGGAGAGAAGAGGAAAGGCCAGGGTAGGGGTGAGGGATGATGGTGAATAAAGGGCTCTTATGGCATTAATCTAGCATCTATCTATCTATCTATCTATCTATCTATCTATCTATCTATCTATCTATCTATCTATC
>JAJPUD010002668.1:247764-263067 GCA_023553655.1 Myrmecobius fasciatus | reverse complement strand
ATCTATCTATCTATCTATCTATCTATCTATCTATCTATCTATCTATCCATCTATCTATCTATCCATCCATCTATGCTTCTGTCTATCTATCTACCCTTCTATCTATCTAGCTACCCTTCTATCTATCTATCTATCTATCTATCTATCCATCCATCCATCTATCCATCCATCTATCTATCTATCTATCTATCTATCTATCTATCTATCTATCTATCCATCTATCTATCTATCCATCCATCTATGCTTCTGTCTATCTATCTACCCTTCTATCTATCTATCTATCTATCTATCTATCTATCTATCTATCTATCTATCTATCTACCTATCTATCCACCTATCTATCTATCTATCTATCTATCTATCTATCTATCTATCTATCTATCTATCTGTCTATCTACCCTTCTATCTATCTATCTTTGAGATACATTTAGTCGAAGGAGCACTGGTCTAGTAGTCGAGATAGATGCCCCTCCCATTCAGCTCTAGAATTCTCAGTTGTGCAAGGAGACGTTCCTTCTCTAGCCCTGACTGTGATTCATTTATACTCCCAGAGGGCCAATCAAACACCTTCATAATCTCATGTCCTGCTCCCCCTTCTTTCAGAACAAACTCCCACCATAGAGTAAAAAAAGGCTCCCAGGACTTCCAGATCTTGGAATACTGGAGGATCCTGGGTAGCTTGCTTGTCCAGCCCTCTATCTCAACAAGAAATTGCTTACCAGCACATCCCACTAAGACCTTGATGGTCCCCAAGGAAGGTGAAGCTCCTACCTCTGAAGTTCTATAAGATGGCTTACCTTCCTGATCCTCCCCAAGCAGATTGCTGCATCTTAAGCCTAACTCTCACTTTGTGAGCTGAGTTTTAGTGCCCTCTCTACGCTTGCTTAAACCACCGCCTGCTCTCCCTTTTCAATATTTCCTGAGACCAAAGGCTCATTTGGGTCAGGTGGTTGGGTTCTCTGCCAGCTCCTCCTGTTTCTTCTGCTGATGGCATTGGTACAGCATCGCCTCTCAAGACCACACACAGCAAGAAGGGCTGAGTTCTGGGAAGATTGGTGGCCCTAAAGGTGGGGCCTTCTCCAGTGGAACTCTGGGGATAAAGTGTTTTTCATGAGACTAGAAATGTATACCCAGAGGGATGTGGTAACACCCCCTCCAAGTCCAGAAGCAGAGTAGAGATGGGGACTGAGCCAGACACAAGAAAAGAAAGAGTTTTGTCCCAGCTCTGCCTCTCACTTCACTGGTCTCAGCCTCTGTTTGCTTAATTATGAAATGGAGGTGAGATTAGTTATTTCCTACGATTACAAGAAAGAAAGAAAAAAGATCACTCTGCTGAAAAGACCAACCAGGAGCAACACTTAGAAACTTCAGAGCCCAATTCTGGCTTCTTTATATCAACAAAGACTTACTGACAAGGCAGACTCTCCATTAAGATGACCGACTGGGATTGGACCTCCTAATGGTCTCCTCATGGGGTCATAGATCTCGATCTGGATCATGGATCTACATCTGGATAGTGGATCTACATCTGCACAGGATCATAGAAGCCACAGAGTTCATTTCCCTCATTTCAGAGTTGAAGAAATGGAGGTCCATCCAAGTGAAAGGATTTGCCTAAAGTCCCACAGGTAGCAGAGCCAGCATTTGAACTCAGATCCTCTGCTTTCCAGACTAAAGGCCCTGATCGACTTACAGAAGTCTTCAGGCTGAAGGTTGGTCACTGAAGCTCCTTCTGGATCTGAGCCTCAGTGACCACCTAACTAAAGGCATGGTTCCCAGAGAGCTCTTGGAAAGATGTGGATGTGTCACATGCAAGCGGGGGACAGACTGGTTTGTCCTTAGGAGAAGCAGCAGAAGACAGCAGAGCTAGAAAGGGACCCAAGACATCCAAGCTGTGCAGAGGGGAGCTCCAAGTGGCCAGCTTCAGAGGATGACTTCTACGGACCCCTTATGGTGCCCATCTAACTCTCCAGACAAGGGAGTGCCCTGATGGAGCTTCTCCCTTAATCCTCACTCAGTTCTCTTAGTCAGGGCTCTTTCCTCTGGGTCCTGGGCATGTGTCAGCACAGGAAATCCTAGTTATCAAGGAGTTAAGTTCCTCCAACCAGCAGGCCCACAAGGCACTGTGCTTTTTAGAGCACATTAACAGGTTTGAAAGTTCTCAGGTTTACACTATCAACACTAGTGTGAGAATTCTCAATTGTGCAAAGAGACGCATCCTCTCTAGCCCTATGATTCATTTATAGTCCCAGAGGGCCAATTAAACACCTTCAAAATCTCATGTCCTGCTCCCCACCTTTCAGAACAAACTCCCACCATAGAGTAAAAAAAGACTCCCAGATCTTGGAATACTGGAGGATCCTGGCTAGCTTGCTTGTTCAACCCCCTGTCTCAACCAGAAATTGCTTACCAACACCTCCCATTAAGACCTTGATGGTCCCCAAGGAAGGTGAAGCTCCTACCTCTGAAAGCAGCTCCTTTCACAATGGGACAGCTCTACTTTCAGGGAAGCTTTTCTTCCCGTTGAATTCTGATTTGCCTCCTGGTGACTCCTACCCCTTGGTAGTCAAGCAGAGCAAGGCTAAACCCACTTTTACACGAGAGATCTTCCAGTACCCAAAGTCTTCCCACCCAACCAGTAGGATCTTGTCTAGGCTAATATCTTCAAGCAGCCCCGTGACAGCAGGACCTCGAGGCTCTTCACCACCCTGACTGAGCTCCTCTAGATACTCTCTGACTTGGCAATTCCCTCTCTATAATGCAACAGCCAAAACGGAACAAAGCTCCTGATGTAGGATCAGGGCGATGTGCAATAGGACAATCACTTCTTGTTCCTGGATGCTCAAGTTTCTCCTAATGTAGCCCAGGATGGCACCAGCCTCGTTGTCTCTTAGAATGAGTTCCTTGAGTGTAGGGATGTTTTTATTCTTTGCGTTTTGCATACCCAGCATCCAATACAGCACCTGGCACAGTACAGCAGATACTTAATGATTGTGGGTTGATCTATTGATCAAAATATTGGTTCTTACAGTCCTCTAAAATCCCTAGTCTTTCTTCAGATAAACTATTTCTTCCTCCCTCTTGTTTTTGTAGTTAATTTTTGAAATCAAATGTAAAACTGACATTTTTCCATGTTTAATTTTATCTTATTAAATTTTTCTAGGCTGTCGAGATCTTTTGAATCCTGAATTGGTCATCCCATGGATTCGTGAGCTCTCTCTCCTCTTTTTATTTCATCTGAAAATTTTATGTTCATGTTATCTATGTTATCATTCAAGTCACTCTAAAGATTTCCTACTTTGAACCTCTTCAACTTTGAACCCAACAATGCATGTCAGAAGGCGGATCTCCATGGGCTATCCCAGTAGGCTTGCAAATGATTTCACCACTTGGGTTGAAATGTTGATCTGTTATTTCTCAGCTCTCCTACTTGTAGCAGCACATCCACATTTCCAGTATTAAGAAAAATAAACCAACTGCAGAAGACAGTTTTCCTCTCGGTTTCCAAAGAATTTCATATTTCTTACCCTCTCTTCACATAATAAAATGATTAGGGATGGAATAATGAGCTGATTGCTTACACACATTAATGACTCCCTTCCCCCTTCCATCGGATGAATGGCTATCCATTTAATGGGAAGGGAAGGGTCAGTAGAAGTCAGAAGCCTGGTCAAGTCTGGAATATCTCAGTGCTGTTTATGGGACAAACACATTGCTATTAAAGGCCACATCAGTTTTTTCCTCAGACAGCCTCTAGGGACCTCACCAAGACTCTCTTTCTGGTAATTCTCCTCCTTGACAGGGGCATTAATTCACTAGATGGGTCTGTTCTAGCCATGGCTCTCCTCTCCCTTTTGCTCTAATAAGAAGCCAAAAAGATCAACAGAAACACTTCCTGTTAGTAATTTCCTTTCCCAGAAGACTCGTGTGCACATTCTGACTTTCCCATCAATCTGCAGCCCTTGTCCTTTTACTTTTCTCCATTGCAATTACTCTTAGTAGTCTAGTTCAGCTGATTCTCATTCAGTTATCCAGAATTTAGAGTCAGACAATCCCCTTTTCCCAGTGTAAAGACTTCTGATGGGCCTGGTCACAAACAGGCAGATAATAAAGAGAACCAACTAATGACGCTATTTTAGCAATACCGAGAAATACAAAATAACTTTAGGACAGTGCTGGATAAGAGTCTCAGTCAGTTGTCAATCCATAGGGGCTGAGGCTCCCCTGAGGGCAAGGGCCACAGAGTTGTTCCAAGGAGTCCTTAAATTCACATAGAATGAATTCCATCTCCCACATAAATTTGTTCCACTAATTTTCAGGTGGACCTATGGGATGGGATCATGACTAATACAAACACAAATTCATTTCAAACTATCACAAAATCCACAACAGTTTTTTATGGTATTGTGTATTTTCTTCCCTAAAAGATGCAAATAGGTCGATTGTTATAATGGAGGAAGAAGTTGAAAAAAATTTTTTATCTTAAAAAAACAAACTTACAGAATCAACACATCTAAGAGTTAAGAGACCTTAGTCATCTTCTAAACTAGCCCACAGTGAAAGGAATCAGCATGATAACATACAACAAATGGTCTTCTAGACTGCTTTGAAGACCTCCAAAGAAGGGAATCCATCACCTCTTGAGGTTCCCTCTTTCATATTGGAGAAGGGTGTGAATCCCAGGCATTAAATACTAAATGGATTCTCTCCTCCAGCCAACAATCCCAAATTATTCCTGGGGCATCTATCCCAAAGGAAGAAGTATCTGTGGAGCAGGCCACCAATCTCAGCGCATACTCAAGACAAATAAGAGTCGAAAGCAGCAAGGATTATCCTCAGGGATGGATCTCCTCCCTCCACAGTCACCAGTCTCTCCTGCCTCATTACATGGCTACATTTCCCTTGTCTCTTTCCGTGTTTTTGTTCCAGCCAGGTCCTACAACTGGAATATCATGATTCCCCCCAAATTCTATCTGTTGGAATCCTCCACAACTTCAACACTCACAACACTCACAACAACAACCTCCTTCACAATCTTTCCCTGACCTCTCGTCCACATTCTGGTTGGAAACTGGCTTTTCTTCCTTGAGCATCTTTGAACACGTGGTTTGAACTTCTCTGGCTGCAAAGACAAAGCTTTTATAATATGATGGCTCTAGTCTTGAAGTTCCTTGAGGGCAAGGACCTAGCCTCCTAATTGGTCTCCCTGCTTCAAATCTCTTCCCATTCCAATCCATAGTAAGCAATACCTGACCACGTGATTTTCCTACTCAAACTCCACTGGCCTTCTACTGCCTCTAAGATTAAACTTAAAAATTACTCTCCGGTGATTCAGGCCAGTTCCAATAGTCTTGTGTTGGAGAGAGCCATCTGAATCCAGAGAGAGGACTGTGGGAACGGAATATGGATCACACCATAGTATTTTCACCTTTGTTGTTTGCTTGCTTTTTTTTCCTTTCTTATCTTTTTTCCCCTTTTTGATCTGATTTTTCTTGTTCAGCACACTAAATGTGGAAATATGTTTAGAAGAATTGCACATAAGATTATATGATGACCAATTCTGATGGATGGGGCTCTTTTCAACTGTGAGATGATTCAGGCCAGTCTCAATGGTCTTGTGACAAAGAGAGACATTTACACCCAGAGAGAGACTGTGGGAACTGAGTGTGGATCACAACATAGTATTATCACTTTTTTATTCTTGTTTGCTTGCATTTTTTTTCTTTCTCGTTTTTTTTTTTCTTTTGGATTTGATTTTTCTTGTGCAGCATGATAATTGTGAAAATATGTATAGAAGAATTGCACATGTTTAACATATATTGGCCACCTAAGAAGGGGGTGGAGGAAAGGGGGGGGAAATTTTGGAACACAAGGTTTTACAAGGATGAATATTGAAAATTATTTATGCATATGTTTTGGAAATAAGACATTTTAATATAAAAAGAATTGCACATGCTTAATCTATTTTGGATTACTTGCTGCCTAAGGGAGGGGGTAGGAGGAAGGCAGGGAGAAAATTATGGAACACAAGTTTTTGCAAGGGTGAATGGTGAAAACTATTTTTGCATGAATTTTGAAAATAAAAAGCTATTATTAATTTTTTAAAATGTTAAAAGGCATGTTAAAAAACTTGTTTAAATATAATTGAGAAAAAAAATAAAATGTTCATTAAAAAATATTCTCCTCTGATTTCTAAAATCCTTCCCAAACTGACTCCAACCTATCTCTTCAATTTTGTTATATATCACTTCCCTTCTTATTCTCTACACTATGGCCAAACTGTCCTTATTTCTATTCCTCACATGAGACTCCATCTCCCACTGCCATGCCTAGAATATACTCTCTCCTAGCAGCCCCAATTTCCTTCAGGGATCACCTTCTACACATAGCCTTGCCCAGTTCCAACTGCTAGAATCCTCCCTCTCAAACTCCTTTCCATCTATTTTGTTTTTATTATATATGTATTTGTGGGAGAGAGGAAGGGGGAGAGAGAGGGAGAGAGAGAGAGAGAGAGAGAGAGAGAGAGAGAGAGAGAGAGAGAGAGAGAGAGAGAGAGAGAGAGAGAGAGAAGGATAAAGGAAAGGAAAATAAAGATGATAGGAGAAAGGGGAAAGGGAAGAGAAAAGGGAAAGCCAGAAAGGTCTTCAGCAGAAGAGGGAGGCAGGAAGAGAGTGTGTATTTATCAATCTTCCCCATCAGAATGCATGTTCCTTGAGAGCAGGAATTATTTCCTTTTTGGTCTCTGCATCCCTGGTGCCTAGGCCAGTGCTGCACAAATGGGAGGCACTGGATAAATGAATGTCTACTGATGATTCTTCTTCTTTTTCCAAAAAAAGAGGCAGGAAGTGGGGAAGATCCTAACCCTCAGGATTATTTTTTTCTCCCCACGCCTTCCTACTTCCAGTCCACCATGTGTGAACAGAGATATATAAGGATTATTACCTCCCACTTGACTTTTGTAGAAGGTGAGCAGCCAGACCTAAAACTAACCTACGGATTCTCTCTTTGTGCTTCTGTCTCTCTGTCTCTGTCTCTGTCTCTCTCTTTTTCTCTGCTCTGACTCTCTCTGTGTCTGTCTGTCTGACTGATTCTCTTTCTCTCTCTCCCTTTCCCACCCCTCCTTTTTTCTTCTCTCCCTTCTCCCATCTTCTCTTCTTTCCTCATCTTCCTCCCTCACTAATGGGCCGGAGCTTGAAATGAAATGGGCACAAAGCTTCCAAGGGGCCTGTGAGTCAGAATTACATCGGCTCAGATGTATCTTCCTGGCAGCCCCTCTTACTCATGTTCCCTCAGTCACAGCCTTTACAGGAAGGGCCTGAGTGCTAAGTAGTGCTCAGCAACTTTGGATTATTATCTGGGGATCCTTTGCTGGAGCCAAGCCAGGCAGCAGATATAAAGTAAAGGCTATTTAAGGTACGCTAGTCTGTAATAAGCAGCACCTAAGACAAGGCTGATTAGCTTGCTTGAAACTTCCTGTTAGCAGAAGGAATCCACTGATAACCTGGGGTAGATCTGGGGAAGAGGAATAAAGGAAAGGGAATAAGCATTTATAAGAACCTGCTGTGTGCCAGGTACTATACTAAGCGCTTTGCAAATATTATTTCAGAGAAATATGGAGATTGAAAGTGTGTCAAAGCATAGTATTTTTATCTTTTTGTTTGTTTGGTTTTTCTTTCTTGTGATTTTTTTTCCTTTTGGTAAAATGTTTTTAAAAGAATTGTACATATTTAACTTTTATCACATTGCTTGCTAACTTGGCTAACTTGGAGAGATGGCAGGTAAGGGAGGGAAGGAGAAAAACTCACTTTTACAAAAATGAATATTGAAAACTATCTTTACATTTTACATTTAGAAAACTAAAATACTTTTGAAAAAAATTAAATAAAAAATAAAGTGGTGAACACTTTTTGAAAGGAAAAAAATGTTATCTCATTGGCTCTTTACAACAATCGCAGGAGGTGAGGCAGACAAAGGTTAGATGGTGTGCCTGGAATCACATCCTTAGTAAGCATCTGAGGCTGGATTTGAACTCAGTTCTTCCTGACTCTAATCACAATGTTCTGTCTGGCAAATGGTTACTGTGATTGATCCCTTGCATAAATCCAGCTCATTTCAAACTAGGCTATCTCATCTTATTTAGGAAGGAATAGAATTTGAGGCTACCTCCAAGGATTCAATTGATGTGATGCATTTTTTTATTCCATTAGGCAAAGAAAACAGAGAGTAGGATGTAAATTTGTATTTCAAAGTAAAATTATAATATCTTCTTTTATTATTTGTAATCACAATGCATTTTCACATATAGGAGAAATTATAGTCAAATTACAAAAAGAAAAAAGCATCAGTTGATTGCCAAGCCTTCTAGTTAATTCCAATGCCTTCTAAATCTCCAATGCAGTCCCCAACTTTCTGCTAAATGTCAGTCTTTCGTTGCTATCTTCCCTCCAGACGTCTCCCCCGGAAGGCTTGCAGACCCATCAAATTAAATATTCCCAAAGCAGAAATTAGCATTTTCCCCAACTCATTCTTCTTCCCAACTCCCCTATTTCTGGGTCATAATCAGTGTAGTTTTAGAACTGGGTTATTCAAGCTAAATGGCCACATTTTGATGAAAGCCATGACTTCAAGCCCACACTAATGTGGCTTGCATATGGTTAGGTGAGGTCAATCAGCTGTCATTCATATATGTGCCAGGCAATATGTGGTTTAGACCTTTTCATTTAATATAGCCAGGTAATATGATAGTGTGGGGTGGAATACTTTGCTTGAAAGTGTCCCATGGTCCAATATTATTGTAGCTTGTTCAATCTTGCTTGTCAGGAAAGAATCATGGGAGATGTCCTATAGTTAACCAAACTAGATGCTTCTAAAATCCTTTCAAAGTCAGATCCTGTGATTTTATCATTGTGATGGTACCTGGTGACACCCTCCACCTTTCAAACAACAGGCAGCTAGTATACCATTAGATACTGTTTTAAAGCAGGTAGTGGGAGGATCCTGAAGTCCTAGGACATTTTCAGGGAGGAATAGCATCAACCTGGAATCCGAGGTTGCCTTTCTCTTCCCAAACTGGCCGGAAGCAAGCCTCTCACATGTTGAAATCTATTAAGGAAAATAGCCCCATCTAATTTCACACATGCTTAATTATTGCTTTTGAGAACCAGCCTGGTCTAAGGGTGGCTAGGGGCACCATAGTGCATAGATCACTGGGCTCAGAATCAAGAATACTAATCTTCCTAAATTCAAATTCAGCTTCAGATACGTGATCGATGTATAACTCTGGGCAAGTGACATCATTCTGGTTGCCCCATTTTTCTAATCTGTATAACGAGCTAGAGAAGGAGATGGCAAAGCCAGTATCTTTGCCAAGAAAACCGAACAACAACAACAACACGTTCTGTTTCTATCAAATGAGATGATCTTTGTTAAGCATTTATTATACAACAGCCACTTAAACACTTGCTCTTTCCTCTTCCTTTCTAATAATCTAGGTTAAGAAACCCCACAAATAGAATCATAGAAGTGTAGGCTGTCAGAGGAGTCCCATATCCTCCCTGTCCAGAAGAGAAAGCTGGAGCTCAGAGGAAGAAGTAACTCATCCAGGGTCACAAAAAACAGTGGTGGTAGAACTGAGATTAAAGGTGAGAGCTTCTCTGTGGCCAGTTTTCCTTTTCATGATTCCTGTCACCTGTTTCTTCCTTCCCGTTATAGTCGTTTTGTCTCTAACACCATTGCCACACTGCTAAATGGTACTTATATTTTGATTCCTAAAAGATCTATTGATTTTCTCAATGGCTCCAGCTTTGCTCCCTTCCCTGAGACAGTTGTCCTATCTATCTCAAAGCCCTGACACTGGATCTGCTTCAGGGTCACCTTTCAGATCAAGTGACAGGTTTGTAGTCTTTCATGTCGTCTAGCAGGCCATGGTAGTCTTTTTGCAATTTCTCAGATAGAATGGGAGCAGGAAGAAGCAATCAAGGGGAAGGGGGGCGTCAAGTTAAGTGTTTCCCCTGAAGGGTGGGTAATAAAATAGCATCAGGTAGTAAAGAGCACTTGGGAGCACCTATGCCCCAATGTGAGTAGAGCCTAAACAAGTCCTGCTTCCTAGAAAAGGGTCACTGGGGATGTGCATGGACAAAGGAGGCAGACAGAGGCTATTTTGAGTGAGCTACCCACATGTAGCCATTCAGATCACCCTGACCCATGCCCTCAGGGCTGTGAAGGCCATTATTTCTCCTGAGCACAAAGAATCCTAGCAGCTACAAAAGGCAGAGATTCATTTCTGGTATTTCACCACCCACGAGCAAGTAGCATTCACTAGATCCTCTCATGAATGGACATCTCCTGTTTGCAAACATGAAACAGAAGAAGAGAATGGGGACTGAGTGGAGGGGGTGATGGAGGAAGCCCAACAGAGTTTGCTGCTGCTGTTTAAGGCTTGTGAACTGAAATAAACTCTATATAAAGTATAGGAGGCCACCTTTCTTGGAAACTCCAGCAAAACATGAAGACTTGGGTAGGAGAAGCACTAATATTTTCTGTCAATTTGCTCTGATGCTGCCTGCCAGTCTGGATCGATTCCCTCAGCCCCAAGTGAGTCTGCTCCAAAAGCTGCCTCAGCCTAATGGATGCATTTTCTTTCCTTCCCTACAGACTGAGCTATCTTTCAGACTAATTTCCTTTAAGTGAAATTAAGATACAGCTGCTCACCATCAATGTGGATAGAAGGATGAATAGTGAATCAGTGAAGAAGCCAGATTTACTTTGGATTCTTGGTGAAGGACTGAGGAGAAGGTGAGAGCCTATCCCAGACTCAGATGCCATTGGTCCTCTTTGAGAACATAGGATAGACAAGAGCAATAAACAAACAGAAATCTGGGAAATCACAGCCTTCCAGAGAGGCCGTCTTTAAGAAAAAGGCCAGAAGCATAGCAGAACTTGGTGCTGACCATGGTGCTGAAACTATCCACTAAACCTCTCCCATTACTCTTAGACATCACTGAAGGGACTGAACAAATCAATCTTGATTCTATTCTGGAAGAAATCCCTTGGTCATCTGAGGTTGAAAAAGTCAGTAAAATAAAATAGCATGACAGTCCCAGAAGAGTGCCAGTTGATGAAATAATTTCTCAGTGATTGCCCCAGGTCTCCACAAACAGGAGACATTTAAAATAAACATAAAGGGAAAAGTCTAATTTGGAGATGCAGAGCGAGCTTATGGAGGCTGCAACATATCAAGAGTTGACATTTACATCTCACTTAAAGGTTTGTAACTGCTTTAAAGACATTATTTCATTTGAGTCTCTGCAAAGTAGGCACATGATCACAGCTCTGTGTGTGTGTGTGTGTATGTTTATTTCCCAGACCCATGAGGCAGTCAGGTGAAGTCTCTGGAACCTTTCTCAGAATAAAATAAAATGAAATAAAAGACATAGGATTACAAAATAAGTCCACCACATGGAAATATCGTTATAGAGACGTTTTTAAAAGAAAAATCCTCAGAACTCAGGTTAAGAACTCCAGTGGGTTTGGAAACCAGGTTTGACTTCAAGTTAGACAGTCTTGTCATGATATCTTAAAGCCTCTCTGCTGTGACAATAGCTGCTGCACAGGAAATGAAGTGAACCACTAGAGCATCACAGACTCCATGCATGAAGGACCTCCTTCTTGGCCATGTAGTCCAGTGTTCACCTGGTCAACTTCCTTTCTACAATAGACAAGCCACACAATCTCTTATCTGAAGAGGAACGACAACAGCCAATCAAGGGTGACTTCTTGATGTACTAGAATCTGTCCTAATAAACAATGAGGGGTACTACTGATACCTAAACTAGGTAGAACAAAAACAGAGAAAGAAAATCATAGACCAATCTCCCTAATGAATATTGATGCAAAAATCTTAAATAAAATATTAGCAAAGAGATTACAGAAAGTCAAACCCAGGATCATATACTATGACTAAGTAGTATTTATACCAGGAATGTAGGGCTGGTTCAATATTAGGAAAACTATTAACATAATTGACTATATCAATAATCAAATTAATAAAAAATATGATGATCTCAATGGAAGCAGAAAAATATTGGATAAAATCCAACATCCATTCCTATCAAAAACCCTAGAGAATATAGGAATAAATGGACTTTTCTTTAAAATAGTCAGTAGCATCTATTTAAAACCATCAGCTAGCATCATTTGTAATGGTGATAAAGAGGAACCATTCCCAATAAGATCAGGGGTGAAACAAGGTTGCCCATTATCACCATTACTATTCAATATTGTATTAGAAATGCTAGCTTTGCAACAAGACTATACGATGATCAATTTTGATGGACGTTGTTCTCTTCAACAATGATGTGATTCAAACCAGTTGTTCAGTGATGAAGATAGTCATATACATCCAGAGAGAGGCCTGTGGGAACTGAGTGTGAACACAGCATTTTAACGCTTTCTGTGAATATTTCCATGCATTTTGTTTTCCTTCTTAGGTTGTTTTTTCTTCTTCTCTTTCTAGATCTGATGTTTCTTGTGCAGTAAGATAACTGTATAGATATGTATACATGTATTGTATTTGTCATATAATTTATCCTATTTAGCATGTATTAGATTACCTGTCATCTAGGGGTGGGGGTTGGGGGGAAGGAGGGGAAAAGCTTGGGAAAAAAAAGTTTTTGCAAAGGTCAATGTTGAAAAATCACTCACATGTTTTGTAAATAAAAAAGCTTTATATATTAAAAAAAAAGAAAGAAATGCTAGCTTTGGTAATAAGAGGAGAAAAAGCGATTAAAGGAATCAGGTCATGAGGAAACTAAATTATCACTCTTTGCAGATGATATGATGGTCTACTTAGAGAACCCTAGAGAATCAACTAAAAAACTATTAGAAATAATCCACAACTTGAGCAAAGTTGCAGGATACAAAATAAATCCACAGACGTCATCAGCATTTTTATACATCGCTAACAAAATCCAACAGCAAGAGATACAAAGAGAAACTCCATTTAAAATAAATGTCAATAGTTTAAAATATTAAAAAAAGTTTATCTGCCAAGGAAAAGTCAGGAACTATATGAGCAAAACTACAAAACACTTTCTACACAAATAAAGTCAAAGCTAAACAATGGGAAAATATCAAGTGCTCTTGGATAGGTCGAGCAAATATAATAAAGATGACAATACTACCTAAACTAATCTATTTATTTAGTACTATGCCAATAAAACTCCCAAGAAATTATTTTACTGACCTAGAAAAAATAACAACAAATTTCATCTGGAAGGACAAAAGGTCAAGAATTTCAAGGGAATTAATGAAAAAAAAAACAAATGAAGGTGGCCTAGCTATACCAGATCTAAAACTATATTATAAAGCAGCAGTCATCAAAACCATTTAGTATTGGCTAAGAAATAAAATAGTCAATCAGTGGAATAGGTTAGGTCCACAGGACAAAATAGTCAATGACTATAGTAATCTAGTGTTTGCCAAACCCAAAGACCTCAGCTTTTGGGATAAGAACTCATTATTTAACAAAAACTACTGGGAAAATTGGAAACTAGTATGGAAGAAACTAGGCATTGACCCCCACCTAACACCATATACCAAGATAAGGTCTAAATGGATTCATGATCTAGACATAAAGAATGATATTATAAACAAATTAGAAGAATATAGGATGGTTTACCTCTCAGATCTGTGGAGGAGGAAGGAATTTGTGACCAAAGAAGAACTAGAGATCATTATTGATCACAAAATAGATAATTTTGACTATATCAAGTTAAAAAGTTTTTGTACAAACAAAATGAATGCAGACAAGATTAGAAGGGAAGCAATAAACTGTTCTGACAAAGGCCTCATTTCTAAAATATAGAGAGAATTGACTCAAATTTATAAGAATTCAAGCCACTCTCCAATCAATAAATGGTCAAAGGATAAGAACAGATAATTTTCAGATGAAGAAATTGAAACTATTTCTAGTCACATAAAAAGGTGCTCCAAATCACTATTGTTCAGAGAAATGCAAATTAAGACAACTCTGAGATACCATTACACACTTGTCAGATTGGCTAAGATGACAGGAAAAGATAATGACAAATGTTGGAGGGGATGTGGGAAAGCTGGGACACTGATACATTGTTGGTGGAACTGTGAACGAATCCAACCATTCTGGAGAGCAATTTGGAACTATGCTCAAAAAGTTATCAAACTGTGCATACTCTTTGACCCAGCAGCGTTTCTACTGGGCTTGTATCCCAAAGAGATCTTAGAGGAGAAAAAGGGACCCACATGTGCAAGAATGTTTGTGGCAGCCCTTTTTGTAGTGGCAAGAAACTGGAAACTGAAAGGATGCCCATCAATTGGAGAATGGCTGAATAAATTATGGTTTATGAATGTCATGGAATATTATTGTTCTGTAAGAAACGACCAGCAGGACGATTTCAGAGAGGCCTGGAGAGACTTGCAAAATGACCAGAACCAGGAGATCATTATACATGGCAACAAGACTATATGATGATCAATTCTGATGGACATGGTTTCCTTCAACAATGAGGTGATTCAAACCAGTTGCAATTATTCAGTGATGAAGAAAGCCATCTACATCCAGAGAGAGGCCTGTGGGAACTGAGTGTGGCCCACAGCAGAGCATTTTCACACCTTCTGTCGATGTTTGCTTGCATTTTGTTTTCCTTCTTATTTTTTTTCTCTTTCTAGATCTGATTTTTCTTGTGCAGCAAGATAACTGTATAGATATGTACACACACATTGGATTTATCATATATTTTAACATATTTAACATGTATTGGACTACTTGCCATCTAGGGGAGGAGGTGGGGGATGGAGGGAAAAAATTGGAACAGAAAATTTTGCAAAGGTCAATGTAGAAAAATTACTTATATGTTCTGTAAATCAAAAGCTTTAATAAAAGTTTAAAAAGTAGAAAAAAACAATGAAGGGTACAAAGAAAGTTGGAAAGACCTTGAGACAAGATGCTACATACACTCCGCAAACTCTATACTGTTTACACAAGTCATATCTTTAAAAAAGAAAAAGGAAAGAAAAGCAGCAGGAGTAGACAGATACATTCTTTCCAGTAGCAACAGCAGAACTGATATGATGACGGTTCCTACATCTGACCCAGCTCTAGTCATACTTTGCTTTGTTCCCTGGACATCTTCCTGCCACCTGCCTTGGTCCCTCACGCATCAATGAGCTGAGTCAGATGTAGGACTCTGTGGTGTATTTACCAGTCAAAAGAGAGAGAGAGAGAGAGAGAGAGAGAGAGAGAGAGAGAGAGAGAGAGAGAGAGAG
>JAJPUD010002668.1:205302-247754 GCA_023553655.1 Myrmecobius fasciatus | reverse complement strand
GAGAGAGAGAGAGAGAGAGAGAGAGAGAGAGAGAGAGAGAGAGAGAGTAGGGTTCTAGAGATGAAAGGGTTAAGTCACTCAGGGCATAGTCTCTGACTTAGCTAGCAAGGTGGGTTGAGAGAGAATATGGCAGCGAGGAAAATGTCCCTGAAGAGTCATCTAACCCTCAGTTCAGTGGGTTAATAAAACTTGCTTTGGAGAGTGAGATACTTTGAGGTCGAATAAGAGAGCAAAGAGTGGACTTCTAGCAAAGGAAATCAAAGTTTTCTGGCTGTAGAACAGCTCTTGTATGGGCCATGAAAGTGAGATAAGAGTCCTCCCTTTGCCACTTCGATCGAAAGGTAATGGAACAGGGGGACAGCTGATTAGAAAGGTAGACAAGGACAGAACTAGTCCACTCACTAAGACCAAGGAGTATGAAGCCAGAGGTCACAAGAGCCAGTGGGAGGGCAGCAGAAGCAATGTTCTGGGACCTTCCTGGGCAAGAAGCACACAAGTAAAGGGCAGCTAGATGGTGCAGTGGATAGAGCTCTGGCCCCAAATTTGGGAGGACCTGAGTTCAAATTTGACTTCAGGCACTTACCCCTTCTTTGCTGTATGACCCCAGGTGCAGCTAAAGTACCCAAGTGTTGGAGATGCTCAGAGAGAAATGCAGGGTGGGATGGCAGCCAAAGATGAATGAAATGGAAGCAACATGGCATCAGATTTGGGGACAGAGCTTGCACAGCTCATGGAGACTCTGGCTGACTTCTCCTTAGACCAAACCTAGCTCCTTCCCACCTAGCTTTAGAGAAATGACTATGGCAGCATAATACCTGCCACACAGAATAGTGAATGCTTCCTTCTAGAGAGATGGAGAGAGCCTCCAGGTAGAAGAGGTCAGTTCTCAAGTGGCCTAATCAATATCAAAAAGGTAAAATCTAGAAGGGACCAAAAAGACCATCGAGGATGGATGGATCTTCATTTTAGAGAGGAAACTCAATACTGAGGAAATCCAATGATTTGTCCAAGGGTACATGGAGAGTAATCATCAAGAGCCATTGGGCCACACCAGAACTAGGACTTTATGGGCGAGGTGAGGAGGACGGACCCTATCTGGGCCATATTAGCGTGGGTTGGAAGTTCCAGGAAGCAGCATGAGTGCATCCATGTTGGCTCCAGTATGTTCGGTTCCACGGGACCCTCCCAGCGGGTCAGTCTTGAGGCAGGATGGGGATGGGTTGCTGATTGGGTGGGGCTGGAGAGTTGGGCAAAGAGCACAGGACTTTTCAGTCTTTGCTGTGCATGTGTACAAAGTGCTTTTTGTGAACTCTCTGCTTTTATGTGTACACAGGTGAGCTCTTTAATGCTTTCTTCATCAAAAGAGAGTAAAGCAATAATAGCATTGATTAAATGGAGCTCAGAGCAGGAGAGAATGGCTAAAAAGCTAACTCTGGTCCAGATTTCCAAATAATGGCCTCAATTCATGATGGATTCTGTCCTTTGGGGGAAAATATCCTTTCTAGTATCCTTTAAAAATCCTTTAGAAAGAGTGCAAGTTGACAAAGTGGATGCTACTGGTTTCATAAAGTATTGGCAGTCATGTAAGTTTGTGTAACAGGAAGAGAAAGGCAACTATGTACAATAATAGATAGACTGCTGGATTTGGCGTCAGGAAGACCTGAGTTCAAATGTTACTTCAGATACCATGTGACTTTGGAAAGTCCCTTAACCTCTTTCAACCCCAGTTTCTTCATCATAAGGATGATAAGAGCACTGGTTGTTGTTGAGACTTTTCAATCACGTCCAAATTTAATGACCCAATTTGGGTTTTTCTTGACAAAGAGGCTAGAGTAGTTTGAAATTTCCTTCTTCAGCTCATTTTACAGATGAGAAAATTGAAGCAAATAGGGTGAAGATTTGCCCAGGGTCACACAGCTAGCAAGTGTCCGAGGCTAGGTTTGAACTCATGAAGATGAGTCTTTCTTATTCCAAGCCCAGTGCTTTATCGACTAGGTCGTGGAGTTGCCCTAATAATAGCATCCACCTTTCAGAATTGATGGGACTGTCAATGTTGGCAAAGTTCACTTCCAACCTAAAAGTATGATATAAATATCACCTATCATTATCATCACTATTATTTTATCAATTCATTTATGCCATTAGAAGCAATCACCCACAAACTCTCAAGTTGCTGACGCGTAAAATAGAGACACAGCGTTCCAAAAGGGTTTTTTTTTTCTCTCCTACATAAGGACTTTTATGAAAACAAAATCAGGCATGTACATGTGCCTGGAAGCAGAGCGGGGAGAACTTGGGGTCATTAGTCTCTTTTTGAAGCCGAGGGGTCTTCTCTCTCTCTGGCTCCTTGAAAGTAGGAACTGTCTTATTCTTTTATTCTGTACACATAGCACTTAGCAAGAAGTGGACACTTAATAAATTATCATTGATTGAATAATTAACACTAAGGTGAATGCTGCAAACCCTCCTTCCCTTAAAAAAAAATAAGAAATGACTTGCCTACTGTCACGTGGCTTGTATGTAGCAGCCTCATATTGAGAATAGGGTACAAGAGATAGGCTGAAAAGGGTTTCGTGGCTATCCCATGATACCAAAGAAGGCTTCAGAGCGCTGGAAAGACCCTGTGAGAAGGATGGGAGATGTACCTGAGATGGCGTGGAGAGGCTGGTCTGTGGAAGGAGGAATAAATGGCTCTTCTGTAGCACTTTACAATCTAATCTCACTGGAGCCACTTACCAACCTGTGAGGTAGGGATGAATTTCTAGAGTCGTGCAGTTAGTATCAGGAGTGGACTTGGAATCCATATCTTCCTGACTCAAAGTCTAGCACTCTGTCAACTGATTAAGTCCCCCTGACTTGGAAGCTGCAAGTAAATGTGGGAGAGAAATATTTTTAAATTAAATTTTATATTTCCAATGGACAAACATTTGTTTTCTCTCTCTCTTCCAAACCCTCACTCCCTGGGAAAAGGAAAAAAAATCTTTACAACAAAGGTAGGATAGAATGCTATATGTGGCTGAGGGTGGGGGAAGGGTGACAACTTACAGAGTCTGGGATGTCCCTGGCTGAGAATCTGGAAATGCAAAAAACAATGCACAGTCATTACAAGGGCAAGCTGTGAATGGGGAACAGACCTTGGCTGGGAAGAGTAGGTCAGAGATGCCGAGATGAGATAGACTCTGACTTTCCAAATAAGATGTTAGAAGTTTGGGATCTCGGAGGTTCTCCCCAGTCCCATGCATGTGTGTCTGTTTACTCTAGCTGGAGGGCAGTAAGGGGGGGAGGAGGTCCAGCTCAATTCATCTACCTTAGCCCTTCCTCCAAAACAGGCAGATATTAAAGAACCACCAAGTTCCACACTGTGTATGGCTGCCCAGGGGCTCATAGATGCAAGGCACTGTCATTACCCCTTAATGAGCCTAATGGATTTCTGAAATTGCCGGAGTGTGAGAGAGCTTTGCATTAAAATACTCGCTTAGATTCTTCATGCTTCTGAGTCCTGCAGTCTCAGGGTGCAGGAGAAGGATCATTTTCCAAATAGCCATTTTTCTCCATCATCAAGAGGTCGAGCTGTTTAATTAATTTCAGGATGAGATCAACCCCTAGGATGATCTCGGATGCATTTCAAGGGGTCCCAATAAGAGAGGAGGAACATTTGGGAATGGTGTACTGCAAGGCTCTCTGCAAGGCTTCAAAGGGCTGGTATATGGAAGGGGGACCGTGGGGTTTGTGGAAGAGTGTTCTGTTTGGACCCAAACAAGAGCAGGAGGGAGAAGTTGCAAAGAAGGCAATTGCAAAGAGTTTGGGCTCAGAGGAAATGTCCTAACACTAGACCTGTCTTAAGGAAGATTGGTTACCTTGGAAGCTGGGGGGTTCCCCTCATTGGAGGATTTGGGGAGGTGGCCGGATGACTAATTGTAAGCTGAGGTATATTTGAGTGCTCCAAGTATACTTTCTTTTTCTGTGTGTTCTGAGGTTCCTGTGAGACTTTTGCATATTTTTGATTTTCAATGAGGTAAAATAAAAGGTGTTCCGAAGCCAATTTACATTTGTTACTTTTAGTGCTTTTATAGGATGTGAAGATCTTATTACCCACATTTGAGGAAAACTTGATGTAAGTTAAGCCACAAGTAGATTTAGAGATTTCCTTGACTCATTCCAGGTGGAAGCAGTGAGTCAAAGGTAGAAAATGAACCCTCAGGAGAATGTCCCCCAACACTAGGGATTCAGTCTGTATAAGCCTAGAACCAGGAACCATGACAATAAAGTCATCCTTGGATCCTTGCTCCATCCATTATTCCTTCTTCAATCCCTTTGTTTCCCACTGACTTATTTGCTCCTGTTTTAAAAAGTCAGTCCTTTCCATTCCAAAAACAAACAACCCCCAACCAAGTTCCTTCTCTCAACTCACTACCATCCACCCTTTCTACTTCTTTCCTCCAATTTGTCTTAAAAGAGTAGTCTAACTTAATACCCCTAAGTCCCTCAACTCTCTGCTAAATGCTCTTGAAATCTGGTTTCACACAATTACAACAATGTTATTCTTTTCTTACATCTTAATCCCCAAATCCAGTGACCTTCAACGTTAGACACTAACCATCATTTACTAGAAAATTCCCATTCTCTCATCTTCTATGATCTTATGCCATCTCCGTTCTCTTACCTCACACTATTTTCTGTCCACCCTTTCTCCTCCAATGGCTCTACACCTTTTCTTCATAACCTAAGTATGAGTTCTCCCCAAAGATCTATTTTCTCTCTCTTCTATGGTGATCTTATTCATCTCATGGTTCTGACTTCTACCTTCATGAAGTTGATGTTTAAGTTTCAAATTCTAGTTCTTGTGAACTAGCTTTTCATTTCCAACCACCTGTGTCTCAGGAGCAACTCAGACTCAGAATGTTCTCAAGAAAATTAATTTCTTCTTAGTGTCCCCCTAATTGGCTTTTCTTACTGGCATACCTATTTTGATAGGAGTGCCAGCCTTCTCCTAGATACTCAGTTTCAAAATACAGAATTATCTTTGATTTTTCATTCTTCAGTCTTCACATCCATTCTCCAAGTCATGTCAATTCTTCTTTTCCAACATTATTATTTCCGCCACTTCTTTTTAATTCCTATTACAATCACCATACATGCAATTACTAGTGGGGGCTTTTCTGGTATCCTCTTGGACTCTCTTCTCACCTCCAAACTCTTCCCTCTAAGCTATTTTAATACCATTGACAGACCAATTTTCCCACAATACTATTGCTACAATACTAGGATTCATTTTTCCATACACTATTATAAAATCCAAACTCAACTTTGATCCAATATTTAGTCAACAGTCTTATTGCCCTTTCCTTCTCTAACACACAACCTTTATTTTGTATTTCTTTAAAAACTAGAAAACTCTAAGTTCTCTATATGTAAGTTGTACTTTTTCCATCTCCATGTCTTTTCTCAGGCCTCTCCATCTGCTGGAATATCTTTAATCCATCTCTGCTTTCTGATACATCCAGGTTAACAGGGATTTGCAAAACTTAATTGCTATACAAGTAGTTACTATCATTATAATTATTCATCTAGTTCATTGTAATAGACTCCTGATCACCAGTGGCTTCCTAGCTCTCTTTAACAAAACACACTCTTCAGTGTGGCAGGTGTAGCCCTTAACAATGTAACAGAAAGCTATGTAAGGGCTAATGTTGAAGAATTACCCACACATATGTTATGCAAATAAAATTTTAAAAAATTAAAAAAAAACAATGTGATTAAATATTAATGTTCTAGGTTTGTTCCACATTTTTCTTCTAGTCCCTGAGATTAGACTTTTTGAGAACTTGGAGCATATACTGTAACTTAGAATGGATAAGAGAAGGGAGAAGTGGGGAGCAAAGGTTGATATGCAACACGATTTGTGAATAGATTCCAAAGATTCAAAGTAAAGATGAGTAGAATCTTCTGAGCTAACATTCTAAAAGGGAAGCCAACTCAGAAAGAATGGGAAAAAGAGAAGAAGAAAGAAAAAGAAGGAGGGAATAAGGGGAAAATGAGGAATGGAGAGGAAAAAGAGAAAGATGAAAGAAGGAAAAAACAAGGAAGGAAGGAACAGAGAGGGAAAATGAGAGAAAGAAAGAAGAAAGGAAGAAAACTATTTTGAGGAAGACAATGTTCTCTGTCTAAAGAAACCAATGTGGATGTCTAGGGAACTCAGACAATTTGGATTTGTCACACATATGCTGCATATGGGAACAAGGAGAGGCAGTGGAGGAATGTGCTACAGGAAGGAGGACAGAGTTTCAAGGCTCAAAATAAGTCAAGCCTGGGGAGGAAAAAGTGGCTTTCAGAAGTTTGGAGATTGGAGAAAAGAAGCGACCTGGAGAAACGATGTAGCCAAGCTTGGAGCAGACAGGCAGAGATGACTAAGGACAGAGAGAAGGCAGAGTGGTCCAACTGCTACTTAGCTTGGTTTCTCTACCAAGAAAACTGATCTTCCCACTAAAAAGACAGATCACACAAGGCTGAGAGGGAGCTGCTAGCCTTGGTAGCACAGAGATCATTCCAAGAAAGTCCCCAACGCCGCTGGCTGAGCATGGGGTTGGCTGCCATAGAAATTCTCCATAGAGGTGCTGCATGGAAATAACCCGGCACACGTGATTGTCGAGCTCTGCTGTGACACTTGAAAGATCCCAGGGAATCCAGGAGATGCTTCATAAGTAAAGGGGAAATTGCCTGCTTTTCCCCACAGGGGAGAAGGATCCTGCCAAGCTGTCATTATCCAGGGTCCAAGTCTTCTCTTCATTAGTTTTTCCAGTCCTTTGGCATGTTCTCTTCTGCTATGATCTGGAAGCATTTTCCCATCATGACTGTGCTTCTCCCAGGACCTTCTCTGGTGAATCAATGTCCTTCCTAAACTATGGGGCCCCAAACCAAACACTCTAGAGATGGACCCATGAGAAAAGTAGATAAACTATCAGCTTGTATTCCTGGGTCTCTTGAGCAGCCGGAGAGCTGGGTGGGAATTCAGCCATTCCTCTGAGGGCCTGAGGATTAGCACAGCTCTTCCTCTGCCACCCCCTCTGGCCAGGAAAGCAGCAATTTGGGGAGGTACATGCTCTTTTCAAAATCACACTATTCTAAGTTTGGGGGAAGGTGGGTGGGTATTCCTGGATCAGACATTCTCTGGGGATCAGCTGGCAAGTGTCGGAGGGAGCTCGACCAGGGCCAACATCATCCCTTCTCTATGGATACAACTGCTTCCATCAACCCACAGCCGCCATCTGCAAGGGCTTTTTCCGATGAAGAAGAAACTATTGAGGCAAGGGGAGTGCCATAACAGCCCAACTGTTCCCAGCCTCGTCCCCTTCCAGATGTTGCCCGATGGTCTTTCTTCAGCTCTCTCAGATTCCTACCATTGGACTTCATTGATCTGCTTCTCTCGTCCAATGTCTATTCTCCTCACTTAAACATAGGCCCTGGGGGATCAAATTGCAGGCTTCTTGAGATGTGACATTTGTCTTTTGTCTTTCTTTAAGTCTCCAGTGGCCCATGGTAGAATCAGTGGAAAGAGGGATAGACTTGATGTCAGTTCAAAGCCCATTGTTGCCACTTACTAAATCTATAATCTTGAGCAAATCACTCAATCTCTCTGAGTTTCCTCCTCAGGAAAGTGGGGATAATATGCCATCTGGATGTATCTTAGAGGTTCTAGAAACCCAATTAAGGTTAGAAAACCTTAGGATGAATGGCAGTCATCAATATTTTCATCATCATCACTAAAGATCTGCTAAATGTAATTGAATTAGGCTGAACTAAATTTTATGATATTTATAAAAATAAGAGGGAACAAAAGTTAGCAAGCGCCGACTCTGGAGTTTGCTGAGTTACTTTGACTTAAAATCCCTTTCTTCAAAAGCTGTCTATGTAACGGGGGTACTGATTATGTAATGTTCTCTCCCAGTTCTCTTGGGCTGTTGTTCTGTTATTCATGATTCAAAGCTTTTCTATCAATCAGCAAATAACCAAGGCCACAGTGAGACATGAACAAAGCAGAATAGGGGGTGAGTGGAAACCAGGGCAGACTCAGCATCCATCTTGCCTTCCTCAGCCTGTGCTTCCCTGAGCACTGAGCTTTCCTTCTGAACATGACAAGTGTACTTACGTATTCCTGCTGAACAGAATAGAATTAGACATGTGAAAATCTCCATAAGAAAGAAGGGGAAATATTCCCCGAAGATCTCGAGGCCCTAGAATCACAGATATGCATCACTTCTGAGGAAAGAAACCTTGGATGGGACAAAACTGGGGGGCAGCGGTTCACTCAAAATAGTGCGACACCCACTCAGATTATGGAGGTTAGAAGTGGGATCGTGACTTTCCCTTCTTCTTTTGCCAGTCTGATCATAGCTCCTAGCACACAGGAAGTCTTGGGGCCTGACTTTTTGGGGTGCTACTTAACCTGTCATTGAGGTGGAAATGGCGCCATGGTTATGGCATCTAATTACAAGCAGAAAACATCTCTGCTCCCTCTCGCCTCTTCCCTCTTCCTGAATGCCAGATCTCTCAGGGCCCAGCCCAGTGCCAGGCACATGGGAAGCTCTTAATTCAGCCCGGATGCAATGGAACTGGCTTGTCTGCCTTCTGCTTTTTCTCTTGCCTTGTGGCCAAACAGGAAGGGATGGTGGGAGCAGGGGGCTCAGGGAGTACCCTTCCCCTGGGGGAGCCTGGAGACTGTTTCTTGAGCAGACTTCTCCATCCTCCCACTGGGCTTCTTCTGAATACTTCTAAGTAGCTTTGGACTCCATCAGAGGCATGGGATCAGGAGGCAATTGCTCTAGAGCTGCTGGGGGTTTGGGGATCAGTCGGGTCCATCATTGTTCAGATGAGAAAACAGAGCACCAAGGAAGTGAAGGGACGTGTTCAAAGCCACATAAATCACGACAGAGCTGAGATTTAAACCCCAATTCTCAGGCTCCAATGTCAGTGTTTTCCCCCAGTAAGAGAATTTAGGGAGCAGCTGAATTGATAGAAGGCCAGGCCTGGAGTCAGGGAGATCCAAGTTCAAATTGACCTCAGTCACATACTAGCTGTGTGATCCTGGGCAAGTTACTTCACTCTGCCTCAGTTTCCTCATCTGTAAAATAAGCTGAGAAGGAAATGGCAGACCACCCCCAATGGGATGACTTGAAGAGTGAGAAATTGAAATGACTGAACAACAAGGGAATCTAATGATGATGATGATGCTAGGATGTAAATTAGGTGGTACTTTTATGGCTCAGGGATGGAGTCAGGGAAGAAATTCTCATATTGAGGATTGTTCGAGGAAAATTGGTCACAAGACTCTAATAGGAAGCTGCTGGTCTATTGTTCTATCCCCATGAAAAACAAAACTTAGTGGGGATGGGAAGGGGGAGAAGCAGAAAGAAATATCAGAGTGAGGACGCGTATGGGGAGGGTGGCGGAGCGAAGTGCTTTATCCTGAGCCCTTCCAGTGGCTAAAAAGAATAGTCATTTGTCAATCTAGCACATTTCATTAGCACTTAATTCACTGTCTCCCCACCAAGCCTAAATCCACCCAAACTCAACACCTCTGAGCTAACTCTCTCGGAGAGCATTACACTGAGCTGACAGCCACCTCCTTCTCCACTAAGATTAATTTCATCCTGAAAATAGAAGTCTGGGATTAAAAAAAAATCCCAAGTCTTACTATTAGCATTTATTATCATCTTCTTCAGTCTTTCAAGTTCTGGGGCCTTGAAACAGCTCAGAACAGCTACTCTCTGCCCAGGACATTAGCTGCTGGGTATATTCATAAGCACAAAAGGATTTTAGGGAACTTAGGCCTAGAGAGAGGAGAGAAAGCTCCATCTTTTGTAGGCAGAGACCACTGATTCTTGGGTTTTTTGGTCTGAGTTTTTCCCTGTCCTGGAGCAGAGGAGCATGATGGGAAAAGATTGAACACTCTTTCCTCACCAGTTTAACTCGGATCCTTTGCTATTTGAGGAAATGAAGCCCTGGGAAAACCTCCCCGAGTCAGAGTAGAAAAGTAAAAACTAAAACAACAAATCAGAGAAGAGGAAGAAAAGACTGGAGATGTGCCTAAGAAGCAGGAAGGATCTTCTGTTGGCTGTTTCCTCCTGGGAGCACTATGGCCGGGGAGAAGGGGGTTCTTAGCCAGTCAGTGAACAAGAACCTGACAGGAGGCCTATAGTGCAAGGGAGAGGCTTCCTAAGCACAGCATCCCCAGCGAATGATGTTCAGAGCATTAAGTGTCCCCGATGCTGAAAATCAGCAGCAGCAGACGCTTCATGTTCAGCAAGGATCGGCGGTAGATGGAAATTTGATGACAAATGCTCTTGTTCCCGTAACTCATTAGTGGGACAGTTCCTGGTGGGTGACGACTATCTCACAAAAACAGTGCTGTATTTTACAATTAAGGGAGCAGGGGATTCTGTAGGAGTGCTATGAGAGTTCTGACACATACACACCGCCATCCGATCAGAATTCTGGGAGAGGGAAGGGATCATAATAAAACATACCGAATCCTAGACTCTGAGCTAGCTCTTAGATGATGTATTTCTGTTCTTGTAGATCAATTTTAGAGGTTGTTTCTAGACGAATTAAACCAGGGGGAAGAAGTCTTCAGCTTCTTGTTTTCTTGTGCCCTCTGGCAACATGCCCACGTAGAACCTTACCTGTGGATGCAGCCATTCTGCACAACTCTGCCAAGCTGATCAGTGGGACTCTATGTAACAGAACCATTCTAGGCAGGTCATGAGGGAGCAGATGGAAAGCACCCCAAACTACAGTCAAGCCATCCCAGCCCCATGGCTAAAGTGGTGAGGATATTCTCTCCTCTCCAGTCAGCCCCAATCTATTCCAGAGCCCACCTAGTCCCTGCCTTTGACATCAAAGTTCTAGATTACTGGCATTGTGAGTCCCAGATTGCATGGAAAATTGACTTTGAATTTGAATTCTGATTCTTGTCTGATAAAAGCGATTGCTCCTGAAGTCTTGTGTCATCCCTAAAAAAGCTGAAATAATCCAACTGTGCTCACTTTGGTCCTAACATAGGCCACAAGACACCAAATCCTTGTGATGTCATAATGGACACCATTTCAAAGTCCTAATCCTGCTCTATCTCTTCCCAGTGGTCCTAGTTATCTGCACCCAGCATACACAATGCAGCCATTTCCTGGAATATTAGAAGGTCACATTCCCTGCCATGTACCACCCAAAGCATTGCCTAGAGCAGATTTGGGTGGAATCTGGCCAAAACTCCCTGGCCAAATCCCAAGTCACAGCTCCCTTCCCAATCCTGATAGGAATGAGACATTGTTAACACTATTGAGGAAGAGGAGTTATCAGTCCCTGAGCCATTATGGACCAGGTGATTCACCTAACTTACAGAATAGTTGAAAGTATGAATTCATTGACCAGCTCAAGGCTTGGTTCTGCCAGAATTTAAAAAAAATACTCAGGGGGAGAGGTTCTTCCAATCTCTCTTTGCTCCTGTTTGAGCCTCAGACCTGTTTGTGACTTTCTTGGAGAATCTTCTTCATTAGGGCTAGTTGATCCTTGCCTCTGATGCCCACCCAGGGGATGCCCACTCACCTTGTCAGACCACCTGGTTGGGGTGGTAATATTCACTAACCTGGGTCTTTGGAGTTTGGAGTAAAGAGAGGGAAATCTGACTCAACTTCATGGACCTTTAGGGATTACCGATTGAGTTTTTGGCTCTCTACATACACACACATACACACACAACACACACACTCACATACACACATTTCTTCAAAAAGTCATGATTTGGGCATTTTAATTACTCCCGAGTGTGCATGTAACTGGTCCTGGGCTCATTCTCCTGTAGTGTACGGATCCATCCCATCCCAGAATCCAGGAGGGGTTCAGGTCATCTGCCTGCATCTATGACCACCAACTATTTCCCAAGTTGCAATAGTACTTAGTACAGACCACTGAAGTGCTGGGTGGCTCTGTGAGTGATGTAGATTATCCTGCCTTGCAGGGGGAGAGGGGAATCACATTGACAAACAGGCTTCTATTAGTCAATGGAGTGTGCTGATTTCCTCTGGGAAATCTTAAGGTCCTTCAGCAGGAGAGAAATGGTATTGGAGTGGCAATCCTGGTCTGTGAAAATGTGGTAGCATCCCAGAAACCACTGGAGGTTTCTTGCTGTTGTAGGAACCCTATCACCTCATGATGTGGGCTCCAATTTATATTGGTCCAATTGGACCCATCACCTCCTGACACTGAACTTCATCATCCCTGCAAACATCCTTACATGCAGTGAGCCTCATTGGGACCCTCCACATCTTAGCTGTCAGCAACATTTAGAAGACGCCAGAATCTTGGCCTTTCTAAGTGTCTGCTACCAAAGGAAGGCTGTTTCCCATGATAGCCCTCATGCTCTACAGCCTCCCCATCAGTGCTTGAATGGAAGTACCCTCCCTCAGCCCTTACAGGCAAATGGAGGGCCATGCAGGGCCGTTTGGAACATCCCCGGGGAGTTCCAGGACTTTGGGTAGCCATGAATGTGAGATGCCTTCTCCTGAGATACCCAATAATATTAGGTGGGTGACATTGAAATCTGCTGCTCCTCCCTGCTTTGGAGTTGTAGCAATGCTACACTTCTTTCAGAGATCTTCCCCCTTCCCAGGGGCTCACTGCCACCTAAGGCGATAGATACTGTCATCAGAGTGGCTTGTTCCCCCACCAGGCTGGTTTTCCCACTGCCTGTGGGGCAGTTTGTGGGCCACTGAAAAAAATCAATGGATTTGGAGATTGAGAGCCCTGGATTTGTTGCACAATAAAATATAACCAATCATATGGACAAGGACTTGACATACCACAGGTTTAGCCTCTGTAGTAAAAGAACCCCAGACTCTAGGCATAAAGAATGATATTATAAACAAATTAGAACAATGTAGGATGGTTTACCTCTCAGACCTGTGGAGGGGGAAGGAATTTGTGACCAAAGAAGAACTAGAGGTCAACATTAATAACAAAATAGATAAGTTGGACTATATCAAGTTAAAAAGTTTTTGTACAAACAAAATAAATGCAGACAAGATTAGAAGGGTAGCAGTAAACTGGGAAAATATTTTTACATCCAAAGGTTCTGATAAAGGCCTCATTTCTAAAATATATCGAGAATTGACTCAAATATATAAGAATTCAAGCCATTCTCCAATGGATAAATGGTCAAAAGATATGAACAGACAATTTTCTGACGAAGAAATTGAAAGTATTTCCGGTCACATGAAAAGGTGCTCCAAGTCACTATTAATCAGAGAAATGCAAATTAAGACAACTCTGAGATACCGCTACACACCTGTCAGATTGGCTAAAATGACAGGAAATGATAATGATAACTGTTGGAGGGGATGTGGGAAAACTGGGACACTGATACATTGTTGGTGGAACTGTGAACGGATCCAACCATTCTGGAGAGCAATTTGGAGCTATGCTCAAAAAGTTATCAAACTGTGCATACCCTTTGACCCAGCAGTGTTTCTACTGGGCCTATATCCCAAAGAGATTTTAAAGGAGGGAAAGGGACCCACATGTGCAAAAATGTTTGTGGCAGCCCTTTTTGTAGTGGCAAGAAACTGGAAATTGAAGGGATGCCCATCAATTGGAGAATGGCTGAATAAATGATGGTATATGAATGTTATGGAATATTATTGTTCTGTAAGAAACGACCAACAGGAGGATTTCAGAGAGGACTGGAGAGACTTGCATGAACTGATGCTGAGTGAAATCAGCAGAACCAGGAGATCATTATACACGGCAACAACAGTACTATATGATGATTAATTCTGATGGACATGGCTCTCTTCAGCAATGATGTGATTCAAACCAGTTGTTCAGCGATGAAGATAGTCATATGCATCCGGGGAGAGGCCTGTGGGAACTGAGTGTGAACCACAGCACAACATTTTAACGCTTTCTGTGAATATTTCCATGCATTTTGTTTTCCTTCTTAGGTTGTTTTTTCTTCTTCTCTTTCTAGATCTGATGTTTCTTGTGCAGTAAGATAACATATAGATATGTATACATGTATTGTATTTGTCATATAATTTATCCTATTTAGCATGTATTAGATTACCTGTCATCTAGGGGTGGGGGTTGGGGGGAAGGAGGGGAAAAGCTTGGGAAAAAAAAGTGTTTGCAAAGGTCAACGTTGAAAAATCACTCATATGTTTTGTAAATAAAAAGCTTTATATATTAAACAAAACAAAAACAAAAACAAACAAACAAAAAAAAAAAAAACAAAAAAGAACCCCAGACTCCTTTGGGATTCCCTTGGTCTTTCATCATCAAGGTGATGGACTTTTGTTGCTGTTGTTGTCTACAGTAAACCACAGGGCAGATGGAAACACAAAATATGCCCGAGTTTTGTGTGGCTTTCATGGTGAAAGCAAAGGAGTGGCAGCCTGGAGGGAAGGGCATCAATAGTCCCTTCTCTTCTAAACTCCACACAACCTAGCTGCTTCTTCTTTTTTTATTAAAGCTTTCTATTTACAGAACATATGAGTAATTTTTCTACATTGACCCTTGCAAAACTTTCTGTCCCAAATTTTTCCCTCCTTCCCCCTACTCCCTCCCCTAGATGGCAAATAGTCTAATACATGTTAAATGTGTTAACGTATATGATAAAACCAATATGTGCATACATATCTATACAGTTATCTTGCTGCACAAAAAAAAAATCAGATCCAGAAAGAGAAAAAACCTGAGAAGGAAAACAAAATGCAAGCAAACATCGACAGAAGGTGTGAAAATGCTCTGCTGTGGTCCACACTCAGTTCCCACTGGCCTTTCTCTGGATGTATATGACTTTCTTCTTCGCTGAACAATAGGAACTTAACCTAGCTTCTTGATCTCACCATCCGTTTTGGATAGAATGAAACAGGAAACCTTTCTCACTCCTTAATTCCAGCTCCTCTCCTCTGTTACTTCCCATTTATTGAACCTGCAGCTTTTTTGTACAAACTTGCTTGTCTCCCATCAGACTGAGAGCTTCCCAAGGCAGAGACCGTTTTAGTTCTTGCCTTTCTTTGGAGCCACAGTGCTTAGCACAGTGCCTGACACAGAGTAGATGATTAATATTCTCTGACAACTCTCAGCATGAATGTTACTGTTGATCCTCTGAACGGGTGATCTGCATTCAAGGGCCGACCCACCCATAGGGATTCACCCTAGCAATAATGGCCACGCTCAGACTCGGGAAGGGGAATGGAATGAATATTTATTAAATCACTGCTCTGTGCCAGCCATGATGGTATGTTTTGACCTGCATCCAGACTCCATCAGCTCTTTCTCTGAAGATGAAGAGCATTTTTCATCATGAATCTTTCAAAATTGTTCTGTTGAGAATAACTACGTCATCCACAATTGATCATCATACGTATTACTGTTACTGTGTACAATATTCTCCTTGTTCTGCTTACTTCACTTTGTATTAGTTTATGTAAATCTTTCCAGACTTTTTGAAATCATCCTGCTTGTCATTTCTTATAGCACAATAGTATTCCATCACAATCATATACCACAATTCATTTGGCCATTCACCGATTGATAGGTATCTCTTCAATTTCCAATTCTTTGCCACCACAAAAAGAGCTGAGACACACACGCACATGTATATACATATACATAAAAAATCTCTTTGGGATATATGGTAGGATTGATATTATGTGGTCACAGGGTTTCCATGGTTTTATAGCCCTTTCGGCATAGTTCCTAATTATTCTACAGAATGATTAAATCAGTATACAACCTCACCAATAAAACAGTAATGTCCTAAATTTATCACATCTGCTGCAATATTTTTCATTTTCCTTTTTTGTCATATTACTCAATGTGATAGGTACGAGGTGGTACCTTAGAGCTATTTTAATTTGCATTTCTCTAATCAACAATTCTAGATAGCTTTGATTTGTCTAAAAACTGTCTGTTCATATCCTTTGACCATTTATTAATTGGGAAATGACTTGTATTCTTATAAATTTGGTTCACTCAATCTTCTATATATTTGCAAAATGAGACCTTAATCAGAGATACTTGCAAAAAGTTTCCCCCAGCTTATGCTTTTCTTCTAATCTTTGCTGCACTGCTTCTGTTTGTGCAAGAACCTTTTAATTTAATGTAATCAAAATTATCCATTTTACATCTCATAATGCTCTCTGTCACTTAATTAGTCCTAAATTCTTTCCTTATCCATAGATCTGACAGGTAAACTATTCCACGATCCCCATATTTACCCATGGTACCACCTTTTATGTCTAAATTACATACCCATTTTGACCTTACCTTGTTTCATGGTGTGAGATACTGGTCTATGCTTAGTTTATGCCAAAGTATTTTCCTGTTTTCCCAGAAATTTTTGTCAAATACTTGGTTCTTGTCCCCAAAGTTTGGATCTTTGAATTTGTCAAACAATAAATGACTGTGGTCATATACTTCTGTGTCTTGTGTGCCAAATCTATTTCATTTATCCATCACTCTATTTCCTAGTCAGGATTGGATTGTTTGGATGATTCCTGAATAAGTCCATTACCTCCCTATTATTCTTGAAGGCATTACCCTTCTTCCAATCATCTGAGCCCAAAGCCTCAACATCATACTCAACTCCTTAGCTATCCCCACTCCACATAACCAAACCATTGTCAAATTTTGCCACTTACCTTCTCAGCATTTCTCATGCAGGCTTCCTTCTCTGCACTCATACAGCTATCACCCTGGCACAAATGCCTCCCTGGTATAGCTGCCTCACTGGTATGGGCTCTCATCACCCCTCATGGACTATTTAAATAGCCTTTTGGTTGTTTGACCTGTTTCAATCTTTTTTCACTCAAATTCAACTTCCAAAATACAAAATAGATGCCATGGGGCTTTAAAAAGGTGCTGCTTCCAGGATGGATTCTGACACAGTAGATTGAGGCTCTTCACTTTTGCCAATGAAGAGCCTAGATCAGGCTATAAATGTTAATAGATCTAGATCTAGTTCTCTTTCTAGTTTTCTCTGGAAATGATCTCAGGATGATCTGACTTAGCTGAATCTAATTTCAAAGATTCTCTATGATTGCTTTGTATTCTTTTTTGAGCTCTCTGCTATGTGTTATCAGAGGTCATTTTCACTACCAAACCACAACCAAAGTGGTTTTTCTCTGTCCCCGAACCCCTCAAACTCTGGAAGTTCCCTATTACCTTCCAAATGAAATAGAAAATCCACTATTTGGCTTTCAAAGTCCTTCACAATCTGGCCTCTTCCTCTATTTCCAGCCTTCTTACACTTTTATTCTTTTTAAATACTCTTCGACCTACCTAGCAGCATTGACCTAACTACTATTCCTTGCACACAATGCTCTATGCACTATCCCTGAATCTTTGCACTGCCTTTCTCTTCTCACTTTTGCCTTTTAGATTCCCTAGCTTCCTCTAAACTTCAGTTCAAATCCTACCTTCTGAAACAGTAGAGAGTTGGAAGGAAAGATAATAAATCTTGTTCTGAACAAGATTTAATTTGAGATGCTTACAGGCTGTCCAGTTCAAGTTGACCACTATTACATATAATGAATGAAGAACTACATCAACTTCCCTTTATGTTGTACATGTAGCATGCAGGGCTTTTGCATGTTGTCTCTTCCTTTGGAATATGAGCTTCTTGATAGTAAGAACCTATGTCTTTCTGTGTCTCCTCAGCATCCAGCAGTGTTTCTGACACATAATAAAATGTTTAACACTTGTTTGTTCAGTGACTGGCCTTGATGAGTACCAAGCAAGCTCAACAAAAACAAGATTGCGATATAATGTGAATTATTCATGGAAAACCATTGGTTACCAATAAAGTCACTTTAGAAATACTTCTCTGTGGGTCATCATCTTGCTGACGGTTAGAATAAAATCATTAACAAATAAAAGGAAAATATAAAGATAAGATATAACATGCTAGCACAGCAGCTCCATCCCAATCTGTTTAAATAATCTATCATCTTTGAAATATGGAAAATGGACAAAATTAATGACATTGACTCTCACCACTTCTTAGAGACATTTTATAGATGCAAAACTATAATCACAAGATGGAGGGCAAAAAGGCCCAGAAATCTACTTGTGCCAGGGAGAGAAATAGAGTCCAAGAGAGACATCCAAGAATTTAAAGTCCAAGGTCATTTGTAAAACTTCGTAGATGAAAATGACAGATGATAACACATAGCAGTAAGCTGAAAAAAGAATACAAAGCAATCATAGAGAATCTTTGAAATTAGACTCAGCTAAATTAGATCATCCTGAGATCATTTCTAGAGAAAACTAGAAAGAGAACAAGATTATATATATATTTTTAATGGATCTACTAACATCTGTAGTCTGATCTAGGGTCTTCATTGGCCAAAGTGAAGAACCTCAATCTATTATGCCAGAAAGTTGCATTGTCCCTTCGGAAGAGCTAGATGTCATGGAATCCATTCAGAAGAAGAAATCCTTTTTTAAAGCTCCATGGCACCTATTTTCAAAGTATCTTAAAGATGGGAGAAGTAACAAAATAATGGAAAAGAACAGAGATGCTATCACAAAACAAACCAACCCACAACTAAAAAAGACTTCAGCGATACTTGATCATTATGTTCTTTATAATAGAGATAAGGACCATCTTTCATGGAAACTTATGAAAGAAATGGGAAGGATTTCACAGGTGACCTTCTACACCTGGCCACATTTTCACACTCACACAACTTGACATGTGGAAAGTATAACCTACTTGTGGTTACAAAAAGATCTCAAAAGAATAAGAAGCAGATTTTAAGGCTTGGCTCAGTGTCTGCCCTTTATGTGTTATAAAGTCAAGATTATGTTCTGAAGCACTGTTCTATGGCAGATACAACCGCAAATAGAACTTTATTTAATAATCCCCCTTCACTTTTATCCAGGCTTTGCTCCTGATTCTCTGAACTCCTCCCCTATTACTCACCGGCTTTTTCATCCTGAAAGATCCTTTCTTTACTGCAGCCCCTTCCTCTGATTGATGAATTTTCCTTAAAATCTTCATTTTGAGGAAATGGCTAAAGGAGTTCTGTTCAATCCAATCCTTTCCTCCTTATTTCTACTCTTGACTTTCCATATTTTAATACCATGTCCTAGCATACTCTTTCCTTCTCTTGGTCTCCTCTCTTTTTGTCTACTTCTCAGTGTTATTTTCCCCATTAGAATATAAGCTCTGATGTGGGGATTCTCTTTTTGCTTATGTTTGTATTCCCAGATTTTTGCGATGTCTTGGTACATTGCTTCTTGACTTACATTTTAACAGCTATTGAAACACAGAACAGAATGGCATCTGTTCACTCAGCAGAGTCATTCTGGATTCATCCCTAAAATCCAAATGGAAGAGAATTCCCCAATTATCAGACAACATTGACTCATTGAACTGACTCCCCCAAACACTATACATGGTTGTGTCTGAAGTGTAGCCAGTGCAGACATAGTTCCCTGCCTTGCCATGGGCATTTTAATCAGCTTTGCCATTTACCCTGAAAAGATCAAGAACTAGAAAATGGCCCGCAGCTAGGTGGCCAGCCCCCTGCAGGAGTGCTTCGGTGCATCCATCTCGGACCATTCCTGATATTTGGAGGCCAACAGGATGGTGAGAACGGGCTAAATAGGAGACAAGAAACTGCTTCATGGTTCCAACGAGCCCAAAGTGTGGGATCACACAGTAAACTGGGGGGGGGGCAAAAGTGCCTCAGAAAGAAGAGAATTTGCAGGTAATCTAAAACTCAAAGAGAGGGTCTAAGCAGCAGG
The DNA here is from genome assembly GCA_023553655.1 of Myrmecobius fasciatus. Classification (NCBI taxonomy): domain Eukaryota; kingdom Metazoa; phylum Chordata; class Mammalia; order Dasyuromorphia; family Myrmecobiidae; genus Myrmecobius; species Myrmecobius fasciatus. Next base: position 227,948 of record JAJPUD010002668.1, on the reverse strand, counting down.
TCGCTTCAATGACTTCAAGGTGAGACCCGGGAGCACGTGACTTTGTTAAATACATCCAAGACTGCTTGTTTGAAGTGGGCAACTGTGTAGCATGAGAAGGGCAAGATGGACAGCCCAGATCCACAGAATCTTGAAGACTCTAGAACTTTTTGTGGCTCTTCCTTGGATAAAGCATTGAAGAGTGTGGCTAACAATGACACGGGATAAAAAGATGTAGAAGGGCTGTGAACTAAATCCATGGTATAGGACCCATCCCCAGGAGGTTACTGACCTGGAAAAGCATCAAAGAAGAGTGAGAAAAGGGAGGAGCAGCTACAATGCCATTTAAGTGTTTCAACTTATGCTAGTCTACTCTTAACCTACCTTCATTTCCTCAGACATAAAATACAGGGACCCCTTCTTGCTCTAGATTTGTGACAAATCCAATAAGCCCAACCTGAAGATACATCTTCATCTTGAGTAAAGATGGTTGCCCCAGCTAGGCCAGTGGAAGCTCAGGGGAAAGGTAATCATAACCTTTTTATTCCTTTGGCCCTTATTCAGGGAGGTAAGTGAATCGCAAGTATTCCTGACACCGTTTCATAGGCTGGTAAGTCAAAGGCAAACAGACATGAAAGGGCTCTCCCAAGATCATCAAGCAGAATATTGAATGGAAAGGAAAGCAAAGCAGACATCTTCTCCCTCCCATTTCATCCCATACAGAAAGAAAATAGAAGCCATATGGGCCGTTCCTCCTGCAAGTTAAGATGGTACTTTCCATAAAGTGAGACAGACATTCAAGAGCTAGAAAATAGGATTAAAATACCCATGGCAAGGCAGAGTTATATTTCAGTTCCATCCACAGGGATTTAGCATTATTGCTAATACCACTGGGTGTCTCGTGTCTAAATCTCTCCTCAGCAAACTTAAAAAAATGCTCTGGATTTGCAGAAGTGCACCACGGTGCATGACAGCAACATCCAAACCCAGCTCCGTGCGGAGCGTGATGTGAAACCTGGTCTGGGATTTGTCATGTCATCATCAACAGTGTTGAAAGGGTAGTGAGAGTGTCCTGCGTGTTACATTAGTCTATCACAGAATCAGAGCCAGGTGTCCAGGTAAAAGGCAGCTCGCTGGCAAAAGATGGGGCTGGGAAGCATGAAAGTCAGCTGATTGAGGAGAGGAAGATCAGAAAATGAGAGGGATGAAGGATTATCTCCAGTGATGATATGTTAGAGAAACCTATTCCAGGCCTTCATTGTGGTCCCTACTGATTGAAGTAATAACGCAGGAAACCCTTCGTCAGGAAAGGGAGAAAAGTCCCTATGTTCCTCTTGAGCCCAATCCCAGGACCAAAAATCTCATCCAGAATGATGGGCTCCATCAGAAAATCCGCCAGCTCAGTAATCATAGTACATGTAACCCAGTTGAGCTGGACATCTAGCTTCCCCCAAAGTTCCTTTTATTCTAACCGGTGAAACCCTGCTTGAAAGCTGGTATCCTTCCCCTTATCATCATGGGTAATTTCTCTGCCTTCCCTCTTTGGTTACCTTATTGCCATTCTCCAGGTATTGAAAGGCTCCGGGTTTTTACAAGGGGGCTTCCCCCATTAGCCATTGAGGACAGGGCCGGACTCTGGTGCTCTGCCTTTGTTGCCCCCCTGCCAGCACAAGGCCTGGCACACAGGAGTGCTCCACTTTCTTAGTTACTGGATTGTTTGACTGGGGCTTCATTCAAATCATACCTTGGGCATAAGACTTCAGCCTAGCCAGAGGGAGAGAAAAGCAGAGACAAAGCCGGCCTTGGAAGCGTGGCCACCTCTCTGGCCTTCAGGAGGCCTCTGCCCCCTCACCCTCCCTTAATTGTCAGTGAGACTCTATTAAGGGGTTACTCCAGGGAGGCAGGAGGGGGACTTGGGGTCAGGGAGGTTCTTACTTCTGCTGCCTGTGACTTTGGGGAAGGCATTTAGCGGCTCTGTGTCTCAGTTTCATCATTTGTGAAATGGCAGCGGACCAGATTGCTCCTCAACTTTTTCCATTTCTAAATCTATGATCCTGTGCTCCCCATTTTGCCCTGGGTTAGCTGTGTGATCTTGGGGAAGTCCCCTAATCACTAAGTGCCTCCATTTGCTCATCTGTGAAGTGAGGGAAGTACATCTGATAGCTTCAAGGTCCCTTTAAACTCTACCCATGTGCCAGACAACACAAAAGTGGGAGGACGCTGTCTTCCACTGCCCATGAGTCTCTTTCTTGACAGAAATGCAGCCAAGGAAATGACGTTCCGTACAGCTTTAAAGTTAAAACAAGAACTACCATAGTGTTACCAGATTCATGGCTACGAGTTCTGACACCTGGGGCAGTGACATAAATGTGGTTCAGCTGAGTAACAAAAACCTTCCTTTCAAATTAAACCTGTGATTTCTGATAAGAAAATATTAAACAAAATAAGCAGGAAGAATTCAGTTGGGCAGGAGGAGTTCGTTATTGAGGCGTGAGGTCCGTGTTGCCTGTTTGCCCCTCTAAATGTTGTTCCCCTAGGACAGAGGTCCGTCTGCCTTGCCTTGGTTGCAGCTCTGGGCCTAGTTAAAGGCATCAGAGCTGGAGAACATGGTGTTGCCAGGCTATTTCCAAGGAATGGGACAATCTGCTTCAGAAGTCCTCCTCCCTTCTGCCCCCGCAGGGGCCCCGGGCACATCCAACTTCCTCAGAGAGCCATCTTTGGATGCTGCTGTCATGTACCTGTTGTTTGGGGTTTGTTTGCTTTTCTCTTCTCAAAAAGAGAATGATGGGGAGGGGAAGCAAGGGGCAATCTTTTCCCTTCCCAGGCCCAGCTCAAGCAGGAGGGGCTCCACTTGGGGGCTGCACCGTGTGTCTCTGGGGGGGTTAGGGAAAGCTCTTGCATCTCCCAATAACACTTTCTTCGACTGTTATAAATGGAGCTTTGCTGCACGTGTTCACAGTGAGTCTTAAAAAGAATTTCCACGCTCCTTTGGAATGGCGGCTCCCTCCTGCCTCTAGGCTCCGGGACAGACTCCCGTGTTTGGCTTTGAAAGCCCCTCGCAGTCTGGCCCCAGCCTCTCAGGCTGATTACACATCCTCGTTACAGACAAACGGACTATTTCATGGCTTCCCCCATGCATAAGGTTCCATTTCCCATTGCTTTGCCTTTGCCCAGGCTGTCCCTCCTGCCTGACACACACTCCCTCCTGCCTCCTGATGGAGGCTGGCTGCTACCAATGGCCTTTCCCAGCTGTTGCTTCCCCTCTCTCTCCCAGCCTAGGATTTATCATCTGCTTCCCCAAATAGGATTTGTTTCCCGTCAGTGAAAGGCCAACTTGGCGTTCATGGCCCTCACCTATTAAGTGGAGGGGGGACTAGAAGGCCAGGAGAGGGCCACCAGAGCCACACCTGGAGACACGATCTCGTGAGTTACTCCCCAAATGAGGGGACCTCACTCTGCCCAGATCCCTTCTGGCCTTCGTCCGCTGGGGCGGGGAAGAGCATCTTCCTTGGATACAGCCTGGTAAGGGAGGGGCTGCTAGTACTCTCATTTTTCAGATAAAAAAGTAACTGAGTTCTGAGAGGTTCGGTGATTTACTCAGGATCACCTAGTTCATCAGTACTTGAGGGGGAACTCAAGGGACTTCAAGTCCAGTACTCACCAGCATTCTATCCAGCAGCAGGGTGCCATGAGGTTGGAAAGCTAAGGGACTGTGTCTGTTAAGGGTCCTAAGGACACTACTCCGATCACCCCCAGCGCCATTGTGAACCCAGATTCAGCATTGTCAATACAGAGCTGTTTCCGTGCCCTGCATTACATGGAGTACTGCTCCATGTGGGAGCGAGGTGCCTTGGGGAGCTGCATGGCGATTGCTGCCAGGAGAACCTGGAAAAGCCATCATCCCACCAGGGCTCAAACTGAGCTTTCTGTGGTTAGGATGACTGTTGAGACTGGTGTTTTTCTGCTCACTCTCCAAATTAAATGGGGATCTCCAAAGTTAAATGTAGCCGGCTCCTCCCCCTTGCAGGAACTGTGGGAAACATTTGCTGAAAAGGCTGTTTGAGTGGGTGCTACTTTTGTGAGGATGGGCTGGACAGGTGGCCACTGGGCTCCTCTCACTTCTCCAGTTCTGTGATTCTGCAAAATTAAGGATAATCCAAAGTGGAAAAAACAGTCTTTTAGCAGGGGGCTAACACCCCAAGAATGGCTGTTCTGAGTCCTGTGCCCAAGGCCTTGCTGATCAGCAGGGAGACGGCCTCATGGAAGCTCTGCTGACCAGGCTCACAGGCCAAAGGCAGTCTGGGGACGACTGAGCTGGAAGGCTCACGAGAAGTCAGGTCTATGATAATGCCATAGGTAACAATCTCAGAGCAGAGCTTCACCACAGCCCTACCCCCGGCTCGGGGCTGCCCGATGCTTTAATTACAGGGGCATGGTGAGCATCCGTCAGGGGGGCGGGAGGAGAGTGGGAGGGGAGATGTGCAGCTGAGGAAGCCATCTCCCCTCCTTGCTTTCATACCTTGTCAGGCCTTAAAGAAGTCTGTAATTGCTGCCCTGTTTAAATCAAGAGTCTGACAGGCAGTCATTAAGCACCGAGCCCTGTCCTAGGGTACTGGACCTGAAGACCAGAAGGGCCTAGAAAGACCCTCAAGGAGCCACCGTTCTCCTTATGGACACAAAGGGAACACAAATCTAGAAAACACACACAGAAAACACAAAATATACCCTTTAACCCCATGATGAGAAGAGGGGACTCAGACCCTGATGTGGGGAAAGATGGAAGGCAAAAGGAGGAAGGGATGGCAGAGGAGGAGATGGAGAGACGGTAGCAAGGAAGCAGGGGAATTTGGCAGCCTCTGAGAGAGAGAGAGCAGGATAGAAGGGCCTGGTGTGCTGTGGTCTGTGGGGGCACAAAGTATGGGAACAACTAAAGAATAAACAAACAACAGTTTCAAGGGAGGGGGAAAAGCAACAATGGGAAAGCCTCTGGCACGAGGCAAGTTTTGAACAGGTTTAAAAATTCTAAGACATGGAGACTGGGAGAGAATCTGTCCCAGGCAAAGGTAACAGCCTGGGCAAAGGCAAAGATGGGCTCATAAGAGTTAGATAGCTCTGGAGATGCACGGACCCCAAAAACTATCTTGCTCAGTCTTCATTTTACAGATGAGGAAACTGAGGAACGGGAGGGGACATGCCCCCATTTACAAAGGTGCTATCAGAAGCAAGATCTGAATCCAGATCCTCTCATTCCAGCACTTGATCAAGCTGCTGAGCCCAAAGTTCTTTGGGGTTTGGGGGAACGGTCACTCCATAAAGTACGAGGAGGACTTGTTTTTCTAGCGGACAATCTGACGTGTTTGCAAAGGAACCAGTCGGGTCCTGATGCTGACTTCCAGACTGCTTCTCACCTTCCCCACTTCATGACTTCACCACATTGTGCAGGTAGCAAGTACAACAAAGGTGAAGACTCATTGATAGATGGGATCTAAATAGCACAGGCTGGCTATCACTCACTCCACAAAAGCCACAGCCAGGAAAGCCGGAGCCCAGAGAGAGAAACGTGACATGTGGATAGAATGAGAGCCACAAACTGGTCAGTCTTAGGAAGTGCTAACTCAGAAAAGGGACAGCTCCCTCTGGAAACACTTACAGCAAGGCTTCTGATGGGCCCAAGCTCTTGCTTATGTCGCCCCCCCCCCTTTCCTGAGAAGTTGGGTGCCCTCCCTACCCACCACCCCATTTATCCTGGGCAATGCTTGTCTATTCTTTCACCATTCACACATTCAGAAAAACTGTCCAGCATCATGGACGCCCACCTGATAGCCCTCTCTCCCTTGCACGGCCAGCCCAATGTCATTGGCGCATAACTTGAGAGCCCAAGGAAACCTTAGGTGCCATCCAACCAGTAGCTTACAAATGAGTCAACCAGGTCCAGAGAGCTCAAAGAGCCTGCTAAGACCGCATTGGCTAAAAGCTGGGGAGGACCAAGGAGTTTGGCTCATGTTGCTCCAAGTCAACTTATGCATCTTTCTACTGAATAAGCAGGGCCACAAATTGAATTTTCTTCCCCTTTCAGCCAGTTGTGTTACTCTAAAGTTGGGGCCACATCCCAAAACTTATCCGTGATATCTGATCTTCTGTCCCTATCTTGTATTCTCATCATGAATGCCCGTCACAGAGGCCATTCTCACGTAGACATTAGAACGATGAAGAAATAGGCACAGGGATCGATGGTTATTAATCACATCTTAGTAACTTCTTTATATTAAGAACATCCTTCTCTCTTCCATTATTTTAGGTTTTCTCTTCCTGAGTGATATTAAAAATTGATCCTAGAATGCCATTGGAATAGTAAAAAACTTTGATATTAATTTGTTCAAGTCTTGGAATCCTTTTAGCTTCGGTTTTTGAGTCTTTTCTTTCTTGTAGTTTTTTTTATTTTATCAAATATGTCTTTTCTTTTTCACAAAATATTTTACTTGTTTTAATTGCATATAAAACATTTTCAAACTTTATTTTTTAAAAAAATTGAGTTCCAAATTCTCTCCCTTCCACCCTGCCCCCTCATTGAAAAGGCAATTTGATACATTATACATATGCAATCATGCCAAACATATGTCTATATTAGTTATGTTATAAAAAACAGACCAAAAAAACCTCCAAGAAAAGTTAAAAAAAAAAGCTTAAAAAGCTTCAATCTGCATTGGGACTTATTCTTTCTTGTAGATAGTGTTTTTGGTCATAAGTCCTTTGGAACTGTCTTGGATCCCTCAGAGTTGATTATCATACAAATATTGCTGTTACTGTGTACAGTGATCTCCTGGTTCTGCTCACTTCACTCAGCATCAGCTTCTGTTTGTCTTTCCAGGATTATCTGAAATCATCCTGCTCCTCATTTCTTAGAGAGCAATAATATTTCATCACAAAGATATAGTACGACTTGTTCAGCCATTGCCCAAGTGATGGATCTCCCTCAGTTTTCAATTTTTTGTTACCACAAAGAGAGCACAGTTCCATATTGCTCTCCAGAATGGTTGGATCAGTTCACAACTCCCTCAACAATATATTAATACCCCAGTTTTCCCACATCCCTTCCAACATTTATCATTATCTTTTCTTAGGATCTTAGCCAATTTGAGAAGTGTGTAGTGGTATCTCAGTGTTGTCTTCATTTGCATCTCTCCAAATCAATAGTGATTTAGAACATTTTTTTTCATATAACTAGAAATGGCTTTAATTTCTTCATTTGAAAATTATCTGTTTATATCCTTTGATCATTTATCAATTGGAAAATGGCTTGTATTCTTATAAATTTGAGTCAATTATCTAGGTATTTTAGAAATGAGGTCTTTATCAGAACTGTTCATGTAAAAAAAATTTCCCCAATTTTCTCCTTCCCTTCTAATCTTGTCTTCATTGACTTTGTACAAAAAACTTTTTAACTCAGTATCATCAAAATTATCCATTTTGTATTTCATAATGTACTCTAGTTCTTTTTTGGCCACAAATTCCTTCAATCTCTACAGATCTGAGAGGTAGACTATTCTTTGTTCCTCTAATTGCTTATAGAATTACTCTTTATGTCTAAATTGTGAACCCATTTTGGTCTTATCTTGGTATATGGTTTTAGGTGTGGGTCAATGCCTAGTTTCTGCCATGCTATTTTCTAAATTTTCCCACTAATTTTTTTGGTCAAAAATTTTTTGGTCTTATCCCAGAAGCTGGAGTCCTTAGGTTTATCAAACACTAGATTATTATAGTCATTGACTATTATGTCATATGAACCTAACTTATTCCACTGATTGACTTCTCTATTTCTTAGCCAATATCAAATGGTTTTGATGACTGCTGCTTTATAATATAGCTTTAGATCTGGCACAGCAAGGCCACCTTCATTTGCATTTTTTCATTAATTCATTTGAAATTTTTTGGGGGGGCTTTTTGCTGAGGCAATTGGGGTTAAGTGACTTGCCCAAGTCACACAGCCAGGGAATGTTAAATGTCTGAGACCAGATTTGAACTCAGGTCCTCCTGACTTCAGGGCTGGTGCTCTATCCACTGTGCCACCTAGCTGCCCCTTCACTTGAAATTCTTGACCTTTTGTTCTTCCAGATAGACTTTGTTTTTTTTTTTTAGTTCTGTAAAGTATTTTCTTGAAAGTTTGATTGGTATGGCACTGAATAAGTAGATTAATTTAGGTAGAATTGTCATTATTATATTAGCTTGGTCTACCCATGAGCACTTGATATTCTTCCAATTCTTTAGATCTGACTTTATTTGTGTGGAAAGTATTTTGTAATTGTGTTCAAAGTTCCTGACTTTACTTTGGCAGGTAGACTCCCAAATATTTTTTATTATCTACAGTTATTTTAAGTGGACTTTTTTGGTATCTCTTGCTGCTGGACTTTGTTGGTAATATATAAAAATGCTGATGATTTATGTAGATTTATTTTGTATCCTGCAACTTTGCTAAAGTTGTGAATTGTTTCTAGGAGGTTTGAGTTGATTCTCTAGGGTTTTCTAAGTATACCAACATATCGTTTGCAAAAAGTGATAATTTGGTTTCCTCATTGCCTACTTTAATTCCTTTAATCTCTTTTCTTCTCTTATTATTACAGCTAACATTTCTAAGACAATATTGAATAGTAATGGTGGTAGTGGGCAACTTTGTTTCACTCCTGGTCTTATTGAGAATTGTTCTAGTTTATTCCCATTACATATGATGCTTGCTGATGGTTTTAAATAGATGCTACTGATCATTTTAAGGAAAACTCCATTTATTCCTATGCTCTCTGGTGTTTTTAATAGGAATGCTTTTTCTGCATCGATTGAGATAATCATATGATTATTTGGTTATTGATATAGTCATGCTAATAGTTTTCCTAATATTGAACTAGCCCTGCATTCCTGGTAGAAATCTTCCTTGGTCATGGTGTTTTATCCTGGTGATAATTTGATATAATTTCTTTGCTAATATTTTATTTCAGATTTCTGTATCGATATTCATTAGGGAAATTGGTCTATAATATTCTTTCTCTGTTTTTACCCTCCCTGGTTTAGGTATCAGCACCATATCTGTGACATAAAAGGAATTTGGTAGGAATCCTTTCCCTATTTTTTCAAATAGCTTGCATTGTATAAATGTTTGGTAGAATTCACATATAAATCCATCTGGCCTTGGAGATTTCTTCTTAGGGAGTTGATTAATAGCTTATTTGCTTTCTTTTTCTAAAATGAGTCTATTTAAGTAATTTATTTCCTCCTCTGTTAATCTGGGAAATCTATATTTTTGTAAGCATTCATCCATTTCACTTAGATGATCAGATTTGTTGGCATATGGTTGAGCAAAGTAGCTCCTAATTATTGCTCTAATTTCCTCTTCATTGGTGTAAAGTTCACTCTTTTCATTTTTGATCCTAGCAGTTTGATTTTCTTCTTTCCTAGTCTGTTTGTTTTTTAAAAACCCATCCCAGCCAAGTGCTTTCCTGCCTTCCCAGGATTTTTATATCTTGCTCACCTCCATGCACCCTGTGATTCAGTTAGATGGGCCTTCTGGATGTTTCTCACTCTCCAACCCTCAACTCTGGGACTTTTCACTGGATGATTCCCCCACCTGGGAGCTTCTGACTCCTTACCTCTGATTTTTCCTTGGCTTCCTTCAAGATTCAACTCAAATTCCAACTTCTGAGAAAAGTCTTTTCTGCCCGGAGCCCCTCCTGCTATTCTCCCTCTGAGAGAGCGTTGCTTTTCTCTAATTTAGTTATTTGTATCTTGCCTCTCCCATTAAGGTTAGAACTATGGCAGAACAGAGATGGTGAGGGTTGCTTTTTTAAAATTTGTTTCATTTTGGTTTTTTCCTTGCATTGTATTCCCAGCATTTAGCACTCTGTCTGGACATAGTAGATGGCTATCAATAAAAGCTAATTCAATCACTGGCATTGGCAAGTTATTTTTATCTCTCTATCCCTAAGATAAAAGGGTTAGTCCCTGAAGATCCTTCCAACTCCAGAACTTTTAGCTAATGAATCATCTCTCTCAATGTTTTTCAAAAGGCAATGGGTAGAAGAAGGAAAATCTTAGTCCTTTCTCCTCCTTTCCCCTGGAAGATTTATGTAGAACCAAAAGAGAAACAATTTCAATATAATATCCAAAAATGTCGATCATGTTGGATGACCATTGCTAATGAAAAAGAACAAAATATAGCTCCCTCTTCATAGAAAAGAGGTGGGGGAATACTGGGGTGGAATTCTATATACTCATTGCAATGGATATTTGGGCTTAATTGTTCTTTGCACCAGGAGAAGCTTCAAGCCGGAAGTGAGGCAGGAGAGGGCATTCTTTCCACAGAAATGACTGAGGCAAGGATGAAAGGCAACAATAAAGCATCATTCTAAATGTGCATTATGGTATATGGGGAATTAAAAATGAGAAGGATAAAATCTGTGAGAGTTCCAGTTACCAACTGTGGCAGTAAGTAGACTGCTGGTCCAGATCCTACTACCTATCATTCCCAAAACATGAGGGCTGAAGGTTCCTGGCAAGGCTTATCTTGCTGCCTGGACTTGGAAAAGCTTCTGGATGCTTGGAGACAAGATGGAGGCAAGGAGGGAAGGACCCACAGGATTCATATTTTAATGACTGGGTGAAAACCTCACCCTGTACATGACAGCAAAGGCAGGTCTTGGTCATGGGCCAGGAAGGATAATGCCACTTCTGGGGGATTGTTGGAGCCTCTGAACAGGGCACAAACGAAATGCTAATCCCACCCTGTTTGAGGAGACAATTCCTATCATGGGGATGCTTTGTATTTGTGGAAAACTTACACTACAATTACCCTGATGGCTGTAATTACCCCATGCCACCACAAGGAAGCTACCATATACTTACCCACTTGACAGTTACTATGGAAACCAAGTAATTCTCCAAGCTGTTCTATAACTTCAGATTTGTTGTGTTTTACTTAGACCAGGCGGATTTTACCATTTCCCCCCAAATACCAGAGCAAACTCACGGTGCCCCTTCCAGCCTTCCAGTCATGTTCCTATGACTGAGAGTTTTGGATTGGTTCTAAATATGATGGATGACTCAGAAATGCAGAGAGTAATGGGCCCGACACCATCTCCATCACACGAGAATAGTACAGTGAGCTCCTTTTTCTCCTAATTTAAAGGAAATGGCATAGAATTATAGTGCCCATTTGGGAGAGCTTATAAATGTGCCAGCCTGCCCTGGCTCACGGGGTGACAAACCTACCTGCTTCCCTATAAGGTCAAAGCACCATTTCCCCAAGCTACAACTGGAAAGTGGTCATGCAAACTTGGATGGATGCTTTTAGAAAGCTTCTTCCTCTTCAGTTCTACTCCAGTCAAGTAATGCCCTGCTTATTGTGCCCTTGCCCATCTGCCATGTGTGCCAGGTGGCAACCACATTTACATTTCAATGAGAAGCCCTGGGCTGTAGCAGTCTTCTCAGTGAACCAGTGGTTCCCAGTAGCAAGAGAAGAACCTCCTCAGATGCCCCATTGTGAAGTCAAGGGGACTATGGGCTCACTACAGAACTTGACCTTTGAGCAGGATCATGTGACCTATGACACTTCCTACCTTGGGACATTCCCACAAGCCCTTCTCCATGCCCTAACTCGTCTCTCTCAGAACACCCGGCACTCCCCAAGGCTCAGCTCACCTTCTGGGCTAATTCTGCCCTGGCTTTGCTCAGCTGTTGGTACTTTCTTCCCTGGCACTATCCGGTGCACAGTTTTAGGCATATTATGGTCCTCTCCATAAGCTCCTTGAGGATAGGGCCTGTAGGCTTGCACCTACCATGCCCATACCTAGAACAGAGTAAGTACTTACGAAATGTTGGTTTAAGCCTTCAGTTAGGTGGGGTGACAGACTGGGGTCTTCCCCAAGGTCTAGCCCAGCCCATCATGCTGGGGATTCTCTCCAGGGAGCACCCGTGGGGCAGTCTATGAAGGAACTGAGTGGCTGTCACTGGTACCCAAACAAAGAGGATCCATTCTGATGAAAGGCTAGATTGCCAAGAAGGGCAGAAGTCACGGGGAGAGGGTAGAGCTCCCCAAAACACAACCCAAAAAATCCTTCCTAGAACTGGATCCGGATCATTCCAAGTCTGATCTCTGGATCCGAAAAGGAAAAGGGGGCCAAGCATCCCTTTAGTTGGACGTGGGTGAGGGGTGGATGCTTCTTCCAAATGAGAGTGGGCAGGGCAAAATTGGGGCATTTTAACAACTACTTTCCTGAATCAGAGCAATGACAGCCATAGTGACCCAGACATGCTTCCTGCTGCCATCAGTGCCCCCCATCCCTGGGGCAGGAGGAGCCCATCAGACTCGGGCAGTGGGTCAGAGAAAGCAGGTTCAGCTTCTGTAGTGAGGCAGCAGGAACGGCGATGGGACCGACCAAGGCTGGCGTCCCCAGAGCATCTGCTGTGTAGGCAACAGTTTATTCAAGCTCGATAGGAAGCCTAGGAGAGGAGGCTGTGGTGGAGACTTACTGCTTTGTGGGATGTCTGTCCACATACACACATACATACATACACACACACACACACTCTCACACACACACGTTTGTGTATATGTGTATGTACTCACACATAGGGATAGGCTTTGTTTTTTTGTTTGTTTGTTTGTTTGTTTGGGTTTTTTTTTTGCTTTTTTTTCTTTTTTGCTGAAGCAATTGAGGTTAAGTGACTTGCCCAGAGTCACACAGCTAGGGAATGTTAAGTGTCTGAGACCAGATTTGAACTCAGGTCCTCCTGACTTCAGGGCTGGTGCTCTATCCACTGTGCCACCTAGCTGCCCCTAGGCTTTGTTTTTAAAGATTTTAAATATAGCACCTTTTAGGTAACATTGTAGGTGTATACACACAAATAAAGGTCATTTTAACAGAATATTCTTTATTATTATTGTCAATATTAAAATATATTTATTGAGAATCAAAGTTCACAATAATTTTTTTTTTAAATCAGAAAATCAATGCTTTGAGAAGTGAAGTAATTTTCTCCCAGGGCCTCACAGCTAGTAAGTGCCAGAGGCAAGATTTGAACTCAACTCTTTTTGAGTCCACATTTAGCATTCTAGCCACTCTGCTCCTTTGTTTCTTAACAACCTGATGAAAGCACTTTGCAAATGTCTGGTGCTGCTCAAATACAAGGTGTGTGCACACGCATATAATTTTTAAGTACAGATTTTAGTGTTTGCTTTGTGGGGTTGGGTCAGTTCATTTGTCTAAGATTTGCTTCCCACTTCACAGAATCCCTGAGTCCCAGAGGAGCTGGAGGGGAACTCAGAAAGGATGGAGGCTAGCCCCTAATAGGACAAGCCACCTCAAACTGAGCATGGAGCTGTTACTTGGGACTTTTCAGTGCAGGGGAGACCACCCCTTCCACCCTAGCATGGCTCTCACTACAAGGCAGTTGGTCAACATTTAGAAGTGCTTTCCTGGCCTCTAGTCCAAACTGGTCTTGTTATTAATAATTCCCACTCGTTGCTCTGGTCCTGCCCACAAGATAGGGCCTGTTTCCAAGTGGGATGCTTGCAGACATATGAACATGGCTAATAAGCCCCTCCTCCAAGTCTTTCCTCCAGTCACTTCTTTGCCTTTCTATCCAGGGACACCCCTGCCCCTTCCATGCATTTTACAGGCAGCAAAACTGCCCTTCCTGCTTCTCCCACACTGGACCCTATCAGCTGTCTCTCTGCCTTGGCATAGGCTGCCCCCCATGCTTGGAGTACTCCCTCAGCTCCCCTTCCAGACCCAGAAGCCTTTGCTGATCCTTTCAGATGCTGATGTTCTCCTCACCCCCTAAAAAAATCCACCCTATTTTGTCTATGCACCTATCTCCTCCTCCAAAAAAGGTAAACTCCTGAAGGTCGGACGCCGTCCTGATTTTTTTTTGCTCTGTATGCCCAGAATAACACCTAGGAGACGCTTCACAAACTATTTGTTAATTAATGGACTGTCCATTACTTGGGGAGAAGAGTCTAGCTGGTTATCTCAGGGATCTGTAATTTTATTTAATTTACCTCTTTCATCGGTAACTCAGATACAGGCACAGATCACAGAGTTAGAACTGGAAGGGACCTTAAAAGTCAACCCCTTTTATTTTTACAGAGGAAGTAACTGAGGTTCAGAGAAGTTAAAGATGGATTGCTTATCAAATTGCCAGATGGCACAAAGTCTGGACGGGCCATTGATTGTGACCAGGCAGAACAAATGCCGAATCCAATGAGAGTTTGAAATAATAATCAATACACATCTTAAATCTGGCTTCCAAAATCGTCTCCTTAATTAAAAGATGGGGGGGCTTCTCTGCAAAGGATCTGAGGCTTTCACAGGATTGCAACCTCCCCGTAAGCCAATACAACGTTCTGATGTGGAGATGGACAAAGGAGATGCTGGGAGAAAGCCAGGGTGCCCCGGAGAAGGAAGGGAATCGTCACCCAGCCCTTGCACATAGCTCTACAAGGACCACAGGGGAAGTGGAGGGGGAGCATCACACTTCGAGGGAAAGTGTCCAGAGGAAGATGAAGGAAGTTATAAAAGTGCTCTTGAGGATTGGCTGAAAATAAGAATATAGAGAGGTGGGTAATAACAGTGTCTAATTTTGATGGTTGAAGGACCATCACTTGGAAGAGTCATTAGTCTAGTTGTGTCTGACTCCAAAGGGTAGAACTGAGGAAAGGTGGAAGATCTAAACTTTTGTGGGAAAGTCCCCTAACAACTGGGCTGCCTCAGGAGGTGGCGAGTTTCCCTTTCCTGGAGATCTTCAAGTAAAGGCTGAACGACAACTCTCCAGAAATGCTGCAGAGGACAGTCTTTACCAGGTATAGATTGGCCCACTGGTCTCTCCAGCCCCTCACAATTCTGAGATTCTGCAAGTCTGAGATTGTGACCTAAAGAATTGGGGGCTTCTCTTCCCCAGGGACCCTCCAGGTCTGGGCTCTGGGATCCTGCCTCGGGCTCCTTCCTTTATCTCAATTCTGACACCAAAGGATGAGTTGGTGCTACCCAAATGCATTCAAATCTACTTGTTCTATCCTGTGCAGGAGGAAAGAGACCTCAAAGGTTCTAAAATGAGCACGAGATCCTATGGAGGCGTAATTGGTGCTCAGATGTGAGCCTTCTTATAATCAAGCCTTCTCCAAGACAGCCGCCACCCCCAGCCTCAACTCCAGCCTTGCCCCCCACGTTGGCTGGCACCAAGGAGCTCAGGGAGAAGAAGTTAACAATCTCCACTCAGCCATGGCAATATCGACATGGAACAAGAGGACTGGAAGAAGAGGCGGCCGGGAAGGCCCTGCTGCTGCCCACCTGGGGGTCTTGTAGTCTTACCCTGAAGCTTTTTTTCTAAGAAACATCTTTGGAAACCGCAAAGCCCCCGGACAATGGAAGATCCCATTCTCCAATGCTTGCATTGACCAGGGAAGGGCTGAAAGTCTGAGCTCTAACTTGGTTCCAGAGAAAAAAAACTTCAGCTGCAGGGACTGTCAGACACCTCCAAGGGGCTTTACTTGATGTTACGTGGAAGGAGAACTTGTCCTAGTGAAATGGAAGTCCTGGGTAGCTAGGATCCGTGACAAAGCTCTGGCTGACTTCAGAGTTGCCTGGCAGCCCTTGTTAGGTGCGGCCAATGCTTTCAAATAAAAGGTGGCTCTAAAAGGGTCTTGTGCCCAAGTGCCGAAGGACTGGCCTCCTTAGAGGCCCTTTGGACACTGAGCCTCCGACTTTTAAAGAGCCCGTGCTCTTGCCCTGTATTACTGAGTGCACACAACCCCTGTTTCCTACTAAATGGCCATTTCCTTCTGCTGTCATTCATGAGTGGAAGTTGCTTGTGGGTTTTCCCTGAATTCTCATTTGTTTCAGCCCAACTACATCTTTATCAAACCTTCCATCAGATAGCTACTGTCCAACCAATCCCGATTTTGCCCCCTACATCATTCACTGGAAGAAATAGGGATAAACTTCACGGATCAGAAGGGAAGATGAGAGCTGGGTTTTGAAGGAAGTTCAGAAGTTAGCTAGACAGAAAAGAAGGAAACCCAGTCAATGTTAGATAACATTGGGCCAGGTTCTGTGCTAATCCCAGAGACAACAGCAAAGCCATCCTTATCCTAGGGGACAATAAGACTTGTTTGGGAGCCAATAAGCAGACCAGGACAGTTGGAGCAGAAGCTTCCAGCAGGCAAGGAGAAGGAGATAAGGTTGGGAAGATAAGTTTGGGCAAATTTGGGCTCTGGAATCCTAACTCAAAAAAACTGAAATTTAATCCTCTAGGTAGTAGGGAGCAAGCAGGGATTTTGAGCAGGGGTGTATTATGTGGTACAGCAGTGTCAAAGAAGGACTAATGAAGAAGGGGACAGGAGAGAGGAAGAGCACTACAACAGCCCAGGTGAAAAGGAATGGGAGGAGGTAGTGATGAGAGCAGATGCAAGAAATGCTTTGCAGAAAGAATAAAGAGGACTTGATAAGCGATTATCGGGAAGGAGCAGGAAGAGAGTTCCTCGGTGGGAACTTCCATGGGATCACCAGGCTCCTCATTTACCCATCTATCCTTAAAGATCCCTTCGGTAACTGAGTGGAAATACTGGGTTGGGAAGACTCTGAAGGCAGGGATGCCGCCAAGAAGACCCCAGGCAATAATTATGGTGAGAAGTGATGAGGGTGTGAACTCAACAGTGGCTGTGTGAGGAAACAGAAGGGGCTGGGTCCATGAAAGAAATGGCAAAATTTGGCAGGTGACTTGGAGTATAGAGGGAGGAGAGATGAGGAACCCAGGATAACCCTGAGGTGATCAGCTCACACAGTATAGTAGACAGAAAGCTGGGCCTGGAGTCAGGAAATACCGAGTTTAAATTTGATCTCAGACATCAGCTGCATGACTCTGGACAAGTCACTTCCCCTCTGTTTTCCTCATTTCATCAGTGCCTATTGTTCAGGGCCATTTTTAGGATCAAAGGAAACAATATCTGTAAAGCATTTAGCATGGTGCCTGGCACAAAAGGAGGTACAGTATAAATGCTGATTGCCTTCTGTCTCCTTTCCCCTTCCTTTCAGCAGTGAATAAATAGAATAGAATGTGAAAAGTGTTGTTCAAATAGGATCCCTGAAAAATGGAATAGCTCAAGAAGAACTTAATTTAAAAAATAACAAGAAACATTAGAAGTTAAAAGACTAAAAAATTAAAAGAACACATCTGAAAGCCTGTTGTTGTGAACACAAATAATATTTACCCTTTACTACAGTCTTCCCAAAACATGGCTTCTTGGTGAAGGTCCAGTGGTGGACATCTTAGTGAACTTGGAGTTAATCCATAACAGAGTTGTTCAATTGTTCAATTTTGTGTATCCATTTTGTATCCATTCTCAAAAATGGTTCAGGAAGAGATCATTTAGGAATCCTGAAAACCATGAACAAATTTAAAAATTTGAATATCATCTTTCAAGAAATCGAAAAGGAGGAAAATATTCCAGACCTATCTATTTCCCAAATTGCAAAGTGAAAATAGAAAGAAACCATCAACTAGGTTTGAAAAAAAATCAAAACACCCAGAAATGTTGTGGCTAAAATCCAGGACTTCCAGGTAAATTAAAAAAAAACTGCTAACAACATAAAGAAAGAGCACAATTAGCAAAAAGCACAAGCAGAATTACATCTAACTATGTTGCATCTACTGTAGAGGAGAAGAAATCTTGGCATAGGATATGCCAAAAGGTAACACAAAAGGGCTGAAAAACAAGAATAATGTACCCTGAAAACCTGAAGATAACCCAACATGAAAAAAAAAACTTTAATAGAATAGAGGACTATTCCTGTGGAGGAGTATGAAGTGACCAAGGCTGGGTGGAAGCTTTGAAAAGCAAACAAAGCAAACAAGAGAAACCTGGAAGGCAAATGCCTTTGGGAAAGTGGAAGGAATTAAGTCAGGGTCTTTAACCTTTTCTATGTCATTGACCCTCCCCTTGGCAGTCCAAGGACATCTATGGGTGTAGCTCTTCTCAAAACAATATTTTGAAATGAGTAAAAGAAAATATAGAGGATTACAAAGGAAACCAAATAAAGATGTAATATTTTCCCCATCCAATATGCCAGACCCTTTCAAATGTCTGTGGATTCCCAGGTTTAATGATGACCAATTGCTTAGATGTACTTACTCTTCCTTATATGATCAAGTTCTAATAATAGGAGAAACAAGAGCTCCTTTAGGACCCAGGTATGATTTTGTTCTTTTTTGCAGGTTTTGAGAGAGAGAAGAAAAGAAGATAAAGAAATACACTAGAGATAAAATGATCAGGCCACAACATAGCATTTTCATGCTTTCTGTTGATGTTTGCTTGCATTTTGTTTTCCTTTTCAGGTTTTTTTCTTATAGATCTGATTTTTCTTGTGCAGCAAGATAACTGTATCAATATGTATACATATATTGGATTTGTCATATATTTTAACATATTTAACATTAGTTAAGTATTCGACTACTTGCCATATAGGGGAGAGAGTGGGGGGAAGGAGAGAAAAATTTGGAACAGAAAGTTTTGCAAGAGTCAATGTTGAAAAATTACTCATGCATATGTTTTGTGAATAAAAAGCTTTAATAAAATAAAAAAAAATGAAAAGAAAAAAAAGGATGAAATGATCAGGAAAATGGAAGAAATTTGAGATGATCCCAAAGAGGAAACATGGAAGAGGAATGATAAGAGAAAGAATCTTGGGAACATCCATCTTAACTGAACCAAAAGAGAGATGGCTGAATGAACACACATTCCATACACACAAATAGTTTGGTGTATAAATACATTAAGTTCAAGAGGGAAATAGAGACAAGGAGTTAAGAGAGAAGATAAAGTTAGAGAGAAAGTAGACACAAGCCAAAAAAGTTCCTGCAAAGGGCAAATCATAAAGTAGAATTTAAAAGTATCAAAATCACGAACTTGGGGGCTGGTCTGATTAATAAAAGCTAATAGAATAGTGGGGAAAAGCCACTCCATTCATGTATTACTAATGATGATCCCATTGTATTTGTTTTTGCATTACATAAAGAAAATGGGGGCAACAACAGGAAAAATTACAAGAGGATATGAAAAATATAACCATGAATGTAAAGGGAATGAACTCAACTATAAAATTAGTGACTTCTCCTTCTTTGAAATTCATATTATTCATATCTACTATCCAATCAAATTCCTGGTAGCTGATTTAACCTTAATTTCAAGGAAGAAAGGAAGGGGAGGAAGGGGAGAAGAGGATGAAGTAAGGAAGACTAATCTAAATAATCATGATAATAGCCATTATAGGTCACTTTTTTTTTAGCAATTTGTAAGGAATATAAATCACCTTTACTGATTCCCTACTACCCATATCCTTAAGGAGTAGGTACTACATGCGTCGAGTCATATATTGAAGCATTAGGAAACTGAGACTCAGAAATTGGTTGAATATGTCCTATTATCCCTGTTTTACAGATGAAGAAACTGAGATCATAAAAGACTGGTCCAAAGTCACACTACCAGCTTAGATTTGGAATCAGATTTTCTCATCTCTGGCCCAAGCTTCCTTCCACTGAGTTTTTCTTTAGCACCCCACTTCCTCTCATCAATTCACAATCTGAAAGCCTGATATTGTGAACACAAATAATGTTTACCCTTTATTACAGTCTTCCCAAAGCATGGCTTCTTGGTGAAGGTCCAGTGGTGGACATCTTAGTGAACTTGGAGTTAATCTTTAATATAGCTGTTCAGAGGAGCAAAACCTTACCCTTTTGTGTGCTTGGGATGATCAGAATGAATAAAGACCAGAATCAAACCTTTAAAAATGCTTGTAGCATTTACCCAATTTTCCTATTCTCTCACCCTTGGATCTCATCATAAACATCTTGGAGAGATGGCAAAGAACCTTTAGTAGAACCACAACCCATAATACGATGTCAAGGCTGAGGATGAGGAGTGTTCCACCCGATGGCATCAAGGCTGATGAAGAGCAATTCCATCTCCTGCCTAGCCATGGAGATCTGCTTAAGCAGGCTTCCTTTGAAGAGTTCCACAAAACAAAACAATGCAACCTTCCCTCCTTGAAGTTGTTTACAGAGCCCCAGCATTCCCACACATTCTTAGACAGATCTCACCCACACTTCATTCCAACAGCTGTTCCCTTTTCAACTAATCAGGCATTAGCTGACTTACAAAAACTGCTCAATAACTTGTCAAATAAATGCCCTTTCCCTAGCGGAGGAAATCAATGTCATTTGAATGGTTATGTGGCTTCCTGCTCTGGAAGAAAGAGGAGAAACCTGAAAGAAAGCACACCTGTAGCTCATTCCAACCTGGCCTTACCTGGAGTCATTATTTTTCCAGGATGAAATTAGAATTAATCTCTTTTATGGACACATTGGTCTAGAGCTCAGAGCTTAGAAACACACTTACACTCACCTCTAGTGTAACTCAAGTATCTTGGTTCTTAATAACTTACAACTGACTCGTGGAAAACACACTTCTCATAAGACTCTGTGGGGACATCTGCTTCCATCTCACAGTTTTCCCGTTCTCAGTTTCTGTAACTGTTCTTGTGATGAAGTCATACCCATAACTACAACTTAGACAATTGGCTCTTTCAAGACTAAACATCAATTTTGGGTGGCCCGAGGCTGTAAGAGACTGTGGGTTTTACCTTGAAGAGAGCAGGTGAGATGTCACTAGGTGAACTAAGGTAGTTGACCTCAGGTACTGCTGAATTCAGTCATTCTAAATTAAACAAAGGGCTTGCTAAGGGCGGCATGCATGTAGCCATTAATCCTTCTAGCTATTTTTGTTTCTGTGTTCTCCTGCCCTTCTGGAATAGGGGAAGGGTCTGATCTAACTAGCCCAAGGGAAGAGAGTTAGTGATTCCAGGATCACAAAGTTTTGGCATAATTTAGTTCCAGATCTACCTACCAGCTATACACACACACACACACACACACACACACACACACACACAGAGACACACACACACTGTATTTCTGTGTCTCTCTGTCTCTGTCTGTCTCTCTCAGTCTCTCTCTCTGTCTCTCTCTCTCTCTGTCTCTGTCTCTCTGTCTCTGTCTCTGTCTGTCTCTGTCTCTGTCTGTCTGTCTGTCTCTCTCTCCCCCTTACCTTCCAAAAAGATTTCTCATTTACAATCTAACATGCAATTAAACAGCCATGTGGATAATATGGTCCTTCTGCTTGATCTCAAATGACCAAGTCTAATAGTGCAGAGGAGATATGACAGAAGTGATAACTGAGGCTAAAGATCTTGGCTGGGAACCTAATGAGGTTGACATGAAGAGTCCCAAACAATGAAGCTTCTGCTTTTTGGAGAACAGATCATGTGCAGTATCTAAGCATTTCTCTTCTGTCTAATCCAATTCACATTCGTCTGTTTTGCCAGCTCCTGCGGCCCAGCACCCGAAGGGGACAAGAGAGAGGGTGCTGGACCCAGAGGGCAGGACTGTGCTACAAACTGGCTGAGTGACCAAGGAAGCCTCCTCCATTCTCTGGCCTTATGTTCTTCTGTGAAGTGAGGGCATTGGGCAAGCTGAAATCTGGGACTGTTTTCCACTCCTTCTTCACCCTTTGCAAACATTGTATTGCAAAGCTTCTCAGACTGTGGGTCAGGACCCCATATGGGGTCACAGAACTGAATGTGGGGGCCATGAAAGTATGATTCATTCCCAGGAAATGCTTGGTTTATGTAATTATCTTCTATTCCTCTGTACCTGGGGTCACATGAAAATTTCTGGGATCAAAACGGATCGTGAATGGAAAGTTGAAGCCCTGTTCGACATCAGGAGTCCTTTATCTTGCTCTGTATCCCTTGGGCAAAGTGGGAGCCCGTGGATCCCTTCTCAAAATCACCGGGCTCAGTGCTAAAACCAAATATAAGGGCTTTACAGATACTGTACTGATACTGATACTGAAATCAACTTAAAATGACTGAAAACCAAACAAACCACAATGACAAACTCTAGGTTGGGCCCCTCTGTCACCATGTCATACTCCTAGTAGATAAATCGTGAAGAGAAACGTTGCCCTGCCTCCCCAAAGGTAAATAAGACAGGAGGGGAGCTCACACAAATTCAACCCAGAAGCAGGGCATGTCTTTATTTTGTCTAACACTTTGGTTCTTTGCCCTCTGTGGGCAGAGCACAGTGTGAGGGTCTGGGAGGGCAGGGGAGGGAACCAGGAAAGAGCAAGATGCCATCATCTCTAGTCCCTCCCAGCACAACCATAACTGAAATGTATAGGAACTGACTATGAAAAGTTAGGAACCCATGGGAGCAGGGAGGGAGGCAGAGGGGGAGGGAGATGACCCCCCAAGCCTGAATCTCACAATTGGAAGGGACCTCCCAGGACATCAGGATGAACTTTTCTACAGTGTTATCAGCTGCCTGCTACTGTCTGATAAACCATGTCTCCTCGACAGGACAGAACCTCATCTGGCAGTGTTAAGTGAAGGTCCCTGGAGTGGCCCCTGCCTCTAAGTTGCTCAGATCCCAGGCCTTCTCTCACCACTCTGACTACCTGATGCCTGAACCCCTTTTTTTCTTCCCTTTTTTCTTCTCTCCTCCCTCCCTTCCTTCCTCCCTCCTCTTCCTTCCTTCCTTCCTTCCTTCCTTCCTTCCTTCCTTCCTTCCTT
>JAJPUD010002668.1:120531-204902 GCA_023553655.1 Myrmecobius fasciatus | reverse complement strand
CCTTCCTTCCTTCCTTCCTTCCTTCCTTCCTTCCTTCCTCCCTTCCTTCCTTCCTTTCTTCCTTCCTCCTTCCCTCCTTTCTTCCCTCCCTCCCTTCCTTCCTTACTTTCTCCCCTCCTCCCTCCCTCTTTTTCTCCCTCCCTCCCTTCCTCCTTTCTTTGCTTTCTCCATCCTCCTAGCCTTTGGAGGCCCTCTGGCCTCTGTAGCTCAGTGGTTGCCTCGACATTAGGGGCACAGTTTTGTGCTGTCCAGGTTTCTCCTCCCCTACAGATGTAGCCCCATTTCAGGCCTGGACAGATCCCTGTTTGCGAAGAGCAAAGCTAGTGAACATCTGCCTCCCCGCCTGTAATTAGCACTTGACAAATACACGTACACAGACGATGACACCATCTCTTCCTCTGGCAGCCTGCCAGCTGACGTTTGAAAGCTAATTTTGACACAGGGTGATTTTGCTTAAGCTAAAAGGATAAAAGCACCCGGGGTGGGCTGCTTCCAGTGGCCTGCCTGCTCCCCCACCCAGCTCACTTGGTGCTCCCTGGGAGATGGAGGGAGGCTGCTCTTGCACAGATTCTCCTCCCTCCGGTCCTTAGAGTCGGCCCTGACGACACAGTGGGAGACAGGAGGCTGCTAGCCACACTCACGATGAGAGCACAAAAGGCCGGCGCCCCCCAAGCCCGGGAGGGGCAGACCCCAAGACCAGACAATTGCACTCCCATCATTTCTTTCCCCTAAGACTGGAGGGAAAAGAAAGTGTGACCAAACTGGTCCTCTCCTTCAGGATCGCCGCCCCAACAGGGCATGATGGGCACTGGCCTTCAAGGGTCCCAACAGGGCCTGACGGGCACTACCCTTCGAGGAGAGGCAGCCTGTGCCAATCAAAATGGGACGACATGAAGCCCCCATTAGGTGCTGGTCACTTCTCGCCTGCCTGACTGAGCAAACCACTCATTCTCCCGGGGTATCCATCAGCCCACCAACTTTAAGCGCCCGCTGTGGGGCAGGCCCTGTGCCAAGTACTTAGGATACGAAAGGGGCAGAGGGTCATTGCTGTCCTCCCGGAGCTTTCAGTCTGATTAGGGTGATGGTGGAGGGAGGGTCAGACTCTTTGTCTGTAAAATTGAGGGACTTCACAGGACACTGAGCCCGTGGGAAGCTGGCTGCAGGGGGGAGGTTAGCTTGCATGCTGAGGGTAGAACCAGGGTGAGAGGTGCCAGGCCCACATCCAGCAAGCCCCGGCCGCCTCCTCTGAGAGTGAGCTCCGAGTGTCCTTCAGCTTGGTTCAGCATTGAGCCCTCTCTGCCCTTCTCTATTGATGGATTCGCTTCCGCTTCCCTGCACCTGCTTCTCAGCGACTTCCTGGCGCCATCCCGGTCTGCTGGGTAACCAGACCCTCCCTGCTGGGGTCCCTTAGCCTGGCATTCTCTTCCCGGCCTGGAGTGCTGAGGCATCTCCGCTCCACAGAAAGGTCCCGGGGCCCCCTCCTCTCCCTGATGGCCCCCTGACTGTCACAGTGAGCAGACACCCCCTCAGGGGCCCCCGAGAAGCACCAGAAGCCCGGGGGCAGTCAGGGGCCCAAGGAGCAGAGAAAGCAAAGGCAACAGTAGAGGAAAGGGGGGCGGCTTGGGTCATGGGCTGTTGGGGCCAGCAGGGAACTCTGGGGGCCTCCTCCCATGGGAAGACTTCTCTCATCCTGCTTTGTCAGTGCCCCCCCTTTCCCTCAGATTTTTCAGACTTATTTTGTGGACGCTGCATCTTGCCCCTCCCCGGGGAATCTAGGTTTCTTGAGGAGAGGGTCTGTTTCTATTTGGATTTTGGTGCACTCGGGGGCTCCTTGTCCAGGAGGCCCATCATTGATGTGGGTTACGTTGCCATGGCTACAGGTGGTAGGCAGAGGGAGCCATTGGTGGCTCTTGAGTACATAAGGGATGTGGTAGCAACCGAGTGTGAGAAGGATGGCAGTGGCTGGCAGTGCTGGGCTGTGCCAACATGTGTCATCCTCGAGTTGCAAATACATTTCTTCGAGCTCGCCCGCTTTTCAGGGGTTTTTATTTTAAGCTCCTGAAACATTACTAGAGCTATGTGAACAAAACACTAGGCAGTGGGCAGCACCGGGGAAGGGGGCGGGTACAGCAGCCAGGAGCGGGAGCTTGACTACACAGAAGGGTTTGGAATATATTATCGTCGCCGTGGGCACAGGACTGGGGGGCAGAAAGAAATGAGAGAGGATGGGGCTGGGCCGTACATGGGGCCTTCGGACCAGAGTCTGGCTCAGTGAGCCAGAGACGTGGCAGGAACATCCCTGGCAGCAGAGGACGCTCCGAAGAATAAGCTGCCACTTGACAAGAGCGGTGACTTTATCCGGCTTGGCTGCTCTAGTTCTCCGGGCCTTCTTCTATGTTTATTTGCCCTCTTGAAACAATTTTAAAGACCAGCCTGGGAAAGTGGTTGGGAAGTGGGAGAGGGTTTTTAAAGCTATGAGAGATTGCTGGGGGGAAAGATGATGATATCATGTTGGGACAGGTAGAAGTATGGGGCAGGAGCGAGGAGAGCCCAGTATTTTCCTCCTGCTTCCAGAACAAGGAAATGTGGGAGTGCTGTGAAAATAGCTCTGGGGGCCTCTTCTTGGCCGCTCTCCATTCCAGCTAGATTGGCCTCCTCCAGGAAGGGGAGGAGACATGTCCCAGACAGATCAGAACGGATCTGTCTCCAGGCCTGTGGCTTAAACTACCTCCCGAGGCCCTGCCACCCTTCCCTTGCCTATCCCTGTGACGCTGGGCTTGCCCTCTGTCAGCCAAGTCCTCAAAGCTGATGTCTGCCTGGTTCATTATCGGGTGTGACTTTCAATGGCATGGCTTCATTCCCAGAGACTCTGGGCTGCTCACCTGCCCCAGCTCCCCAGAATGTATGTCAGGGATGCTGGGTCCCAGTGCCCCCATGACTACCTGGAGAAGCACCGGGGCCCAGCAGCAGTACGGCAGGCTCAGTTCAGACCGCTGCTTGTTTCGGGTCTAGTCACTTCTCCTTTATGAGCCTAGGTTTCCCCATCAACCAAATGAAAGTGCTCGATGATCTCCTCACTGTGTCATGTCAGAGTACTCCGTAAATATGAGTCATATGGCTCCTACCATCGGGCCCCAGCCTC
The DNA here is from genome assembly GCA_023553655.1 of Myrmecobius fasciatus. NCBI lineage: Eukaryota > Metazoa > Chordata > Mammalia > Dasyuromorphia > Myrmecobiidae > Myrmecobius > Myrmecobius fasciatus. The sequence goes on along the minus strand of JAJPUD010002668.1, from coordinate 201,760 downwards.
CCATTCACCCACTGCTGTCCACGTTTTGGGGTGCAGGAGAAGCTTCCCAGTTTTTCCTCCCGCTTCCCGTCCCAGGAAGGGAGTCAGTAAGATGAAGGACCTCCTTGGTAGCACCTCCCTCATCCTTCCTCCAAGCTGGTTTCCAGCTCAGCATGTAGTCAGGAAAGTTCAAGCAATGGCCACAACTTCTGCCACCCCCTGGCTGAGGCAAGTATGGCCCCAGATACAACCTCCAAAATTTTCAGAGAGCCCTCTGATAACTGAAAAGAGACCTTGATTCTTGCGCTCTCCAGGAAAATAACTAATTATTTACCTTTATTATGTGTCCAATTCAGTGTTGAACACTCCAGGGATATAGGAAAAAAAAGTTCTTGAGAAGCATTGGGTCTACTCAGGGAAACAGAGGTTATATAGGTTAGTGTCTCATCAAGGACTAGGGAGCTGTTGCGCTGTCCATCCAAGAAAGAGAGACTAGGATGACGATGCTCCTGGAAACTGCCATCTCGAAGGACCATTGAAAGGATTTGGAGCTGTCCAGCCTGGAGAGGAAAAGACTTGAACTACTGTCATAAAACACGTGAAAAGATCTCATGTAGAAGAAGGAAACTGAAATAAGGAGTAGTGGGTGGAGTGTGCATGGGGGTGCAGGAAAGCATTTGCTAGCAATCAGAACTGCCCCAAAGTAGCACATGCAGGTTTGGGAGGCAGCCGGTTGTGCCCAAGTAGAGATTTTCGATCAGAGCTCATTTGGTTACTCTTTGGGTAAGTCAAAAAGTGGATCTTTGCTCAGGGATGGTTTGGAAGAAGTGGTCAATAAATCAATGTTTCCAGCTCAGATACTCTGAATTTCCATTGTGGGAAACACCTAAGGACCAGCAGAGTCAGAGAGTTCAGTGAAAACGTAGAAGTATATTGAGTTGTTTGGGATGGGTGGGCCCAAGATGGATGGGAAGCTTGAAAAGGCAGTATTCCTCCCAGGGCAATTCCAGGAAGAAAAGCACATGAAGAAGCATGGTGTGAGGATGACCCCTGAGGGGTCAGGCAGGTCTGGAGCCATGATGCCGTGAATTCGACTCGAACTGAGCTTTTGGTGGCAAGCAAAGTCGGCTTTGTGGGCTGTGGGGAGATTTTGAAGGGCCATAAATATGGACAATTCCAACTTTATGGTCCAGGAAACAGGAGTTTTGATAGTTTCTGAGTAGGGAAATAATGAAAGCAAAGAACTGGTAAGATGTTTGGTTATGGACAGCACAGTGAGCTGGACTGTGTGCGTTGGGGGGGGCTGGAATCAAGGAGACCCCTCTGGAGGTTACTTCTATTTTGAGGAGTTGGGGCAGAAGGCTCAGAATGACAAAGAATCCCAAATGATGCTAAGCTACGTAGCTTAAGAATCTGATAGAAAGAGCCAAACAGTGACAGAAACGGGGATCATGGATGTGAGCTACCCGGAGGGCACATTGAAACTGAGATTGAGAGTTTCCATTACAGAGGGAAAGAAAGCCATGAGGATAGGTCAGATGTGAAAAGAGAGGATTTTTAAGAGGAGTTCTTGGGGAACACCCACAAGTGGGGGACTACAGACAGAACTACCAGGGAGTTTCTCAGACACCTTTTGGTGGGGGCAGTCAAACAAGTCCCCATTTGGAGATTGATGGGGGCAAATGAGACAATCTACCATCTCTAGCCTTTGCTAAAAGATGACATCTGAGAGAGACGCTGTTCCCAAGGTTAGTGGAGATAAGGGAAGTCCTGTATGTGACTGCTGCCAGAGAGACTTCTAAGGCAGTGTTGCCCCTGCTTACCACTTTTCAATCTTTCCTTCTTTTGGCTTCCAGGAGTTCCTGACACTTCAGCAAAGTAGTCTCATCAATCCTCCCAAGACCCCTCCCGGCTGTGGAGGACAGGTGGGATGAATCCATTTTTACAGATGGAGAATGGCCATACAGAGAGGGGAAACCATCCACCCAAGGTCACACAGTGATTCAGCAATGGAGACGGAAATAGAACACGCTTGTGGAGTCCCAGGCTAGTGCTTGGCTTTACCAGAGCATGCTGCCTCCCACCAGAAACCTCTCATTGGCTTTCCACTTACCCAGAGCCAAATTAATGAGTGGGAATGACGAGAACATCCACACAACTGTACTCCAGGCAGCTGATGAGTTCCAGCTGGGGCTCAGCTAGATCTGGCTCGGGCTCAGGTTCATGCCCCCAAAGAAGGTGCAGACAAATTTGGTGGGATGCTGAGGTAGCCTCATTGCCACTGAAAGGTCAAGGGAGACCCTGCAACAGATGAATCTCAGCAAATCCAGCTCCTTGATCATAGAGGGAAGAGGCAGTGGGAGCTTGCCCTATAGAGACCAGTGAGGTCCTGGGTCACAGCCCACTAAGTTCCCTGTTTGGGACTAGCAATGGGAACACCGCCTCTCCAAAGCAATGACCAGTTTACATAAAACAGTGTACAAACAATTGAATTTTGCCCACAACTTATGGCTAAGGGGCTGGCTACCTGTCACAAGGACTGGATGTGATCAGAGGAAGAAGGCATCACTGAGGGCTACAAGCAAATCTTGGGTCAGCACAGGGGAAGGAAAGCTCGGCCAGTCCAATATGGGCCGGCAGAGTCTCAGACAAGTTGAGGTGGGGGTTATCTCGGAATTTCTCCTGGGACCAGAGAATCCATCCAATTCCGTGGCTCCATCGACTTCTGGATGCTGGGCGAGTGCAGACAGCCCGCTCCCAGGAAGTGTGAAATGCACAACCTCGGTGAAGTCTCAATGGCACACTTGTAAATAAAACCATATACTTTTCTTGTTTCTGATCTCTTCATCTATTCTGAGGATGCTCGATTGAAAATTAGAGTACCTGGCTTAGAATCTTTCCTCTCTCTACGCCCCTTAGGCAAAGTGCCATAGCCTCTGGGGGTCTCAGGTTCCTTCCCTGTAAAATAAGGGAGTCAGATGGCACGGCCTCGAGGGCCTCTTCCAGCTCAAAATCTCTCTCTCCATCCAGAACGAGCTCCAATCCCCCGGGTTCCATCCCGGAGTTCTCATCTTCCACCAGAACAACCTTCAATCCATTAAGTAGAGCCTTTCCAAAGAGGAGAAAGCCATTTTCACAGCCCACTGTGATCAGGGGAGAGAGTACAGCTGAGTCACACCCAGGAATAGTGCACATCCCTCCCTTCCCACTGGGCTGCATCCTGATCCATCTCCCTGTGCCCACAGTGGTGCCCCAGAGCCACATTCTAACCTTGCTGCCACCTGGCAGAGGAGAAGCAGACTCATGCAGAAGGAAAGGAAGAGAGCAGACTGAGAGAAAAGCAAAGACACAAGAAGGCCTGGCAGAGGAGAATCAAAGGCCTTTCTCCCTCCCTCTCTCATTTGCACAAGATCAAACATGTGGCACTCAGAGGGAACAGAGAGGCCATCAACTCTTTTACAGAACAAGAAACTGAGGCTAAGTGCAGTAAGATTAAAGATTGGGAGTGGAGAGGCTATTTGTCCAACCTCCCATGCACTCCAATAATTATCTCTACACTGGAGATTAAAGCTAGAGGATCATTAAATGCCATTTCACCCAACCCACAGCTCAAAGAGTCCCCGGTACAACCCAGAACCAGCGATCCAGGGAATAGAGGGCTCCTCCAAGCATTCCTAGCCCAACCCCCTCTGCCCTCTAGGATGAGACAGTGAGTCTCATCTGGTTTCTATGAAAATGCTGCTTTAAATAGAAAAGAACCCTCCAATCCCCATCCCCACCCCCACTCTGGCCCAAACCCTTCTTCTGACAAATCGGCCTGAGTTCTTTCTCTCAACCTCTCTCAGGTTTGTTCTTGGGGATCGCTCAGCAGCTCCATTACCCTTGGCTATATTTTCTCCAGCTGATCTAAGCCCATCCCAACATGTGACCAGCGTGACTGATTGATCCAGATGAGTTCTAGATGGGGCAAGGATGGCAGGAGGCAAGGGGTGAGCTGGAAGCATTGAAAGTGGTGGATAAGGTATGGAAAAGGAGCCCCAATCTTGACCTTTTAAATGAACCCAGGAAGGGAACGTGCATCCTCTCTCAGGAAACTTGGGTTTTTTTGGCAACAAACATTGCAATGGCCACCATCAAGCCCCGTCTCCACAGAACTCTGCAGGGATCCTCCATGTCTGCATTAGTCTCTGATAAATGAGCATCTGCTATGTTCCTACCACGTCCAAGGTTCTGGGACACAGAGACAAAAGGGGAAATGCTCTCAAGGAGATTACCTTGTCCTGAGGGATAGGACATGTTTGCAAACAGGAATGTGGAGGACATGTACAGGATGAATAACAGGAATGGCTTCTCTAATATCCTGTGAGGGTGCGGGGGAGCTTTTGTTGCCCATCTCTGATCAATTCTATCAGTCTGGAAGGACTTGGGGATAGTTCAGGCCCAGCTTTGAGAGACAACTGAATGTGGAGGGAGTGGATGAATCACCGAGGAAAGGGTGGACAAAGAAGATTTGAGAACCTTGGACAGCGCCCTAATGAACAGACCCATTTATATGGAAGATGGACAAGTAATCTTAGACCCAGAGACTAAAAAGACCTCAGAAGCCATTTAGTCCAAAAGCCCCATTTACAATTGAGGAAATTGAGACCCAAAGAGGGTAGGGGACATGCTGGAAGTTCCATGAGGGCTAGGAAGCCCCCTGCCTTCCAGGAGAAGAACAACTCAGCCAAGAGAGAATAAAAGCCACAAAAACGGTGGCCCCTTTGGGTATGGTTTGCCTCAAACTTCTTAGGATTTTGCTTCCCCTTTCCTTTGCCTTACTCTGGGCTTGGATATTGAATACACATCAGTGTAGACGCTCCTTCCTCTTCCCCCCTCTACACCATTTCATCCTGTACGATTCCCATCTGTTTTTCTCTAAACTCTCTTTCGAGGATCTGCTCAGGCACACTCCCCAGCCTCCAAGAGAAAGCACTGAGTTGGTTCCCTATTTAAACTGTCCCTGATCCTTGCCAACATCCCATATTGGGTCTCACCTGTGCAGTCCATGATAAGTGACCGAAGGAAGGTTGAAGGAACCCCAGGGGTCAGCTAGTCCAGGGACTAGCCCAACCCCCAATTTCATAGATGAGGAAACTGAGGCCCAGGGTGGCTGAGGACTGACAAGTAGAATCACAGGATCCTGGAATTAGAACTGGGAAGGATTGCAACAACCATCTCATCCAACCCGTTCGGAAGGGGAAACTCCCCATACCCCCCAGAGTGGGGGAGGGGCTTGGCAAGGTCATCCCGGCTGTCGGCACCAAGATTTGAACCCAGGCCCTCTGCCATATCATCTTATGCTTCTTGCAAGAATGAAATTTTCCAGAGGCTCAGGGGAGATTAAACCAAATGTTACCAATGTCATAGAATCCTGAGGGAAAGAGGCTGTGCTGATGCCTTCTGTCTCATTGGCACAGACGGGCAACATCCCACAGGGAAGAAGTGTGGGCCCAACGAGGCATGGAGCAGGCCCTGGCCTTTCCAAACAAAGCCCCTGCTTCCATATGCACTGATATCAGAAAAGGGAACATAGTGCTCCTGCCACAGCCACCCTGCCCACAGCCACCTTGCCCACAACCCTGCCTGCCTTTAGCCACATCTGTCTATAGCCACATCTGTCCACAGTCACCCTGCCCATAGCCACACCTACCCCCAGCCACGCCAGCCCACTGTCATCAAAGCCATCGCAAGCCTCCTGGATTGTGTGGCAGCTTGAGAAATGGAGCCATAGAACAGTCGCCATCCTAAAGGAGGGTGAGTCAGAATTGCCGTGTCAGCCCCACCCACACAGCTCCACAGAGGATCCAGGCCAGGAGCCACTGTGGAGTCTGGCATGGCTGCCCCTGCCACCCACAAGCAGGTGTGTGTGGGGGGAGGACAGAGCCAGAGAACAATGCCCGTCCAAAGGAAGAGTGAGTCAGCGCTGCCATGTTGGCCATGGGCCCCCATGTGGTCCCATGGAGGAGCCAGGTCAGGAATGGCTGCCCCTGCCACTCCAGAGCAGGCGTGTGGGTGGGAAGAGAGGCTGGCATGCAATTCTGAAGCCCAGCGGTCCCTCCTCTGCATTGCTCCCCAGGGATCACGTGCCCCCCTTCTCCTGGAACTGAAGCTAACCTTGGCACAGAGGAGATCCCAGGACCACAGAGATTTTAGGACTCAGGAAGAAAGTGGGGAGGGGGAAGCACTTTTTCTTGAAGTGTCTCAGTTGTCCTTACTAATGTCCATTCAGCTGGTCCCCCCAAAAGCCAGCACCCTCCCTGGTGCCTTCATGAACTAAAGAAGCACCTTCCAGTTTCCAGGAACTAGACCGTGTGACTGTGGTACACACACATTTACACACATACACTCACACACACACACACATGCGCACACACTCACACACACGCACACACACGCGTACACACACACACGCACACACACATACTCACACATTCTTCTCATGTGGGGAGCTGGTAGGCAGCTCTGACCCACAGTCAGACGCCTGTACAGATGGAAACCGTAGCTACTTCCCCCAGCCACATCTTGGCCGTGCTGTGACCTTCCTTTTCCTGTAAGCTGTTGGGCCAGTCGATGCCCTGATGTTCTCAGCCGTGCCAGGGGGACCTGGGCTCTGACCACAAGTCCAGTTTCTCAGCCGGGAGCAAATGGCCAATCAAATGCTGATGCTAAATGTTTCTCCACGATACCGGCATCCCACAAGCAGCCCCAAGGGTACGAGGATTTCTGTTCTCTGGATGGCTTCTCCCCCAGACGGCCTTGGGCTTGCCACCTGACCTTGGGCTCTGTGGGGTCATTAGCGTCATCAAGGACAGTGTCTCAAACAATAGATCAAGGTTAAATTCATGTTCTGACTTCTAGACATAAAGAGGATGAGCTTCCTGAAAGGGGCCAGGACAAGTTCTAGAGTTTAACTTCCCTAAACCTGGTGATGGCCAGCTCCAAGAAGGACGAGATCAGGAATGGCCTGCCACATCCTCCTTCTCAGCTCTGGAAAAGCCCAGACTCGAAGTAGTCATGGATTAGCCTCCTCCAAAACCAAAGAAACAACTTTTTTTTCCTGAGGCAATTGAGGTTAAGTGACTTGCCCAGGGTCACACAGCTGAGAAGTGTTGAGTGTCTGAGACCAGATTTGAACTCAGGTCCTCCTGACTCCAGGCTTGGTGCTCTATCCACTGCGCCACCTAGCCGCCCCCAAAGAAACAACTTTCAAGCAAATCTCAGACTTAAAAGTCTTTAAGGATGGCCAGCAAGTCAAACTGTGTCACCAAACTAGCTTTAATTGATTTCAGCTTGAAGAAATCTTGGTGTTTTGGGGGAATTATAACCACACAAGCTTCTAGCAGATAGACAAGAAAAATGAAAATGCAAAACCCTCCCCAAACCTAAAATTGTGCAGGAGACTTGAGACGCCCCCCTCCCCCAGCTCTCTGGATGTGTAAATTTGGCAGGTCCTGGGTCAACCTTTAGAAGAAAGTATTTGAAAAGTGATGAGAGTCAGAAGCCAACAAGTCTCTAGTCAGAAGCAACTCCCTTTATAGTTTCTCTCTTTCATCACATTTGGATTTTTTTATCACAAAGGCAGTCTGTAACGTCCATGTGAATGGGTTGTGCTCCCAGTTTTTCTTTACCAGTCTATTGTATGAAGTCTACACTTCATTCTTTCAGTTAAAAATGAAAACTTATGTTCCCAGGCTAGTCCTCGATTCAATTTAGTGAACGTTTGTTAAGTGACTACTGAATACAAACTGGACCTCTGCCCTTCTCCAGCCCTGTGGTGTCTTCTATTCTCTATGACCCTTCAGACATCAGGACCTGTGGCTCAGTTATCACATCTGCCAACTCTTTCACTAGCAAAGGATATAATTCACCTGTACAGATGACCTGAATGCATCGAGAGCTCTGTTCCTGTCTACTTCTGCCGTTCCTCTTGGTGTTCTGTTCTTTCCAGTCAAAGAGAGGGCAAAAGCAAGTCGAAGTGAATTCTCCTGCCACCATGGACAGTGCCCAAAGGCATCTGGGGCCCTGCTTGGAGCTGTTCCTCCCGAGTGCCCTTCCCATAGGACTGAGATACCCTTCTGCACAGTTATCCTTCTGTCACCAGTGTGGCAGGAGGACCACAACCCTGAGCCCTGGGGGGGTTGGCCACCAGGCTGAGCTTCTGGCTCAGATGCTCATGGAGCAGTGACTGAGGAAGACAAGGAGGTGGGCTAGAGAGTGGCAGCAACTCTTTGCATGGATGAATGGTTCCTAAGCCAAAGGGTGCCGAGTCAATAACGCTCTGCATCGTCGGGTAAGAGCTGCTGAAATATCACTCCAGGAAATAGTCTCAGCAGGAAAAAGGGCTGGGAAGCCATTTAGCCAAGTCTGCTTGCCATGACAGGGTCAAGCTGGGTCTAGTGAGGAGCCCTCCTCCTCTTTTATCCCTTCCACGCTCCCCACATGCAGCATTGCCCAAGACAACACTCAGTGTCCTGCCCACTCCACCCCCTCATGTCATCTACTCTGTGGTGGGGGGGAAGGAGACCTGGTTAACTGGAATAATCCCACCCAATTGCCCTTGATCTGAAATGGAGCAACTCAGGTGACTTGTCAAGTTTTAAAGCCTACAGGTTGGAGATAGCACCGGAGCACCACTGGAGTCTGGTCTCTTGTGCTTCTGATCCCTGAAGAAAGCTCTGTGACACTGGTGACAAGAAGACCCATAGACCAAGGAGAAAGCTGGCCCTGAACAGAAGTTCCTGCTTCATCTCCTCAGAGGAAGACTCTGGAGCATCCTTTGGGAATGCTGGGAAGTGACTCCCGACACAGGTCAGAGGATGTCCAGTGCACAGAATAGCCAGAGGACCCACAGTACAGAGAGCATTGGATCCCCAGAGACTGTGGGTGGAGCCTCTGCATGACAGCCAAAGACTGGGGCCATCGACTCTCTGGAAGAAAGATGCCCATCAGGGAGGGTTTGTTTTATGGAACTCCAAAGAGAGCTTGAGAAGGTAGTTTTGGTCTTTCATACTCATAAACATATTATTCTTTGAGTTCTTTGAACTGTGTGTTCACAAAGTGGGTTAGCAGTGGTATACTAGGCCACCTGGGAGGGAGCAACAGGACAGAGAGAAGAGAAATCTCCCAAAGTGCCCGTGGTCCCTCAGATAATGTGGCTTTGGGGGGGAAAGGTGGCCAAAATGTGTATATATAGGAGCCAGTGTTAAAAAGAACAAAATTAGCATCAGAAACAGTGTATTTAGGCATATTAGATAATTATTATGGCTATAAAATATAGCGCTAGAGACTGGACCTGTGAGTCTATTGTCTAGCGAGCCCCCACCCCGCCATGCCCAGTCCCAAAGGAGGAAGCTCCCCTACAAATGCAGGTCTGTGCCTCACAGACTTGCCTGGTCACTGAATGGTGGGAGGTGGGACTCGGGGCCAGAGAGTCTTGACCAAGGACGTCCATTTGACTGGGTTGCTCTTGCTCATAATAGGTGCCTAATAGTAAAAGGGTCACACATAGATTACTGCACTGTTGTCTATTTTTCCTGCAGGATACAATTAGAACCTGCCACCTGCCTCAGGGATGGCCCCTGAATGAGGCTGAGGAGGCCGGGGCGCCCGGTGCAAAGGTGAGGGGCTCAGCCTAACACCCAGCTGCTGTTCTTCATCTTTCATTTTCAAAGAGGACCAGTGACATCATGGGTGTGAACAGCCCTGAAGGGAGGCTAAGCGGCCCAAAGTCATCAGCTCCCTCTCCCTTCTGGAGTCAGAAAACTCTAGGGAAGCAGCAAAAGTCAGGGCGACTGAGGATGGGCCGGGATGCCGGCGATGACCTCAGTGCCCCCGGTGTCTGACCAGGCTCTGAGTGCCCTCAGCGCCTGCTTCTGCCACCTTTGTGCCCCCTGGGACCTCTTCTTGTGCTCATTCCCAGGGGGAAGTTGTCCTGGGCCTGGGGCACCCCCCACCTCAGTGAGGGCTCATGGAGGGGCCGTCGCCCGACTGCCAAGAAGGCTTCACTGGCTGTGGCCACTGCACTCCTGCAGTTTCTTAGAGCCACAGGGGAGGGTTGGGTGGAGGTGACCAGCAAAGGTGGAGGAGCAGCCTTGAAGGGCTGGCTCTCCCTGTACGGCCCAGGGGATAGAGCACAGGCTCAGGCGACCTGAGCTCAAATTCACCCTCAAACACTTATGAGCTATGAGACTCTGAGCAAGTCACTTCACTCTATAATTCCCAGGTTATTAGAGGGGAAAACTTTTTCCCAGCAGCTAAAAGGGTCTCTGCCCAGGAGGGACTGGGGACCCAATGCCCAAAGGAGAGGGAGTGGCCTCCCTGTGCCTCCCTTTGCATTTGCCTCCTTCCACAGCTGGGCTGGGGGACTCAGCAGCCAGTCCTGCCCCAGTCTCAGGGCAGGCAGACAGTGAGAAGGAGGAGGAGGATACACAAATAATAACAGCCAGCACTCCCGTGCACCAGGCACCTTACAAATCTCATTTGACCTTCTCAACCCAGGGATTGTAGGTTCTATCACTGCCACATTTTGCAAATGAGGGAACTGGGTCTGAGTGACTTGCCAGGGATCCCCCAGCTGGAGAATATTGGGTGCTGGGCTTGAACTCGGGCCTTCTTGACTCTAAGCCCAGCCCACTGTGCACTAGGGCACCTTCTGAGAACCCCCATCCCAACATGGTGCAGCCCCCCTCCCCCCTCCGCCCAAGCTTAGCCTGGGGGTGTACGCGGTTGTTATGGAAAGGGGAGACTGGGGCTGCTTCTGGAGCCTTCTCCTGCAAGATGCACCATCTTGGGTGAGTGCCTTCCCTTCTATAGACCTCAGTTTCCTGCTCTTTAAGGGCCCTTGAGGACCTAGGAGCCCCTAGAGCTGCACATTTCCAGTCCCTCCCTCAGCCAATACTAGAGAGACTTGTCGCACCCCCTCTGAACATTCTCCAAAGGGTCCCCACCTTGGGCATTCCCCGCACTCTTCCCACCTGGACAATGACAACGGCTGCTGGGAGGAGGCTGTCTGCCCACCTCACTTTTTCTCCCTCCATTTGGCCACTCCTTTAGCCTGGCCCTTTCACCCCCCACTCAATAAACTTCCATGGCTCCCTATGGCCTCCAGGATCCCATCCAGTGTGCTCTATCTCCCAGTTCTCCAGCCTTCTCACACCTCACTCCCATCCAGCTGCCTGTTCTCACCCAACACTGTCTCTTCACCCTGTTTGCCTCAGTTTCCTCATCTGTCAGATGAGCTAGAGAAGGAAATGGCCAACTACTCCAGTACGTTTGCCCAAATGGACTCACAAAAAATCAGACATGACTGAAAAATGACTGAATATAAACTTCCATGCATTTAAGAAGTATATCAATTTTGTTCTAGTTCTTTTCATTTTGGGGGAATGAAATTCCGACAGAAATGACCCAGAGAAAGGTGTCATCTTTCATTCCAAACAAGCATTTATTTTAATATGAGCTGGGGTACAACAAAGAGGGATAACAAATAGTCCTGAACCTCCTGATCTTGTTCTGTATTCTACTGCACAGCCGAGGATGTTGATGGCTTGGGTTTGAGTATTGAGATGGAAGCTCAGCTTCTGGGTGCTCCACAATTCAGCACCACAGTCCCCAGCGGCAGACAAGATGACCAATACGGCTTGCTCCTCATCCTGTTTCCACAAAGAAGGCTCTGCTTTACATGCAGGGTCTCCATATTCTGAGCTCTATTGAGAGAATAAGTCCTTGGTACAATGTCATCTATTAAAAAGTTTGACCTTAAATTGTTTATGGACTGGCCCTTTTAGGACATTGTGGGCTGCAATTTTATCTGTGATAACAAATGGTCCAGATCTAATAGACTTTGTTTGTTGAGTTCTCAAGGATAGCTTCACTTTAAAAACACTATTTGTTGGACAAGGATTTGTCTCACTTTTAGTTTTGGAAAAGAGTAAGCTTTCTGGTGTCCAGAGCTGGTCCCTGACTTCACAAGTATTGAATCTGTGCCCTACAGAGCTTCTGCTGTTTCATGGTTAGGACTGACTTCATCACGTGTCTAAGCTCCTTCTGGTGGGAATCAGTTAGTCCTGACTCACTGACCAAGATAATGAGGATGATAATGGCATAGGGATGTAATTCCTGGACACACCAGATTCCTCAAAGAGCAGAGACCTTGTATTATTATTTTTTACCCCCATCCCCCACCACACTTCAAGTTCTGCTCCCTACCTCAGCACTTTACACTTGAAAAGTCTGCTGAATGAAACCATTTGGATTTAAAGAAGTATATTGTAGGGGGCAGTGAGGTGGCGGCTAGGTGGTGCAGTAGATAGAGCACCAGCCCTGAAGTCAGGAGGACCTGAGTTCAAGTTTGATCTCAGACACTTAACACTTCCTAGCTGTGTGACCCTGGGCAAGTCGCTTGACCTCAATGAAGTATATTGTAAAAGCACTTGAATGGTCATTTTTAAGGCTGTTGAATCATCTTCATAAGCTACATTTTGTTAATTTTTTTCTTTGATTGCCATAGAATTCTAAAATGTAACTTCATTTTTATTACACAGTTTATTCAATCAGTTAATTATATACATCTTGAATTATAAGCATTATGATTATAGATTTGTGAACTTACAACAGTAAATCTTCTATCCCGATCTCCCCTCAATTTATTTATTCAATCCTAGAAAAAGCAGTAGAATAAGGCTAGAACAACAAAATATGTGTGTATTTTATGGTTCATCTGGAATCCAGGAGAAAAGTTTATAGATATAAATGGATAGATACAGATAAATAAGTATATAGATATGGTTGTGGTTGTTCTTTATCCTTTTTTAAGAGGATCAGTTATATCATGGGGTAATATCTTGATTTGTGCATGAATTGGATTTCTATGAGAAAGAATTGTCATCCTCGCTCTCTCTTCCAGAGTCATTAAAATCCAGTGGTAGGACAAAAGTCAAGATGATTTTTGATGGCCTGAGAACACTGGATGGTAACTTCACGTTTTCTTATTCTGGTATTCATTGCCTTTCAGCTCACCTCTCAAAATGATTAGCTTTTCTGTGAGCCTCAGGACAAAATGTCTAGGTTAAGCCACTCTCAAATATTCCTCCATTTTACATCTGAAATTAATTTTGTATTAGTAAAACAAATATTTTAACCACCATTTTTTCCAGATTTACTCCTTCCTTAAAGCATCTAAAGGCTTTAAAATTAAGGGGAAATGATCAGTGGGACAGAAAAAAGATTCAGAAATAATTGAACTTAACAACGCATTTGATAAACCTGAAAAATAAATTACTTTAGAAGAGAATCCTCATTTGACAAGAATTGCTGGGAAAATTGGAAGACAAGAACTGACAGAAATTATGTTTAGACCAAAATTTTATACCATATATCACATCAAACTCAAAATGCATATATGACTTCCATAAAAAAGGTCAATATAATAAAAAATAGAAGAGAACCAGATTGTGTGCCTTTCACAGATATAACTGGAGGAAAATTTTAACCAAACAAAAGATAAATCAGTTACAAAAGACAAAATAGGTCATTTCACTTACATAATTTTGAAAGGTTTTTTGATTGAACAAAAAGAAGGAAATGGTTGGCTATGAAATAAAAAGCTTTTATCAAATGTCTCTGAAAAGAGTTCTAGCTCCAAGACAGACAGGTAGATTACAGATATAACTACGAGAAATACGTAAGCCCCAAAGCTATTCCCCAATATGTAAGTGATCCAAGAATATGAACAGTTTCAAAAGAATTGCAAATGATCAAAAACTTCAACTGCTTCAAATCACTAATGGCCAGAACACTGTAAATTAAAACACCCCTAAGGTCTCACCTCACCCTCAGTAAATTAACAGATGCTACAAACTCAACCAATCAATGTTGAATGGAAGGTGAAAAGAGGAGATCCCTAATCAACTACAATTCCATTTATCCATTTAAGGGCCAATTTTGTGCCAGGCCCTATACCAAGTGCTAGTAAACAAAGCAAGTTAAACATAAAATACAATCTACAAAGAAAAGCAAAAAGCAATCTTTGCCCTCAAGAAAGTCACATTCTATTGGAAGCTCTGTCGGCAGTGATGTGAATCAGTCCAGCCATTTAGAAGGCAATTGGAATTAGGCCAAAAAAGCTTGGAAAATGTCTATCCACTTTGGCCCAGAGAGTTCCACAGATAGGTGCATACCACAAGGAGGCCAGTGACTTACGGCTATACATTTATATCTACATAGACAATGGGTGTAAATACAGATATAGATATCACAGTACTTATTGTAGTAGCAAAGAACTCTAGTTCTTTAAAGTAAAATCCTGTAGAAAAGGAAGTGGCTAACGGAACTGTGCTACCTGAATTAAGGGACTGTTGTTCTGCTGTAAGAAATAATGCATATGGTGCATGCAGGGGAGCCTAAGATGAAATTGTGCAAAGTGAAACAGAAAAAAGAAACAAAACCATAACGACAAAGACTATGATGGTGCCCATGCAGAGAAAAGCAACAACAAAAATAATTCAACCAGTGCTGGAGAGTGTGGTCCCCACAAAGGTATCCACCAAAGCTCCTCCCCTGGCTTTTTGTCAGAGTTAGAGCACTCTGAGATTGGAACTCTAATGAATTCAGACTTTTTCGATATGTTTGTTATTTTTTCTCATCTTTTTTTCTTCATTATGAGGGGGGAATAGATAGCATAAAAATTAAAGGGAATAATAAAATGTTATTTTTATTAAAGCTTTTTATTTGCAAAACATATTAATGGGTATTTTTCAACAATGACCCTTACAAAGCTTTCCCTCCCTAGTCCCCACCCCTCCCCTAGATGGCTGGAAGTCTACTACATGTTAATTATGTTAAAATACTTGACAAATCGAATACGTTTATACATATTTATACAGTTATCTTGCTGTGCAAGAAAAGTCAGATCTACAAGAAGAAAACACCTAAGAAGGGAAACATAATGCAAGCAAACATGAACAGAGAGCATGAAAATGTTATGTTGTGGTCCACATTTCATATCCCTCTCTCTGGGGGTATATGGCTTTCTTCACTGAACAATTGGAATAAAATGTTATTTTAAAGCCTGAGTGAAATGAATTACTTTCTCCTGAAAGGAGCCCAAAGGCAAGACTTTAGGCACAGTCTCATCAGCTGCATCACAACAACCTGACATGTGCCTCGTGTTGTAGGTATTTTCTTTTTGTGCCTCTTTCCTTTATTTATATGAATATTTAAGTTTCAAAATAAATAATTTGAAGACAAAACCACAATTCCCACTGTTCACTTTGTTTCTTCCAATGAGGTTGTTCAGATTTTCAAACAAGCAATATCATTCTTTGGTCAAAAGGGCTCCCCTAGAGAGTGCAACAAGAGGGATCTCAGAACATAAGGGAGGATCCATGTGAATTCATGGGTGTATTATATATTATTGTCAGAAATAATTCATGGATATGTTGCAAATTATTGTCAGGAACTTCCCTGATACGACATCCCATCTGCTCTCTAGCCCTTCCCCAACTTGGGCTGTAGCTGCCTGGGGGAGGGGACATGTACCTGGCATGTAATAGGTGTTTAATAATTCTTGCTGATTGAAGAAGTGAAGCTGAAAATGGGAAGATCCGATGGAAAAGGTCAAGGTGAGAAAGATGAAAGGGCTGAATGGCAGCCATGGTTAAGTGAACGAGCCATAGTAAGACACAATTGGAAAGTCTTGCCTACAGCAGGAACCTCAGACTGCACATGCACCCCATGTTCATGTGCTATGCCAAAAAGAGAGCCAAAACCCAGATTTAGAGTCCCTGGGTCTTAAAATAAAGGCTACCCCCGTTGTATGATGTGAGTCAAACAGCAGCTATGTTGTATGTTCTATGCTCCTTTGCCTGGATTCAAGAGTAATCTTGGGTTACTAAATTAAGTAAAACTTCATCTTTCCTAGGTTTCATAGACTCAGAGAAGCCACTTGTGTACTACCTGGGGCTTTCTGGGTCTCAGAGAAGCTGAAGGTAAGCAGATGTTTTATTATCTGGGGTTTTATTGCTTTAATTGGTACAAGACAAAGAGTAAAACACTGTATACAGTGAAGCATGTTCATGTTATCCATGTGGGGGGTGACTACATGGGTACAGCAAGGTCATGTGTCTAAGGCTCAGTGAAAGGGAAAAGGATGAGGGAAATGCCAGCAACTGCAGGCTTTAGAGTTGATTCTAGTTAGGTAAAACCACATTAACCATATCCAGACCAATAAGAGTCCTTGGCCACACAGAGAAAGGCAGAGCTGGGAATAGAAAGGCTTCTGCTCCTGGGCTCCATAACGGTACTTCCATCTGATGGGACACATGGAATAACTACCCAGGAGAGAGTTGGACTCCACTGGTCAGGAGAACAAAGCCACTGCCACTGCCTTTGAGGGCTTCTCATCACCTAACTCCATATCAATCATATGTCTAGACTCATGTCATACTCTAGCCCACGTGTTCTGAAATAAGCACTGACCTTCCTGCTCCTTCAATCCTTTCCTGCCCTGACTCCTGATTCCACCATGCTTTCTCTACCTTCCCACCTTGGAAGTTCACTCTGTCCTTTTAGTTCCTTTTTTTCCCTCTCATATCCTTAAATTTATGGAAAATGCCCAGATCAGCAACATTTTTATGTTCTATGGTCTCCATTCCAAATTCTCCAGGTTTATTGCACCCTGCTCCCACACGGGGATCTTCTCTGCCCTTCCCTCCCATATACTTTTCAGTTTACTCTTAGATACTGTCTTCTCTCGCTTCTATGAAAACTTCTTGAGGTCAGAAATTTTCTTTGTTTTTGCTTATATTTATATACCAAGAGCTTAGCACAATGCTTGACACATAGTAAGCACTTAACAAATGTTTGCTGTTCATCTCACACTGTATGCTAAGGTATACTCAGAACAGGCACATAATTTAGCCACAAAAAGTGCTATCATGAGCAAATTAGGGAAGCATGGAAAAATTATCAGTTCTATGGATAAAAGAAGTGTTCATGACCAAATGAGAGATGAAAAGGACCATGGAAGGCAAAATGGATAATTTTGATTACATTAAAAAGATTTTGTACAAACAAAACCAGTAGAGTCCAAATTAGAAGAACAGGAAACTGGGGAGAAGAAATTTAAAAGTTCATTTTTCAAATGTATAGAGAATTGAGCTGAGTTTATAAAAGAGTGAGCCATTCCCAAAGTTTTCAGAATATTAAATCAAAGCTATCAATAGTCATATTAAAAATATTCCAAATCACTAATAATTTAAGAAATGCATGTTAAAATAACTGAGGTACAATCTCACAACTATCAGATTGGCTAAGATGACAGAAAAAGAAAATGACAAATGCTGGAGGGGATGTGAAAAAATAGTGACAGTAATGACTGTTGATGGAGTTGTGAACTGGTCCAACCATTCTGAAGAATAATCTAGAACTATGCCCAACTGTGCATACCCTCTAATCTAGAATTATCACTACTACATCTGTACCCCAAAGAGATCAGAGAAAAAAGAAAAGAATCCCTGTGTACAAAAACATTTATAGCAAGTCTTTTTGTGGTGTCAAAAAAGTAGAAACTGAGGAAATGTCCATCAACTGGGCAATGGCTGCACAAGTTATGGTATATGATTGTGAGGGATGCTGTAATAAATGTTGAAGGTGATGATATCAGCAAAACCTGGAAGATTTACGTGAGCTGATGCAAAGTGAAATGAGCAGAACCAAGAGAACATTGTACAAAGTCACAGAAATATTGTCACAATGATTAGCTGTGAAAAACTCTGGTCAATACAAGGATTCCTGACAATTCCAAAGAATTCATGTTGAAATTCATCTCCAGAGAGAGAATTGAGGACCTCTGCATGCTGCAGATTGAAGCCTGTTTTTTCATTTTTTTTTTTTGCTTTTTTTCCCACAACATAGCTAATGCAGAAATATGTTTTGAATAATTTCATGTGTGTAATGGATAACATTTGTTTTTTGCTTTCTAAATGGATGAGGGAGAAGTAGGAGAGAGAATTTGGAAACGAAAATAATTTTTAAAAATACTTTAAAATATAAATGTTCAGAGACTGCATCTTAAATAGATACACTAACCTTTCTTTTATTAAAGCAAATGCCTCTCCTCTTCCATGGTGTCTCTCAAGGTCGATATCTTTTTTTTTATTAAAGCTTTTTATTTACAGAACATATGAGTAATTTTTCAACATTGGCCTTTGCAAAACCTTCTGTTCCAAATTTTGCCCTCCTTCCCCCCACCCTCTCCCCTAGATGGCGGGTAGTCTAATACATGTTAAATATATTAAAATATATGATAAATCCAATATGTATGTACAATATATGTATACAGTTATCTTGCAGCACAAGAAAAATCAGATCTAGAAAGAGAAAGGGAAAAAAACCTAAGAAAGAAAAAATACAAGCAAACATTAACAGAAAGCATAAAAATGCTATCTTGTCCACACTCAGATCCCACAACCCTCTCTCTTGGTATAAATGGCTTTCTTCCTCACTGAACAAATGGAACTGGTTTGAGACATCTCATTGTTGAAGAGAGCCACGTCCCTCAGAATGGATCGTCATATAGTCTTGTTGTTGCTGTGTATAATGTTCTCCTCGTTCTGCTGATTTCACTCAGCATCAGTTCATGCAAGTCTCTCCAGGCTTCTCTGAAATCGTCCTGCTGGTCATTTCTTACAGAACAATAATATTCCATAACATTCATATACCATAATTTATTCAGCCACTCTCCAATTGATGGGCATCCATTCAATTTCCAGTTTCTAGTCCCTACAAAAAGGGCTGCCACAAACATTCTTGCACATGTGGGGCCCTTTCCGTCTCAAGGCCGACATCTTAAAGGATCCTCTCCTTGACTAATGGCAATAATACCCTGCCATCTCCATCTACTCAATTAGGTCCTTCCTCTCAATTCCATGCAAAAACATTTCTGAGCCCATATTATGTACAAGCTGTAGTTCTAATTATCTTCACCATGATCACCGACACTGATTTAATATCTCTGTGCCATGTATTCTCTGTTAAGAGTTCAGGGCTATTTGAGGTCATCAATCATATGCAATTGTTTTCATCCACTCTCAAAATATAAGAAAAGGTTTGTGTCAATGGAGGCTCCATCAAATGATAGCAAATCAACACATTACTGAGCTCGGAAATAGATTTAGCATTCTTCTAGGCCCTAGGTGGAATTATGGGAAAGGCTGGTGGAGTTTGTTTCCAAATCCCAACTTCACCTCTTTTTCCTCATTTATAAAATGGAGATAAGAACATCCATGGTACCTAACCTCAAGGGCATTTTAAGGCTCAAATGGAAATGCTTTGTAATTCTTAAACACTAAATCAATGGCAATGCCCAGTCCTGCTCTCAAGGAGCCTCCCTTCTACTTAGGGAGGCAGAGAGTTAATATAGCAAAGCAGAGAGCGATGGATGCTTCAATGGTATCTCCCCTCCAAGAAGCTCAAAACATTTCCTAGGCTTCTTCTTACCCACAACAAACTCCTCAGGTGCTGGCAAGGGGTCTGGTGCTCCATGCCCAGGTTTAAGCAGGGCACAGCAGACTGGGGGAGATTCTGGAATCCCATTTCTCTCGCTCTCCATCTGCTGCTGTAAACGTGATACTCGAGTGCCTTTTGCTCTAGGACACACCTCAAAATAGAATGCTAACATTAGAAATCCAGCCCGTCTCATAAACAGAGAGTAATCACGAGGGACAGAAAACAGCAGCAGTTCCCAAGCTCTGCCATCAGCACCACAACATACAGAACCCCAAGTCCAGATGCGGGGCAAGTTTGAGGTAATGGTTGCTGTAGAGCCCGGCATTATCAAGTACACAGGACCTTGCCTCTCTAAATTAGCCAGACATCTCAGTTTACCCAGAATGTCTTTCCCTCTCTCGCTAACACAGCTAAAGCTGTTCAGGTGTCCTTGACGGTGTGAAGGAAGGCCTGTGTCCCAACCCACATTGTAGTCTTCATCAGGTCCGCATATCGACCCCTACCATAATTTCTCCCAAACAGCCACAGCCACAGCGTGACGATTCCAGCTTTGATATTCCTGAAGCTTTTAAAGATGTTCTCAGCACTTAAAACAATTATTTCCCCATGATTTGTTAGGATATTAGCAGTACTTAGCATGGTATCAGTCATAGTCCATGAGTTATGGTAGGATCACACAGGTGATAATGATCTTTTATATCATCCCTTCCCGATAGCCTGATTTCCCTGGTAAATTTGGTCTCATGCATTACCTTAATTGACTTTTTTTTTGCTGAGACAGTTGGGGTTAAGTGACTTGCCCAGGGTCACACAGCTAAGGAAGTATTAGGTGTCTGGGACCGGATTTGAACTCAAGTCCTCCTGACTTCAGGGCTGATGCTCTGTCCACTGCACCATGTAGCTGCCCCTTTAGTTGACTTTTTTTTTTTTTTTTTGCTCCTGGAAGAGGCCAGACTTCAAGGACCGATAATAGATCCTTTCAGCCTCAGCCCCAAACCACATAGGTAGGTAACCAAATACCCAGGAGTCTTTCAGCTCCAAGCTCTGCCCGTTTTGCAACTGTTCTTGGTTTTGATAGCTTCCTAGAGCCCCTGACATCTTGAGCTGCCCATACGAATGGTTTTACCAGCAGATGCGTACTTTCTGGGAGCCGAGCTCCATCATGTCCCAGCTCGGTGCCCTCCGCAGTGGAAGGCTGGCAATGCAGCGTCTGGGGAGCTGGCTCATAGATTTCATCCCCACTGAATGTGCCGACATTAGCTCCGATTTTGCTGGATCTCATTAAAAGAAGAGCAGGAAATGCTGCTACATTTCCAACCAAAACACCCCAAGATCAGTCAGGGGCAGGTGTGGGGTGGGAGCTGAGAGCCCTGACTCGGGCTTTCTTGAGATTGGGTGTCTCATTAAGTTGCCTCCTGGGGTTCCCAAGTCCCCACTGTGGGATGGTGCATTCAGCACTCCACAGTGAAAACCAGTGAGGTAACTACAGCTTAAAACAGTACATGAAGGGGGGTGTTTAATTCTGCTTAATTCTACACTGGCAGAAGCCACCATTGCAATTAACGCTTCCTAATTAGCATTCTTGTTGACAGTCTCAGCAAAAGAGAGGAGGAGGGAGCAGAGCTGGCCTCAGAAACCCCCTCAAAATTCATTTTCAAGGTGGGCTTTGAGGTCAAAAGATCCCGGGGGAGTGGGGAGCTCCTGCTCTCTCCACTCAGCGACCGGATGGGCCAGGAGTTCGAGAAGGGCCAGATCTGCATGAAATTCAGGAAACTGATTAAGTCTCACTTGTCAATTGCATTCTTAGGCTTTGTCCCCGAGTCTTTCTGTCACCCGGCTCTAATTCTCCCCCAGCTTCTACCGGGGGGAGGGGTGAAAGTGGGCAGAGGTGAAGTCACGAAGATTATCATTCTAAAGAGGGCCAAATTGTGGCCATGGCCAAGGTGAGGAGCCAGGAAAATCCAGCTTTGACTGGTCCTTGGCAATGTCAGTTATCATAGCCCTCCTGAGGAGTGCACAGGGACCAGGAGAAAGAACCTGAGAGGAGGAGAGGAAGGGGGCTGGGGAAGGAGGAGGGCCACCTTGGAGCTGGGGTCCGCAGGAAGCAAGAGGTGGGGAATGGGCAGAGCAGAGCTGCAGGGGTTTGGACAGCACAGCCCACAGCACCACTGCCCCCCAAGCAAGTCAGATGTGAAGAAGGGGCTTCCGAGGCAAGCCAGACTTGCTACAACTAAGTCAACAAAAAAGTCCTCAAGTCCAGGGAAAATGGCCTGATTAGAGATGGAGGAGATGGGTAATTTCCAACAAAGGACAAAGAGCTGGGCAAGCAGGCTCTAGCGAGGATACATTTCTCCCCGGCTTTGTCACACTGAACTAACTGTCGGGACTAAAGTCTAGGAGGTCACACTAACATGAGATTTAGATGAGAAAAGGGAAAAGCCCAAGTTGAGCCAAAATGGACAAACTGATCTGGTGTCCTAAGGGAGGTACGGGAGACTGGGGTACATGGGGAGAATTCTACACTATAATTATTTAATGGGGTTTGTTACTGAATCCGTCCTGCCCCAGGTAAATCATGGCCTTGGACCATGTGCTGGAAGGGATCCCAGATGCCATCCAGTCCGACCCCCTTATTTTACAAAGGGACCAACAGAGGCTTAGAGAAGGAGAAGGACTGCCCCCAATCCCAGAGCTGATTGGTGTTAGAGGTAGGATGTGAATTCAGGTCTCTTTTTTCCCCTCCCCTCCCCATCTACCCTCGCAGATCTAATGATAAAGTAGGACTCTGTCTTTAGCTTGACTACCCTGACAAATGACATTTTCCCTCTACTTCAGTGTTCTCTCAAGCTGGAGGAAATGTTTTCACACCATCAGAAATGCTTAAAGCGCACAGCATCAAGGAAGAGCTCGTTGTCCATTAAATAAGCAGCCAAGTCTCCATATTTTTTCCCACTGGGTCCATGGATCTTGAGAAGAACAGCTGGGGAGGGGGGATGTCACAAGTGAGCTCTTGCTTATGATGCTGCAGGGTCACCTGTTTCCTGGAAGTTTCCCCTAGACTGAAATGGCAGGAAGGTACAAAGGTCATCCAGTCGATGGTGATTTCAGTGATGGGGGAAAAGATTTCCTATGACCTGGCCTGAAGCTTGAGGGAGCCCAGCCTGTGATTGTGGGCTGTCATCTGTGACTGAATCAGCAAATGAACCTCAAAGCTGGCCTCAGTGGCCTGGGCTCTCCATTTGGCACCAGGAAGATCTGGCTTTCATCACGAGTCATCGGATAAGGCATTTCTGTGCTGGGCACTGAGGTTCAGACAAAACTGAGACAGCTCCTGCCTTCAAGGAGCCAACTTCGATTATAGTGAGAAAACACTAAACATCTACATGGGGTAAAAGCTCTGGCAATTGGGGGTCTGGATGGGATACACAGATTGCTCTGTGGGGAAAGGGGGCCAGCCCACAAGCCAGGCTTAGGACTGCAGTTAGGGCATAGCCAGAGTCCCTGGGAATGGCGACATGGTTTGGCCTAAAATGTCCGGGGTGTAGAGCAGGAGGTGGGAGAGGCCTGGCGTTCCCCCTGGATTCCCTTTCCCAGGATGGGCAGTGCCCAGTGGGAGGGTATCAAAGCTGGAAGAGCCTCGCCATTCTAGTCCTGTTGATTCACTTCCTGTCGGCCATGCTTGCTGTTGGCTCCTCTCCAAAGGAAAATGCCAGTCTGCGCTGGGGATCGAATCACCTCCTAGCAAAAGGCCAGATTCCCATCTGCACTTCCCAGCTTCCCAAGGCCTCCCAGTAGGGCTTCCCAAACAGAACAAAATCACAGAATCTGGGGGCTAGGAGGGAACTCACGCTTTAATCCAATCAGGCAATCTCCCCCCAAAGATCAGCGCCATTCCCCGATGTCCCATGGCAGGCAAGAGAGCAGTCAGACCGGCCTCTTCTGGATCCCAGCGATGATCATTTTCAGTGACTTCCTTCCATTTCTGTCACTCCCCTCCCCACTCCCAACCAACACGGTGAGCTGGCGATGGACCAACAATCAAAAGTCTCTGGCTACGTGGCATTCATTAACATCACCACCGGGCATTTACCCCCCAGGAAAACCATAAGCTCACAGACTCATGAATTTAAAGGTAGAAGGGACTTTCCAGGACATCAAGGACATCCCACTTATGCTATAGAAGAGGAAAAAGCCCAGAGAAGAGGAAGGGATTTGATCAACGCTATATCAGGGCTGGGATTCACACCCAGGGCTTCTGACACCAAATCAAGGGCTCTTTTCACTAGCCCACAGAGCCATCTCTTCAAGGTGACATGGATCTAGCCTGGCAACCTTGCTGGTCATGCCAGGGGGCCACAAACCTTGCTACCAGACTGGAGACCTTTGGAGGCCAGACCCTTTGATGAGCTTGTTGCTGGTGGTCAAGGACCGACTTAACACAGACACAGAGTCAGCAGCAGACGCTTCTCTGGGTCACACTAATTTATGAAAGTATCTCCTCCCAGAAGTAGGGGTGAGGAACTGAATGAGGGAAGGAAGCCAAGACAGAGAGGATGACCTCAATAATTCTTTGATGTATTTTTGTCTTTCCCAAGAAAGCTGTGGGTGCGGTACCAGATTACACGGATTTGAAATTAAGACTATTAGCAGGAGAGATTGGGCTTGATTTCTAAAGTAATCAATCCTCTGCTGTTTCATCCAAAGATTGCTACATAATTCCAACTACCTGCTTTTCTGCTACTGCTTCTCTCCGTTATCATTGCCTGGAAAACCATGGTAACTCGGAGAAATTGGCAATTGTCACACAACTGTGCCCTGATTTCCACTATCCAGCTATATTCTTCCCAATAAGCTTGGGGTCCTTGGGTTAGAAAAGACTTCACAAGAGATATAGGCTCATTAGGCTTTGAGCTGGATGTGTTTAAAAATATGTCATCCTTATGGTTATCTAAAATAATTAGGTATGCGCCTGCTGGGACAGCTAGGTGGCGCTATAGTGGATAGAGCACCAGGCTTGGAGTCAGGAAGCCTAAGTCCAAATCTGACCTCAGACGCTCGCTGTGTGATCCTGGGCAAGTCGCTCAACCTTTGTTACCTCGATTTCTCATCTGTAAAATGAACTGGAGAAGGAAAAGGCAACTCACTTTGCCCAAGAAAATCCCCAAACGGGCTCACAAAGAGTTGGGCGGGAATAAGATAACCAAATAACAATCTCCCAAATGCTGCTGCTGCTGAGCATGACACTATGATACTATCTTGCTGACATTCTCTCATTTGAGCATCACAGGGACCATGGCCTTCACTGTTGTAGAAAGGGAACAGCGGGTCCCTCGAAGCTGTGTTGCATTTGATAAGCCCTCATTATAGAGCCCCTGTCCCTTGCCCCCAGAGCTAGATGTATGCGATAGCCCCTGGCTGAAGAAGTAAGGGGTATGATTCTTTTGCTTCACCTTTCCAAGCTTGGACATTCATCTCCCTAGGAGAGTTTGATAGCTCCTGGGTCATTTGATGGTACCATCACTAAGGGAGGTCCTTGCTCCAATTACATTGTTCAATGTTTAGAGCAATATCTTCCAAGGCTGGAGCTTACAAGTTGATGGGATGGGGGCAAAGCTCCCTTTTACCTAAAAACCTACAAAACAAAATGAAGTTTTACTTCTATCAAGTATACAAGTTAAAAATGCTGGCATCCCTCACTCAGTTGGTCACGTGTCACATTTGGGAAGTGAGACATGGAGGGAGGCTGAGCACACAAGTGCCCTCACTCATTCATTGGCTCTCAGTGCATTGAGACATTAACTTCTTTAGATTTACCCTTTCTATCAAGTTCTACCTAAACTTCTACTGGCGACTTGATGAAAAAGACCCCTGCATGGAAATCATAGACTGAAGATAATAGTGATAATGTGAGCACAGAATAATGCTCTCAGATACATGTCACTTTGTTAGTGGGGAAGCCCTTTACACACTTTCTCTCATTAAATCTCCACAATAACCCCGGAGGTAGGAGCTATTATGAGCCCCATTTTATACTTGAGGTCACTGAGGCTGAGACACTCGAAGTGATTTGTCCAAGATCACACAGCTTATTAGTGTCAAATTCAGGCTTTCCTGACAGCCAGTTCAGTGTCCTTCCCTAAAACCAAGTCAGTTCTCTTCTCTCCGGCAAGCTTTCATCAGTCACATTATGCAGTAAAAACAATGAAGACCTCATCAGAACTGGCAGTAAGTCAGCCCAAAAGATATGAAATCCTCAAGAGGATCATTTCAAATGGGACTTTACCCCCTCTCATTAATGAAGGACCTCAGGCTAAGTAGATAAGGTACCTTGACACAGGAGCTAAAGAGAACATGCAGCCATGTAGAAAGAAAGTGAATTTAGCAGTTAAACCCCAAGTGTTTGCTGCTGTAACCAATGTGTGTCCCCTCTAAAAGTCCTCCTATCTGCACATCTTAAAATATTGGAAGAGTTTTCTTAACTTTGAAAAAAATCTTCCAAATAGGAAGAGAGGAAGAGAATTTGGAACTTAAAAATTAATTTTTACATGTAATTAGACAATATTTAACAAAACAAATAAATATATATTGGGGGGAAATCTGCCAAGGGATGAGTTTCAGTGGTCTCTGAACACATTGGTTCCAAAGTATCCAAAAGTCCACTCTTTGCAATTCAATCTTCATGAACAACTTCATGACAAGTAGGAAAGATGGAAATTTGCCATCAATATTCAACAACAACAACAAAAATCTCCCCTTCGCATAATGGGGAGATGTGGCTGAACCATAAATGCTGGGGGTTAGTAAGTGGAGCCAGTGCTGGACTCTGAGAGCCCCACACAGAGCTTTGCAGAGCCTCTTCTCCAGCTGTGTCTCTTAGACCCAAGATTCTAAATAAATTGGGGCAGGAAGTTGACCTTTGAGTCACCAGACCCCAAAATGTGAAAGGTGAGTTTACAAAAAGAATATAGCATATTCAATCTCATTGCTGTCAATAAACATTGGTGGCTGGATCACATTATTACATAGCTCTGAGTATTGGATTAATCATCCCTTTAGGACAGAGAAGCTCAGTTACCGATCCAGGGGCTCAACTTCTCTGCCACTGAATCTCAGAGTTCTTAGAGTCCTTAGGGGTTACATGACTTGCTCTAGGCTCACACAGCCATCCTATGTTCAAGGTGGGGCTTGACCCCAGGACCTCTTGACTCTGAGGTCACTTCTCCATCTATGACATCTCACTGCAACTCATTTTACCATACATCATTATTAAGAGTATTTTAGTGAGAACAAAGATAATCTTATGTGACTAACAAATGAAATGTATTTTATTTCGATCTCATCCTTTAAAATGTCTATTTTTCTGTATATTCTAATATATAGACTGTCCTAAAAGCCTTGGTGCAGTTTCAGGCTATTCAGGTTTTTAATGGCACTAAGATTTTTGAGACATCCCACACAGGGAGCAACGATGCATAGTGGATAAAACACTGAGCCTAAAATCAGGAAATCCTGAGTTCAAATCTAGCCTCAGATACTTGCTACCTCTGTTATTCTAGGTACGTCACTTAACCTCTGTTTGCCTCAGTTTCCTCATCTGCAAAAATGGGAATAATAAAATCTTATTTCCTAGAACTGCTGCGATGATCATATGAGGTCATAATTATAAAGCCCTTAGTACAGTGCTGATATATAGTATTTCATGAATGTTGAGTTATTACTACATATTTGTACAAAAATACATTTGTCTAATACATATATATATGTGTGTGTGTGTGTGTGTGTATTTGGACCACATGTCCAAAAATTATTTTTACTGTTGGGATAAATGACCAAAAAACTTTAGAGAACATTAGTCATCCCCCATCTTCTTATTGCTTGAATCAATATTGTTGGGCCAATGAGTAAATATCCCTGCCTTTGGGAGTTCTGAGATCCAGTGTTGAATGTAAGGGCAGAAACAGTATGTTGCTCCTAGATATTATATCTTCTGCCCAGTCAAGAGTCCATTGTCTCCATTAGCAAGCAACTGCTAAGTGACACTTTCTCAGCTCTGGGCAATCTCTCAGACTGGCTTTATGCATGAAATGGTCTCCTTCCTTACCTCCAACTACTGTCTTCCCTGGCTTTCTACAAATGCTACCTTTAGAGGAAACCTTTCCTAACCTCTCTTTCCAGTGTTGTCCCTCGGTTAATGATTTCCTACTTCCCTTGTAAAGAACTCATTCATACATATTTGCTTACTTGTGTCTCCCTCATTAGATTGTGTTTCTTGGGGGACTGTCTTCTGCTTCTTTTTGAATTTCTATAGCTTAGTACAGTACCTGGCACATAGTAGGCACTTCATAAATGTTTGACTATCTGATTGACATTGCTCAGCTTAACACATTCTAGAGAGACAACCTTTCACCTAGATCAATACAACTGGCTGATCAATACAACATATGAACAGCATAGTGAACACTCTATTTATGGAGTTCATGATATTAATGGTGTAAAGGGACTTATTTTCCTTTTTATTAGAGAGATCACTATTGACCCATCAGAGAGCACTGGTAAGAACTTGGAGTGAAATTCTAATTACAAATCACATTAAAAAACATTCAAGCTTCTGTTCTGCCCATTCTTATTCCAACCCACTGAGTGGCAAGTAGCATCGCCCATGAGTCTAGGGAAACTATATAAAATCCTCCTTTGGATATTCTCAAGATGGACAATCATGAGTAAATCAGTCCTCTAATCTTGGTTTTCTTCCCGTAAAATGGGAGGTAATATATTACCTCCCTCATAGTTAAACTATTGCTATTAACAGACTTGATTCTCAAACAATTTCTTGATAAGTCAAAATCATCTAAAATAGCACAGTAATGAAACAAGATATCCAAGCTTTAATCGCAGCTCTGATGATAGCTGATGCAGTCAGTTTGGCTAAGTAATCTTACCTCCACTGGCTTCAGTTTCCTTATGTGTCACATGATCTCTATGGTCTTTTTCAACTCTTAATATCCTTTGTTAATATATCATATTATATTAGGTCAGTCTGCCAGGTAAAAATAAAATTGGTTGCAGTCAAATAAAAGAAACTAAGGCAATTTGGCTAGGTGTCCTTGAGCCTAGATAACAACAAATAAAATCAAGAAAATTAGTGATATAAACTATTCCTTACCAAGTGAATTACATAGTATGAGACCCTTAGAAGGAAAAACTTATGTAGCCCAGAAATATATATGCAGTTACCCTATAAAAACATATCTGTCAAATGAGCTTTATAAAGTCATTAAAAATTTCAAAAGCAGAAATTGGTTATCTTGGATTCCAGCTGGATTTCTCATAGAATTAAGGTGGTAGTTCACAATCAAGAAAAGATGATCAGTCTGGTGGCAGGCTAGCAAAAGCAAAATCCTTCCAAAACAATGAAACCACTATTTAATCCATAATGTTGCTAAAATGATGTGTGCTTGGAATGAAAACGGCTGGAAAATACCAATGGCTACAATCTTTGTCAGTCACCGAATGTCCGTCCACACTGTAGGGAGTGGTGATTTCCTTAGTGTATTATTTCCTTCACAGATGTACATCACAACCCCTAGGCCTAGAACAGAGGATGCTAAGTCCTGGACATGTTTCCTTTTAGGCATGTGCCAGGACAGGGAGAAAAGGCCAACACAATTGGCTATTTTCTTGTATGCTTCCCATATACCATAGCTGCATGTTAAAGTATCTGGAGGGGTTCAAGTGTAAGGAGGCTGGCAAGGCAGGGAAGGTCTATATTGAGAAGGGGTTTAAATACAAAAAAATTACTTTATATTGAATTCTGGAATTAATAGAGAAAAAAGCTATGATCCAGGCACAGAACTAATAGAAAAATGACCTACTAAATCAATTGATAATGTCCACCAGAATTAGAATTGGGTGATACATCTGGAGAGTGTGGGCCTAGAAAGAACAAAAATTGCTTATTGAAGTTGATAAAGGGAATCTGGAAATCATCATTGTAAACAAGAAGTATTCCAATTCTCTTCCCATAACCAGTGAATCTGGTACAGGAGTCCAATATACATGAACATACAATCAGATTTTTAAAAAAATCAAAAAAAATAAAAATATCAGAATTTCAAAGAGTATTCATTGATGCAGTATCATCAGGGCACAGCCAGGTCTTAATAAGTGCCAGAGATGGAAGGGATAAGAAAGAAAAAAAAAAGGTTTGAGACAAATGTGAGTCTGGTAATTATGGAGCAGGCATTCCAGAGAGCACCGTAGAGGGGCTGGTAGAGCTGAGCTAAGCCATGAGTGGCAGAGAAATTAGGAAGCAAAGGCTTGGGAAACATAGTTGGCACAGTGGCAGCAAGTACTTCAGAATCCATGGAAGGGGGACAAGCAGCAGGATGGGATGAGAGGATAATTAGACGTCATCTGACTCCCAAGTCATCAAGTATTCTTTTCCCCGAGGCACAAGAATACAAAATGAATGAATTTGTCTTTAAATTCATTCTTAGTGTGAAAGTTAAATGTAACATAATGTCTCTCATATTTGACAGTGTCATTCATCTGGTAAGCACAGCCTAAGAAGCTGACTGGTCTAAGTGTGCCCACTAAATGAGCAGACAGACCACAGTGAACATAATTATGGCTGCAGTACCAACATCTGCTGTGGAAGAATAGGAGAGAAATCACAGAAATACTTATCTTCCACAAAGGTGTTTGCCAGCATCATGGAAGATGTCCTGCATAAAGCCCACATGGCATTCCCTCCCAATGCCACGACTTCCCAGATGGTTTCCCTGGGGTTTGTGTGTGACATTGTCCTGACTCCATCAAACCCCCAAATGCCACTGAACCTCCTAGGTGAACTCTCTGAACGACTATAAGAAACAGAAATAGGAAAAACCAAGTAGATGAAGGATGCCCATGAACCAGATGGTGGTAAGTAGATGGATGGGCAGCCCTCTGAGTTAGTCCATCAGCAAAATACCTTGGATGAAGGCTCCAAATCGATGGTGACTAAGACCCAGGAGATTATCTCAATACCCAAACCATTTTTTCATTAACCTTTTTTTTCCTAAGATGTGAAGCAGCTGGAAAACTCCTTCAAGGATGTTTTTGGTCAGAATTGCTGAGAAAACTAGATAGCAATCTTGCAGCTATTAGATTGAGACCAGCTTCTTACTACATATATGACAATAAGCTCAAAATGTATATATGAGCTATTATCAGTCATAATATTTTAAAATGATAAGAAAACAAAATCAGATAATCTTTTTTCAGCCCCAGTACCCTGGTAAATTATTAACCAAATAATGTATAAGGACAAATCTTAAGTAGATAACTTCAATTAAATTAAATTGAAAAGTTTCTGAATAAGCAAAATTGATAAAAATAGGACAAAAAAGGAAAATAGTCGAGGATCTGTTGTCTGCTATCTGCTATCCAGGTCTGCCATCTAGGAAAGAGAGTCAATTAACAGAACTCCAGAAGACCAAAAAATCATTCCTCACAGACAAATGGGCAAAGGGGATGAGCAAACAGTTCCCCAAAGAAGAAAAACACGCTATTAAGAACCACATGAAAGAGTGGTACAAATCACCAATAAGAGGAATACAAATCAAAACAACCCTCAGATTTCATCACACCTAGCATAATAGGAAATATGACTAAAATAAGAGGAAACATTGTCAAGGTTATGTAAAGACAGGCTCACTGATGCATTATGGGGGGAGCTTTGAAATGAGACTATCATTCTGGAAAGCAATTTGGAGTTATGGAAAGAAAGTGACCACAATTTCTGTACCTCTGGCCATGGGGAGAGAAAAGGTAGAAGACAACATTGAGAAATGTGAGTGATATAAAAACAAAGGATAGAAATAAGTTTTTTTTTAACTTTTGGATTTTCTTCATGTGTTATCTGCAGCTAATAGAAATTGTGTCTCTTTATATTCCTGGGTTGACCAAAATTTCCCTGTGCAGAATACAACTTGCAGAGTAGTTGTTTTCATCATTTGGGGGAGGGAGGGCTGGAGGGAGATTTTGGAACCATGCTGTAACCCCCAGGCAAGCAGACAAGGCACTGCTGTCATGTCAGATACAGAGTGCCCCTGACCTGGCCACCATCTTAATCTCTGCTCTTTGGGGAACATTCTCTATCAAATTTAGAGGAGATTTGTTTTTTTCTGCAGGCAACATATTACCTACTTTACTTTTTAAATCCTAAGGAAAACAACTTTGTTTTACAAAGATGTGCATTGTGGTCACCTTTGTGGAAACTCTATATTCTGTAGACTGTGGATCACTCTGATGACTCAGCACAAAGAGATGGTTCAAAGAGGTTCTTTCTCAATGATATAGGTGATAACTCCAAGGTATAATTAATTGGCTTTCTAAAAATAATGTATTTTGAAATTTTCTGGCAGCGTGTATTTTGGCCTGCATCTTTACACCCACTTGAAGTATGAGAGGAAATGGTTGTCTTGTGATACCTTATAGCACAATCTACCCATCTCTCAATAGCCTTGGACTTGTGGCTTCTTCCCTGGCTTTGATGCTTTTCCTGGGCAAAAACACTGCAAGTTTCCTCGATGATTTAAGACTTGGTCTAAGTCTGGGAAGTTTGATGATTGTGCCCTGCATCTGGTCCCCAGGTCTGACTTCTGTCTCTGCCTCCCCATAATGCTTAGCTGGGGTCCTGATTAAGGTCCATCAATAACAATAGTTAATGCTTATCTAGAATTGTAAAATATTTCACATAATATTTCTCATTCCCTTACTACCACCATCTAGCAACAAGGGTGCCTGCAGGACACATTTTTGTAACTCAAACAACTTTCCCATCAGCTTATCTTTTAAATTGGATACATTTTTTCCCCACAGGAAAGAAAAATTCCCCAAATAGACTGATTTGGGAACATTTCCTGACACCCATCCCCAACCCAACCTCCTCCTGACTCCAGGACCTTATCCACTTTGCTGTCCTTTTGAGGTATAACAATTCACACCGAAAACTCCAACATTTCTGTCTGGATTCTGTCTAATTGCCTTGGCTCAGGCTTCAGTACTTGTGTCAAATAAATTCTAATCTCCTTGTCTGGTTTCTGGCCTAGTTTTGGCCTGTTGGGCCCTCTGACTTATGGGACCCGGATTGTTTACTGATTCCAATTTAAAGCTGCTGGGCTGTGCCCAGAATTGGCCATTCTTGGGTCTGCTCTTTACTGTGCCTTCACATCTGGTGTGGATTCTGCTGGTCCCAGTTCTTCATTCTGCCTTCAGGACCTACCGCTGTCCATAGCCCTGGTGCTGATAGTCAAAGGGCATGACAACTGACATTCAAAGGGCATGGCAAAAGAAGGCAGGAACTGGGGTTAGACTTGTGGGCATCCAAGCATTCTGGTGATGCTGCTCCAAGTGTGAACTACAGGCTGAAGCATCCAGAAGAAACCACAGGGATCATCTTCCAAAGGAAGACCAGTGTGGCTTGTTGAATGAGACACCGTAGGTCTAGTTGCAGCTGGTGGCTGTAAAGGCACCATAAGAGGGACCACCACTATCATCCTCTCTCTGGTGGGAGTACTATAGGGACTTCCCCAGGAGGGCAGACTCAACACAGGCCTGTAGAGAAGGCTGCCAAGTGATGAAACTAAGACGACCATTTATATAATGATGGATGCAATGGAAAGAAAGTTCTTGTGAGAAGCCTTGCAAGGTAATGCATCCTTACATTCATAAAGCACTTGACAGCTTACAATCTGTTTCTTTACAAGAAATGAAGGCAGCCAAAGAGATCTTAAAGGAGGGAAAGGGCCCCACATGTGCAAAGATATTTGTGGCAGCCCTTTTTGTAGTGGCTAGAAACCGGAAACTGAATGGATGCCCATCAATTGGAGAATGGCTGAACAAATTATGGGATATGAATGTCATGGAATATTATTGTTCTGTGAGAAACGACCAGCAGGACGATTTCAGAGAGGCCTGGAGAGACTTGCATGAACTGATGCTGAGTGAAGTGAGCAGAACCAGGAAATCATTGTACACGGCAACAATAAGATTATACAATGATCAATTCTGATGGACATGGCTCTCTTCAACAATGAAATGTTTCAAACCAGTTCCAATTGTCCAGTGATGAAGAAAGCCATCTACACCCAGGGAGAGGCCTGTGGGATCTGAGTCTGGACCACAGCATAGCATTCTCATGCTCTCTGTTGAGGTTTGCTTGCATTTTGTTTTCCTTTTCAGATTTTTTCTTTCTAGATCTGATTTTTCTTGCGCAGCAAGATAACTGTATAACTATGTATGTATGTATGTATGTATGTATATGTTGGATTTAACATATATTTTAACATATTTAACATGTATTAGACTACCTGCCATATAGGGGAGGGGATGGGGGGAAGGAGGGAAAATTTGGAACACAAAGCTTTGCAAGGGTCAATGCTGAAAAATTATCCACGCATATGTTTTGTAAATAAAAAACTTTAATTCTAGTAAAAGGGACACATCAGTCCTGAATTTGCCACTAACCACCCTGCCAACCTTCAGATGTTGCTATGGGCACTTCCAGGCTTTCAGACAGAATTCTGAATGGGATGAATGAGAAACACATTGAACTTTATTAGAGAAGGAAGCATGATTTGGACACCAATCAGAGCTCTCAAGGGGCCCGCCTTCCCCACCTTCTGTTTTCGACAGTCACTTCCATCTATGGGCTTCAGCTTCCTCACCTACAAAATGAGGTGCTTGGACTCAGTGTCTTCCAAGACTCATCTCAAATCTGAAGCTATGATCCCAGGAGTCTCCTTTCAAGTGGGAGTTGAGTTGGAGATTCAGTAAAAGGTAAAGACTGAGTTGGAGGCTGGAAACATGATTTGAGTCCAAAGCAAGAGTTTCTGTGATTTCTCTGAAGATTTGAGTCCTCACGAGTACATGAGCTCATCCTCATCAAACCATGAGTCACAACTCAAGTGACAACTTGGCAAAACATGGCCAAATGCTCACTAGCATAATAGGCTGGTTTTCTTCTTTCAACAATTCAATTTTTTTTGTCCTGAGAACTACCCAAAGTGCTCTGGTGGCAGTTGGTTAATGAATTAATGTTTGAATACACTTAAGTGGATGGGTGAGAGCACAGATGAAGAAGGATGTGGGTTACTTTGAAAATTAAGTCTGAGTGATTTGTTTTTTTAACATTTCCACCGTATCTCTTGAGAACAGATCATTGAGGAAGACCGCCATGTTTGACCTATTTTGTTAGAATGGAAGCGTCGATCCACAACGACTGTTTCATGCTTTGTCTTTGCGTCTCCAGGGCCTGCTCCATAGAAGGCATACAATGAATGCTTGTTGACTGATTGACTGAGGGCCTTTGGCTTGTGTACAGCAAATTTGGCTTTGGGTATAGTCTTTCATGATTCCAAAGCACTGGGCCTTTGTGTTTTCATCTTACTTGACTGATCCGGTCAAACAGGACTCCCCTATTGGTGGGCAAACTGGAACCTGTCTCATCCAGACTTTGTGTCTCCTCCCAGGGCCTAGATCAGTGCTCTGCCCACAATAAGCATTAATGGGATAGTGTTGAACAATAGTGTCCTCTACTCACCGCCCGTGCCATGGTTGTCCTTCGTACTCCCAGAGGACCAAAATGACATCAGTACTATACATAAATGCTCCAACTAAAGGGGACTTTTAAAGCTAAATACCTTTTAGATGGAACTGAGACTCAAAAGGAAGGGATTTACTGAAGGTCATTTAGCTAGTTTCTAGTAGAGCTAGGACTAGAAAGTGATCAAATTAATCAAGTATTTATTAAACACTTACTGTGTGCCAAGTACTGCACATACAAAAGCCTCCAGAATTAGGCCCAATGCTTTGGAACCATGAAATAGAAAAAGCTTAGAATTTGGGGTACAAAAGAACTTTGAAAAGGGCTTTTATTCAACTTTGTGCAACAAAGTAAAAGACCACGTCCACACATCATCTGTGAATAGATGCTGGTAGCTAGGTGAAGTGGGAGCTGTCAAAGAGATGGCCATGGGAACAGGTATGTTGTGCTGGGAAACTTGGGAAGCTAAGAACTCAGAAGAGAAGAACTCAATTAGGGGTGGGGTACGGCATCTGAGTACTGCCCATCACTCATGCATTGTCCCTAATCCAATCAAACCTTAGCATGTGAACTTACAGCCCTACTTGCCTCCTAAACTCCCGGTCATCAGACCCTTTTGTCCACAGGTGCCGGCACATAATCAGTTCTATTTAAATCTTAACTCCCCAGCCTGGTAGCTTTGATTATGAAGCTCCGGGCATCTAGAGGTGACACTCTGCCCAGCCTCTCTTTCCTAGGAAACCTTCCATTTCCCCCTTAAATCCTCAGGAACAGCCAGCATCATTCTGAGAATATCTACAGGCTCCTATGCAAGTAGCATCTGAGATCAAGAGCTATATAGAAACAAATTTCCCCCAGCACCAAACACATAGAACGTTCTGAAAGCAGTCAGCAAGCAAAGGCTTTCGAAACCCTATAAATACAAGTTCAATACAACTCTCCAGAGAGCTTTGACTTGGGGATTGCAAGGCAGATGTTTCTCTGGTTTTCAATAGTCTGAGGAGAATTCACCAAAGCAGGACTGCCTGTCTCTCTTGAGCTCGAAAGTGTTTGGTTCTGGTTCTCCAGAGCCGGCAGACTTCCAGTTCGGATTTGGACCCAAATACCCAGTTTGTATTATGATCCCTGGCGCTTTGAGTTCACTGCATCTTACCTGGAAACCAAGATGGTAACAATGGAGGGGTTGGCAGGTTTCATAAGGGAGGGGGAGAGAGAATGCCAGGACCAAAGGGAAAATCCAGAGTATGAGAAACTTTCTAGCGCTGATTTTGCTGTAGCCGAGAAATGGAAATAAAATGGGCATCCATTAGTTGGGGAATAGCTGAAGCACGTTAATAGAGGGGAGGCAACGGGATGATCTTGTGCTCTAAGAAGTAAGAAACACAATAGATTCAGAGAAACCTGAGAAGACTTGGACAAACTGAGAGTGAAGCAAGCAAAGCCAAAAGAACCATTTAGATAATGACTCAAATAGGAAATCTGACATTAAAAGAGCTTAGTTGTGAAGCAATGGATTCGAATTATGAAATGCTAAGCTTGAAAAGGACCTCTGAGATCATCTTGGGCAACTCCTTTGTATCTCCGATGAAACTGAGCCCATGAGAGGGGAAGGCTCTTGCCCAGCATCATAAAGCTAAGGGAAGTCAGCAGTCCAGGGGGTGCTGAAGCCAGCTCACTAAATGTTCAGGGTGAACAGAAGAAGAACAGTGAGAACAGTGAGATGGTAAAGTAGCTAGAGTTCTTGACCTGGAATCAAGGAGACAAGAGTTCAAATGCAGACACTTACTAGATGTGAGATCCAAGCCAAGTCTGCCTCAGTTTCCTCATTTTAAAAATTGGGATAATAATAGCACCTATCTCATAGCGTTGGAGGGAAGATTAAATGGCATAATAATTGTAAAACATTTAGCACAGTGGCTGGCACACAGTAAGTGCTATATAAGTGTTAGTAAGTACTACTACAAGTTTGGGCTTGATTTTTTTCTTCTGATGATTGTTTAGGTTAATAAAATTGTGGAGAAAATGTTAATAATGTAGACTAAATATAAAAATGTGTCCTAGGTCCCCCCAGAGGGCTGTCTGGTAAACATGTACCCAGCAGACTGGTGGCCAGCACCAATGTCTGGTGAGCTCTGGAATATGGTGATTCACAGGCTCTCCCTTCTTCGCCTTCTGCTCAGTAAGGTGCTTTTCCTTTGTAATTTGACAATGATTCCCTACACCAGCTGTGGGGCTCTGGGCTCAGTTCTCTGGGTTCAACTTCTTCACATAAAACAGGAAAGATTTTTAAAAAGATCAGCTGGCTTCCATACTGCAGTTTTAGGAGGCTCTAAATCACGAAAGCCCTAAGTTCTAGCATCTTTTGCTCACAGGTGCAGGTAAAAGAACCTGTTCCCCCATGTGAGACTCAGGGTACCTGCTCTGTCACTTGTTTCCCAGGGACCTCTTTAAGGTGAGAAGCATTCCACATATATCACTGTCTGTCCACCCTTATCTAGAAAGGTAGCCACATCCAGCAGAACCTCCTTAATTACCTGTGCACCCACTCTTTGCCTTTCCCTTTGCTCCCATCTTCTTGGCATAAGGTCCTGTCCTTACAATCTTGTTCCCTTTTGGTTGACCCTCCTACCAGTGTTGTGTATTTTCACAAAAACCACAAAACCAGATTATCTGGAGATGCCCTCTCTCCCCCAAATTTGAGTCCTGTTTCTCCTAGTCTTCCTTTACAGACTTTATTTCCCAGAATGTTGTTAATGATGATCACTCATTCTTGGGTTCCATCCTAAAATTACTCTTAGAAGTCTAGAGTTGGAAGGGACCTCAGTGCTCTCTGGTTCTCCCCATCATTAAAAGAGCATTTCCTATGAGTGGTTAATCAGCCTTTTCTTCAAGACCTCCAAGGATGGGGAGCTCAGCAGCACCAAGAAAGTCCAGTGCACTTTGGGGCAGTTCTTATTGGTAGTAAGCCTCATCGAGTCTCAATCTCCCTCCTTACAAGTTCCTCCCATTGTCTCCTCTTCTGGGTTCTCATTTTTCTCATCTCTCCTGAAACATAGAATTCCATATTAGCTTAAAATTCTATGAAATGCAAGCCATTCTTGTACTGATAAATGGTCAAAGGATATGAACAGACAATTTTCAGATCAAGAATTTGAAACCATTTCTAGTCACATGAAAAAGTGCTCCAAATCACTATTGATCAGAGAAATGCAAATTAAGATAACTCTAAGGTACCAAATTGGCTGGATGACAGGAAAAGATAATGATGATTGTTGGAGGGGATGTGAGAAAACAGGAACACTAATACATTGTTAGTGGAGTTGTGAACTGATCCAACCATTCTGGACAGCAATTTGGTACTATGCTCCAAAAGTTATCAAACTGTGCATACCCTTTGACCCAGCAGTGTCTCTACTGGACTTATTTCCAAAGTAATCTTAAATGAGAAAAAGGGACCCAAATGTGCAAAAATGTTTGTGATAGCTCTTTTTGTAATGGCTAGCAACTGGAAACTGAATGGATGCCCATCAATTGGAGAGTGGCTGAATAAGTTATGGTATATGAATGTCATGGAATATTATTGCTCTGTAAGAAATGACCAGCAGGACAATTTCAGAGAGGCCTGGAGAGACTTGCATGAACTGATGCTGAGGGAAATGAGCAGAACCAAAAGAGCATTATACACGGCAACAGCAAGATTATATGATAATCAATTCTGATGGATGTAACTCTTTCTTTACAATGAGATGATTCAGACCAGTTTCAATGATCTTGTGATGAAGAGAGCCATTTGCACCCAAAGAGAGGACTGTGGGAACTGTATGTGGATCATAACAAAGCATTTTCACTCTTTTTGTTGCTGTTTCCTTGCATTTTATTTTTCTCATTTTTTCCTGTTTGATTTGATTTTTCTTTTGTAGCAAGATCATTGCATATATATATACATACATATATATGTATGTATATATATATATGCACATATTAGAGTTAGCTTACATTTCTACCATGTTTATATATTGGATTACCTGCCATCTAGGGGAGGGTGTGGAGAAAAGGGAGGCAAGATTAGAACACAAGGTTTTGCAAGAGTTAATGTTGAAAAAGTATCCATGCAAATGTTTTGAAAATAAAAAGCTTTAATAAAAAAAAACTCTATGAAATGTGGGCATCATAGAATTTGAGATGGAAGGGACCCCAGCAGTCATCATATCTTCCTGGTTGTCTAAAGGACGTCCTCTCCCAGTTCCTGCTCACCACTACATGCAGACACCCAGGTCATATTGAATGTGACACATGCTCAGCTGGAGGCTTCACTTGCTCCGGTTCTTCTACTGTAGAACAAAATAGCTGCCCAATGCATTGGGAAAGAACAGACCAGTCGTGGTGCCCAAAAACAGAATGGTGACCACAGATCCACCATATGGAGTGAATAAACAGACTTCTGAAGAGCAGGGGAAGACTGCTATGAACTGATGTACAGTGAAGCATCTGACCCCAAAGACAACATTGAAATCTATAAATAAGCCCTGCTGGCTACGTCCCCCTGACCCCAGACTGATTTTGACCACTTTGTTCAGCTTTCCAAGGCTGTTCCTGCTCCTTCGGCTGTCATCTGTCACAATGGTCCTTCTGCCCAATTTGATGAGCACGTACATCCCAAGCATCCCAAGTGGGGATCATGATGCAATTCCTCCCCTTGCCAGAGTCCTCCACCTCTCCAAGACAGAGGAAGAGCAACTTCAGCATGGTCATCAATATTAACCAGAAAAGGAAGTTGCTCTTGGAGCAGCCAGCCTCTTTTATGATCCAAATGTCAGCACCGAGCATGACTAACCCTTACGATGACAGAGCCAGCTCCCTATCTTTATCCCTCGTGTTTGTAACGCCTGGATGACTCTTCAGCTTTTTCAGATGTCTTATTTGCTGGGAGGGATTTGTTAGGATTCTCATACTGACTGCCCCCATCTTTGTGGGATGTCACTTCTTTCCCCAGAGTGGTCAATCGTATTTATGAGAAATCTCCCACCCACTCATCCTCTCCAGCCATTTGCTGATCCAAGAGTTTATAGAGCTGTAGCCAAACAAATCGGAAATTTTAGGAACAATGCACAGCCTCACTTGGAGGAGGGTGGGCAGAAGGATTATGACTGCATGTAGAAAGACCATGAGTCATCTTGAAATCTCTGCCCTTGAAACAGATCCAAAGTATAAAAGCTTTTATGGAGCCCAGATGCATCACCACCATCAATATGCCATTAGATCCTCGACATTAATTCCCTAAGAGCATTTCTGAATCCTCAAGAATTAACCCTTTTGGTAGCTGTGCTTGCTCTGATTTGCAACTGGTTTTTTTCCTTTTTAAATAATGAAAATGTGGCTCCTCCTGGGTAGTCTGTCTGCACGATGCCATTTTGTGACCGCCATGTCTGCTCCACAGAATGAATGGTAGCCATGGGTCTTCCTTCCCCATCTTTACCATGATGAAAGTGGTAGGTGGCCTTTAGAGTAAAAGGGCAGAGCAATTCATGGTCCTTCAGTCTCCCATAAGCCCCACATCTTCAGAGAGGCTCCAGATCAGCCTGAAGGCATGGGCTCCTTCTACCCAGAACACTCCCCGACCAACAGCATCAACACCCACAAGGTAATGT
This sequence comes from Myrmecobius fasciatus, assembly GCA_023553655.1. Taxonomy (NCBI): domain Eukaryota; kingdom Metazoa; phylum Chordata; class Mammalia; order Dasyuromorphia; family Myrmecobiidae; genus Myrmecobius; species Myrmecobius fasciatus. The sequence goes on along the minus strand of JAJPUD010002668.1, from coordinate 160,996 downwards.
GACATAATGGAGGTAATCCTGGATCCATGGAACTTGAGGCTAGCCAGGTGCCCACTCCAGGCCTGTTGTTTCTTCTTCTATAAAGTGAGGGGCAGGTTAAACTCATTGGAATTGGAGGGTCTTAGAACTCTCCCCCCAGGCTGCTTGAACTTCAGAGGTCTCTCCAGGCACTAGACTACAGAGCTCCTTTGCTTCTTGACTTCCCCCAACACCCCCTAAATACCCTGAGGGATTCACTCCCTGTACTTTCCCTTCCTATGCCAGACCACTTAAAGAAAATTAACTTAGGGGCAGCTAGGTGGTGCAGTGGATTGAGCACCAGTCCTGAAGTCAGGAGGATCTTAGTTTAAATCTGGTCTCAGACACTTAATGCGTCCTAGCTGTGTGACCCTGGGCAAGTCACTTAACCCTAATTGCCTCAGCAAAAAAAAAGAAGAAAGAAAATTAACTTATCTCTGCTCCTTCTTTTGAACTCCTTAAAGGAAACATAACCAAAATTGCCTGTAACCTCTCCTTCCCCAGCCCCACCATATATGGACACTGATGCACACACACACACACACACACACACACACACACACACACACACACTCTCACACATATATACAAACGTGTGCATACACACATTCAGCTTCTAGGTTGAGATGCAGTTTGCTTCAGGGGGTGACCCATCCCACCTCCTATGATCCAAAGACCTATCTAGCCTGTGAAGGCCAGGGAAATTATACCAACTGACCCAAATAGACCCTGCTTGGGAGCTTGTGGGTGCTCTCATTGGCCTGGTGTTAATGACCCCTTCCCCACAGCTGCAGAGTCCACATGAGGTGGAATGGAACAGACTTGGGTCCTCCTTCCACCCCAAGGAGAACCATCTTCAGGCGGCTTGGAGTAGAATGGAGACCAGACTCAAGGGTTTCTTTTGTAGATTCAAATCCTTTTTAGGCCAAATAGTCCTAGAAAGAAAAAACAACAGACCTCCCAGCCTCAGGCCCCATCCCCCTTCACCACTCTCTCATAAGGACTTGCTTTCTTCCCTCTTGCCCCCTCCCCGAATTTCCTCAGCAAATGAATAACAAAGAAATAAAACTAAGAAAGATCTGAGATGTCTTTGCTACTGCTTCAGCAAAATCCTAGCCCATCCATCCCCAGTGCTTCCTGCTCAAGCACCCCCACCATAAAGCCTCCGCAAGGAGGTTGGCAATCATGCTTTAGAAATGGTACTGATGAAGAGAGTAGCTTTCTCTCAGCTTCCCCTAGTTTTCACTATACAACCGGTCTCCCTTCTTTGCCAGTCCCACTGTCCTTGGAACACAGCCTTTCCACCTCTTCTCTGCACCATCAGGGAATAGTAATGGCAATGCCCACCATGGAGTTCTCCATCTTCTTTTGGCTGATCCCTGTTTCTAATTTTCCAGAGGCTGAGATGACTCATCAGCAGGCACAACCCAAGATGGTTGGTGCTTTAAGAACAAAAGAAGTTGGGAGTCACTCACAAAAGGTACCACCTCAGGCAAATAGAAACCACAATCTCTGTCCATAGCCCAGGAGAGCCAGAGCTGGTGGAGGCAAAGGGATAAGGGAAAAGATTGAGGATGGGCTGAAAGGCACCCTCAGAAATTTGCTGGAAATGATTGTACTATGAAACCCTCCCTGAGCCCATCTTCTGGAATCAGAAGGAAAGTCAAAATGACTTCAATCTCATTTCCCAGAGCCTGTTGCAGCCAAATAAGATTGCCAGACATCCATGTGCAGATGCTGGACAAAGCAAGAAGAGTCCCTTTCTTCACCCATTTTAAAACACTTGTCTGGCCACAGTTCCCTTACCTTTGCTGTATTCTCCTGGTAGAACATAGACTATTTGAGGGCATTTGTGTCACCAGAAGCTAGCACTTAATTAGCAATTAATAAATGGTCATTCATTCATAGGAAGGAGGGAGGGAAGAGAGACAGATACACAGATACACAGAGAGAATGAGAATTATGCATATAAAAGAGTTAATGAGAGCTATGGTGACCTTGGTGCACTCATGTGCTCTGCTCAGCATAAAATTGGGTCCATTGAGTGCCCAGCAGGATCATAACTAGCTAAAGAGAACTCCCAGCATCTGAATTCTGTAAGCATCCATGAGAGAGAGAGAAGCATGTCCATGTAGTTCAGATAGCTAGTGACCCCCCCTCCCAATCAAGAGATGGGATTCAGGCAACCCAAGCTTGGAATTGATGAAATGGAGAAAGGGGGGCTGGTAGAGAAGCGTCATTCTTAGATGATTTAGTCTTCTTCCCTAAACACATTGGGTAGAGTTTATGGAAAGAAAGAAAGAAAGAAAGAAAGAAAGAAAGAAAGAAAGAAAAGAAAGAAAAGAAAGAAAAGAAAAGCCATATTCTAGTCTAGTCTATGAAACTTTTTAGTTCTAGTTTCCAAATAAAGTAGCTTCTTAAAAGTCTAGGCATGGAAGCCAATAGTTTATCTGTCAGCCATTCCTGAGAACATCAAGCAGGACCCAAGTGCCATGACTTCCAGAAGCTCTCGGTGCCTTAGCAAGGGCTTCCTCCTACTCCTGACACTGCCAAGACCCCTGGATTCCCAGCAGGCTTCAGTGGACAGAGTATGCTGGTGACCATCATACACAGAACACAGACAGTAATAGAATCAAAATACCTGCAGTCGAGTCTCACCTCCAACAGCCTGGCTACATTACCCTTCCATGCACTGGACAGCTCCTTAGGCCTTCCCTGCAGGACCAGAAGCCTCTGAGCCCATATGCTGAACCAATGCTCATCACCTCATCCTAATGAAGATATTCCTGTATATTATTTATTTGTTTTTCTACTTTGGAACCTCTGCTCCCAGAATGTAAGCTCCTCGAAGGCAGGGACTGTTTAAATCTTGTCTTTGTGCCCCGGGCACCTCTCCTAGTACCTGGCATTTCTGTGCTCATTGAATAAAGGTGGAGGTTTGCATTGGTAAAATCGCTCTCACCTACAGGACTCCCTGCATCAATGAACTCACAGTAACGGTAACAATTTTATCCTCTCCCAGAAAATTACCTTGGAAATGGGTAAGTTCTCAGTCAAGTGGCAGCTGGAACTAGAGCAACTTGTTTATGGAGAAAAGAAAAAAAGAAATGAGAAATCCAGAAGAAATCGGGCTGGCAAGAAGGCAGGCATGGAATGGAGTTCGCCAGCCCCAGAGAGAAGCCAGGGTTCATCAGGCAATCTTTGCTAGGCTTTCTATAAAGTTTTATCAAGGGGGCTAAGGAGGGGATTCTTTCCTCTTCCCTTCCACAGGAGTTATGGCCACAAGAACCTGCCAGGAAGGAACAGGTGTTGGTCTTAGTGAACTTGAGCTCCAGGTAGCCTTTCCCTCTGAGCACAGACCTGACACCAGTGACTCCAAGACAGTGATAATCCCAGATTCAGTGGCTCCCTCTTTACCCAGTGGGTGAGGATATCCAGAAGAGCACCTGTCTTAGGAAAGAACAACATCTCCAGGAATATTATGCAGTGAGCGAAGAAACCAGAACAATGCCCTAGTTTTGCAAGAGATCTGAAATTGCTTGTGAGATTATGAGCTGCTCTGCAGGTTCTCTGAAGTCTCTGGGTAGAATATCCACTCAATGATGCATCAAAGGGCCCTTATCTTCAGATGTATGTTGGAGGTGGGGGGAGTGCATTAGTACAATGGATCACAAGAGATGTTTGCTTATTTACTATGTACAATTTTGAATCCTTTTTATTTTAAATATTTTCTCTGGGGGACCAAAGAAACACCCACCCCATGCCTGATGAACAATGGGAGCCTTTTCAAAAGGGACCTTGTTGTCCATATTTGAGGGCGCATGAGCCATATGTTATTGTTTCAGAGATTTCCTCCAGGATAGAGCCAAAGAGATTGTTTTTAAAAGCCCATCTTCCTCCCCTCCCACATACATAATAACATCTTGGTTTTGTTAGCCTAAAGCAGAGCTCCTTTGGGAAGGGCAAGACCATGAGTCTCAGAAGAAATGATCATAGAAACTGTCTGTTTACTGTCAAAAGTTCCACCCATACAATTAGACCAAAGGAAAAATCTGAATTCACCAAGTCCATACACCTATCACAGTCAGTATAGATAAAAGGCAAAGGGAAATAAAGGACTGCGACCATCCATAAGCCCAGAGGGAGAGGTGAGCAATGAAGCCCTCAAGTTCCCTGATGTCACTGCTATCATGATTCAAAAAAAGCAACATTGACTTTGCTAAGGAGGAAAACAGTCAGAACTTCATTTCAGGTGTGGCCAAAACACAAAAGCAAGCTGATCTGGAACACGTTGGTTTGTGGTGACCTCAAGAAGCATTCAGAACTCTTGTCACCACACCCAAATGGGAGCCAACAGAAACCAGGGATCACTAGGAAGGAAGGTTAATGAGATGGCAGCAGAGAAAGCCTGTGGTCCATTTACTGAGGCTCCAGAAACCCAGGGGTTTAGCCATCCAAGATTCATCATGGTCCCCAACTATGTCAGTGGGAGACTTTGCTTTCCAATATATTTATCCTGCCATCCTTCAGTCCCTCAGCTCAGCTCAGCTCAGCTCAGAAAACTGATGGGGAGATTACTGGCTTCCATTTTCCTTCTTCCTGTTCTGGAAAGCTGCCAGCAACTACATCTGCTCTCTCTGAGGTCACCAAAGCCACAGCCAAAGGAGTGTCTTGCTTTTAGAAAGAGAACTCTAGAGTCTCTTTCTTTTCCTTGTGGATCTTCAAATGACTTCAGAGCCCAACTCCTTCCTTTGAGGGGTACTCCGTGCTTTCATCTCTAGCTCCTCCATGTCTGTCTCTTGATCCTCTCTCACTGATCCTTCAACCTCTTTCTCAAACTACAGTGCCTCTCTGGGAGGCCTGTGGGTGGAGAGGGGAAAGAGAAGGGGGAGTGAAAGGGCTCCATCTTCAAGTCCTCTCCCCACCTGGATGTTTCCTTTGGCCCACAGTTGGCAGAAAGGCCTTGCGAGATGCTTGGTATAAGCCAGTCTTTTGAAAGCATTTTCACATTTACACTGAACTTTTTCCCCTTTCAGGATAATCTACAGAGTTTTTCAATAGAGAATAATTTTCACCCAGATCCAGGTGAATCTATTGGGTATCCTGAGCAAAACAAGACAAAACCATTTGTAAATCAGTCGTCCAAAGGTTTATAAGGGAAAGTATGAGAGAGTATTCCACCTGAAATGTCCCCAAAATAACTGTGGACGAAACCCATTGAATAGTTTGCTACTTTCTCACCTACTCCCCTTTACCTTCCTACTTACCCCCCTACTACTTCCTACTTCCCACTTTCCTATTTTCCTTCTCTCCCAGGGAGGTGGGGAGGGGTTTGATTGAGGAAGAATTCTGGGTAGGTTTCTGGACAGGTGAGAATAATTCTCATGAGGGTACTAATTCTGAGGAGGGCTACTAATGACAAACTGTTCACACGAGCTTTCTCCATTTCTACTTGCAGAAAAATCTCTACTACTTTGGAAACACTGTTTTATAATTCCTTGGGTGTAATCCAACCCAACAAGCATTTCAGTATCTCTGTCAACAAGCATCAGTGCTTGGTGCTGCACAGACAACAAAAGGATAAGAAAGCTCCTGCCCTTAGGAAGCTTATGTTCTATTTGGGGGCTATAACATGTAAATAAATCATTATGGATGAAATGATTTGGGGAGGAAGAGAGAACACTTCCAACAAGTACCATAAGAAGAAGTTTGATGCTGGAGATGACCGCTAGGATTTCTCAGAGGCTAAGCTGAGGAGCAAATGCATTCCAGGAATGGAGGGCTGGTGTATATAGTCATAGAGTAAGGGATGGAAAGTGAAGCTTTAAGAAGGGAGTCAGCTACTTCGACTGGAAGAGCAACAAAGAGGAGCATCAAATAAACTTGGAAAGGTAAGCTGCAAAAAAGTCCAGGTATTATCTGGCTGGCAGAGTAGTTTGTATTTGATTTCAAATCAATCTGTTTAAATTCTGTGACTATAGGTAGCCACAGAAACTTTGTGAAGAGGAGAACAAGAGAGGTGGATTGACATTTGAGGGTGGTTATTTTGACAGTTTTGTGAAGAATGAACTGAAGAGGGAAAATACTGGGTTCTAGGAGTCCAATCAGGTAAGAAATGACAAAGATCTGAATTAGAGTGGTAGCAACTGCATGAATGGACAGAAGAGGATGGAGGTGAGAGATGAAGAGAGAGATTTTAGAAAACTTGGCAACTATGGTTTGAGTGTGGATCACCTTAGTATGTGTCATCTAGTCTGAATCTTAAATTTTGAGTCTCAGAGGGAAAATGTCTTATCAAGCTCACATGGGCAGGTAATGACTGGTGAATGAAGTGGGAATTATTTACCCTGGATGTCATGGGAGCATTGATTAGTCAGACCAAAGGTGGAAAGTAATAGCAAAACAGAAAGATAAAAACAAGCAGGTCCTTCATACCATTTCACCAGTTTCATTCTAACCTTTTAAAAACTACTGATCCAGAAAAATTGGAAAAGGATAAAAGCAAAGATATTGATACATCAGTGCTGTGTGAGACTAAGGAAGTAGTACTCAAGATAATAAAATTAGCAATCTATTTAGAATACAATTATAAAATTCTTCTTAGATTGATTTTCAACAAATTTCAATCGGGGAAAGATCATAAAAGAATAAAAGAAATCACAAGTTGTGGTTTACAGGAGGTAAAGTTTCAGTCTCATGATCTGGAAAATCCACTCTCTTCTACCAAAGAAGAAATCAGAATCACTTTGAGTTAAAAGATAGACTGTTAACATTACACAATGCCATACATATGTTTTATGCATTTCTGAGTTTCTAAATTTTTTCTATCATCTGCAACTTCTGCAAAAGTCCCCCAAAACTCCCATTTAATTTCTTATTCTGAGATATCATGATATATCAAAACCATCATGGGGAAAGTTGCAATGTAGAATGTATAATTGTAGATCCTTTATGAGAATGGTTTGTGCATGCACTGAGGAAACCATAAATGAAAATAAGAGAGGTGAATAACTAAGCTTTTGCAAACAAATTTCTTCTGATCACATCTTCATTTCTATGTAACTACATGACTGAAACACAGGGTAATGCCTTTTTATAGAATCAACCCTAGGTCTACACTCTCAAAGCAATCAAAGAAAGACTAAAGGCTCCATATGTACAAAAATGTTGTTCAGAAGTGGAATGGAAAGCCATAAAAATGAGATGACTTTTTCATGTGTTGTGGAGGAGTTTCTCAGTGAGAAAGGATGGAGTCAGATAGCCTCTGAGCTCCCTTCCAGCACTGAGACTCTGGGTTACGTCAGCATCTTGACTAATGGCACCTTAGAAAATGTATATATTTAAGGGCCATCTTATAAAAAATTTAGTTCTTTCAAACCTTCAAAGTATGAAATCAAAATTTCAAATATAAACTAAGCAAATAGCCTTATGATTTTAGATGGCTGATTTCACTCTTTTGCCTCAGTTTCTTCCTTCATAAATTGAGTCCCCTGAACAAGATCATCTCTTAGGCTCCTTACCACTCTAAAATCCCATGATGCTGGACTGGTTTTCATCATCTCTACCTCACAAACTGAATGATGAGAAACCCATACTTGTCTGTGCTTAATAGTCTCCAGGGGCAGGAAGGGAGAACCCCAGGAGATGCAGTCTACACATAGATGGAAAAGCTGTATTCCCTGGAATTTCAATGGTCACCCTCCCCCATATCAATTGTCCCTTTCCCATTTCTAGTACTTTTATTTATGTTCCCCACATACAAATTTTCTTTCTTTAAAAAATGTTTTTCATATACAAATTTTGACAGCATATACTATTATCTAACTTCCATTTATGGATGCCCAACTTTTATTGGACAGTAGTAAAAGTGTTGGAAGTTAAGGACAAGGCAAGAAATCATTGCTGCCTAACAGTCTGACCCATTGAAGGGTCTGCCAACTTCTGAATGACTAGATAATAAAACATCTGGAGAATGGGACATTCAAAAAGTGACCAATTTTTTTGAGGAACACTTAAGAGGGAACTGTGATATAGAAATATCCAATTAGGAATGCAAATTGCTCAATTTACAGTAAGTTCTGCTTCCAATGCCAAGTGTGGAGGGAAGAAGGAATCCTCTGAAGCCCTCCCAAATTCTCCTCCAAAAAACTAGAAAACTGCCTCAGAAATGGTCTAGGAGCAAGAAATCAGCTTATCATCAGGTCAGGAACCATGTGTCTCATTGGGGTATGAGAGGAGCAAGATCAAAAGCAGCAGGGGACCTCATAGGACAGGGCCTGCAGCAAGACTCCCAGCTTGGGGCAATCCACCAGCAAGGACAGACTCTCCCACAAAGCGGCATCTTCCCAGGTAAGTGATCAGCCTGTGCAGCACAGCAAGACCCCACCCCAGCAATGCCATCTCCAGCACAAGGCACCAGGCTGGCCAATAGTGAGACCCCCATCCCTGGGCTTACCAGCAGAGAGACTCCATTTCCACAGCAACCCAGCAGCAGATCCTCACCCCTCAGACAGAGCAGCAACAAAATTATTCTTCCAGGACCTGCTAGCAGAGAATCCCTGTTTCCATAGCAACCCAGGAGCAGGGCTCCACCCCTGGGGCAGACCAGGAACAAAATCCCTCCTCCAAGGCCAGCAACCAGAAAGGCTGTTACCACAGCAACCCATCAGCTAAACCCCAAACCCAGAAGAAGCCAACAGGAAGGCCCTAGCCTCTGTTCAAACTAGAGGGAAAGCCTACTCTGTAGTGAAAGCAGCAGCTAAGCCCTAAAGCCCTGTGAAAGCCATCAGTAAGACCCAGAGCCCCAGTACAAAGAGCTTGGGACAGCACAGGGCCAGAGCCCAACTCTCACACAGAAACATCAAGTCACATAAAAACAAAAACAAAAAATGAGCAAAAAAACCCAAAAAAATAAAAAAGAGCTTGACTATAGGTTACTATGGTGATAGGGAGGATTAAGGCATAAACTTACAAGAGCGTCAAAATGGTAACATGTGAAGCCTGAAAGAAAAATGGAATTTGGTTCCAGGACCTCAAAGAATTCCTGGAAGAGCTTTAAAAGTTTATTTTAAGGCAAATTAGAGAAATAGAAAAAATGGGACAAGCAATGAGACTAATGGCAAAAAACCCTGGAAATTGAATAGCTGCCCATCAATTGGAGAATGACTCAACAATTATGGTATATGAATGTTATGAAATATTTTATTCTATAAGAAATAATCAGGAGGATGATTTCAGAGAGGCCTGGAGAGATTTACATGAACTGATGCTAAGTGAAATGAGCAGAACCAGATCAATTGGATAGAACAACAACAAGATTATATGATGATCAATTCTGATGGATATGGCTCTTGTCAACAATAAGGTGATTCAGACCAGTTTCAATGGTCTTGTGATGAAGAAAGCCATCTGCACTCAGAGAGAGGCTGTGGGATCTTTTTGGATCTGATTTTTCTTGGGAAGCATGATATCTGTGAAAATATGTATAGAGAAATTGCATGTTTAACATATATTGGATCACTTGCCAACTTGGGGAGGAGGGAGAAGGGAGGGAAAAAATTAGAATACAGGGTTTTGTTTGTTTGGATGTTAAAAATTATCCATGTATATATATTTAAAATAAAAAGCTATAATTTTAAAAAAGAAAGAAATGAGACTAATGAAAAAGAATCATGGGGTGGAAAAAAGTCTATAGCATGGGGAAAAGATATACAACAATTTGCTAAGGAAAATAACTCCTCTCAAAATAGAATTGGCCAAACATAAAAGGAAGTGCAAAAGTTCAAGAAAGACCATAATTACTTAAAAATTAGAATTAAACAAGTGGAAATTAGTGACTGAAATATTAAGATATGATACATAAAATCAAAAAAGTAAAAAAAAAGTAGAAGAAAACATGAAATTTCTCATTTGGAAAATAACTGATCATTTATTTAGTATCATACCAATCAAACTCCCAAGAAACTATTTTACAGATTTAGAAAAAACTAATAACATCATCTGGAAGAACAAAAGGTCAAGAATTTCAAAGGAATTAATGAAAAAAATGCAAATGAAGGGGGCCTGGTTGTACCAGACTTAAAACTATATTATAAAGCAGCGGTCATCAAAACCATTTCTACTGGCTTAAAAAAAATACAGTAGTTGATCAGTGGAATAGATGAAGTCACAATGACTATAATAATCTAGTTTTTGACAAACCCAAAGCCCTCAGATTTTGGGATAAAAACATACTATTTGATAAAAACTGCTGGGAAAATTGAAAACTAGAATAGCAGAAACTAGGCATTGACTCACACTTAATATCGTATACCAAGATAAGGTCAAAATGGGTTCATGATTTAGAAATAAAAAGTAATATTATAAGCAAATTAAAAGAACATGGGATAGTTTACTTCTCAGACCTGTGGAGAAGGAAAGAATTTATGCCCAAAGAAGAATTGGAACTCATTATTGAATATCAAACAAATAATTGTGATTATATTAAGTTAAAAAGTTTTTGTACAAACAAAACTAATGCAGACAAGATTAGGAGGTAAGCAATAAATTGGGAAATCATCTTTGCATTTACAGGTTCTGATAAAGGCCTCATTTCTAAAATATATAGAGAATTGACTCAAATTTATAACAATTCAAGCCACTCTCCAATTGATAAATTTGACGGATATGAACAGACAATTTTCAGATGAAGAAATTGAAGACACTTCTAATCATATGAAAAGGTGCTCTAAATCACTATTGATCAGAGAAATGCAAATTAAGACAACTCTGAGATACTACTACATGCCTGTCAGATTGGCTAATATGACAGGAAAAGATAATGATAAATGTTGGAGGGAATGTGGGAAAACTGGGACACTAATACATTGTTGGTGGAATTATGAATGGGTCTAGTCATTCTGGAAAGCAATTTGGAACTATGCTCAAAAAGTTATCAAACTGTGCATACCCTTTGATTCAGTAGTATCTCTACCGAGCATGTATTCCAAAGAGAACACAAAAGAGAGAAAGGGACCCACAGTGTGCAAACATTTTTGTGGCAGCCCTTTTTGTAGTGGCAAGGAACTGGAAACTGATGGGATGCTCATCAGTTGGAGAATGGCTGAATAAGTTATGGTATATGAATGTTATGGAATGTGAGTGTTCTATAAGAAATGATCAGCAGGATGATTTCAGAGAAGCCTGGAGTTACATGAACTGATGCTAAGTGAAATGAGCAGAATCAGGAGATCATTATACACAGCAACAACAAGACTATACAATGATCAATTCTGATGATCTTTCCAATGATGAAATGATTGAGGCCAGTTTCAATCATCTTGTGATGAAGAGAGCATCTATACCCAAAGAGAGGACTGTGAGAATTGAGTATGGATCACAACATAGCATTTTCACTGTTTTGTTTTTGTTTGCTTGCATTTTGTTTTTTCTCATTTTTTTCCTTTTTGATCTGATTTTTCTTGTGCAGCAAGATCACCGTATAAATATGGATGCATATATTGAATTTAACATGTATCTTAACATGTTTAACATATTTTGGATTATTTGCCATATGGGGGGAGAGGGAATGAGGAGAAAATTTGAAACACAAGGTTTTGTAAGGGTCAGTGTTGAAAAATTATCCCATGCATATGTTTTGAAAATAAAAAGCTTTAATAAAAAAATCAGCTAAAATTAAATCTTCCTCAGGAAAAAAAATAACTGATCTAGAAAATAAATCCATGAGACATAATAAAAAAAAATATTGAACTACCCAAAAGCCATGATTTTTTTTAAGTCTGGACAATATCATTCAAGAAATTATCAAAGAAAACTGTTCTAATGTATTATAACCAAAATATTAGAGGACAATATAAAAATTGAAAGAATCCACTGATTACCTCCTAAAAAAGAAATCAAAATGAAAACTCCCAGGAGCATCACAGCCAAATTCCAGAGCTCCCAAACCAAGGAGAAAGTATTGCAAAGCAAGCAAAAAGGAACAATCCAGTTATGGTGGAGCTATAGTCAGGATTACACAGGATTTGGAAACTTCCACGTTAAAGAACAGAAGGGTTTGGAATATGATATACCAGAAGCCAAAAGAGTTAAGATTACGACCAAAAATCAGCTATCCAGCAAAAGTGAATAAAAACCATTTAATGAAATAGAAGACTTCAAGAATTTCTAATTAAAAGATTATAGCTGAATAAAATACAAACCTCAAGGGAAACATAAAAAGATAAAGAAAAAGAAATGATAGAGAAAACATAAGAAATTCAATAATTTCTTTATGACAAAATAATATTTGTAACAACTTTATTACTATAAGAATGGAGGGTGTAGATATAAGGTGACTTTATTGAGATTATACCCCCAAAAGCAAAATAAAGGGGTGAGAAAGAATATTGCACTGAAATAAAAGGGGGAGGGAGATTGAATAGGATAAATTATTCTACATAAAAGAGGCATGAAAAAGCTACTAAAATGAAGGGGAAGATGGGGAGGTGTGGTAGGCAAACCTTGAACCTTACTCTCATCAAAATTGGCCCAAAGAAAGAATAACATACACATTCAGCTGGAGATAGAAATCTATCTCACTCTATGAGGAAGTAAAAAGTGACAGGAATAGTAGAAGAGGGAGGGAATCTGATAAAAAGAAAAGTATATTGGGGAAGGCAGTGATCAGAAGTAAAACATTTTTGAGGGAGGAAAAAGGTAAGGTTTAAGAGAGAGAGGGGAGATAAGTGAAAAATAGTATGGAGGGAAATGCACAGGTAGTAATCATAGCTGTAAATCATGAATATAACTGAATGGCATCATAGAACATTAATGCATTATTGGTAGAATTGTGAACTGATCCAATCATTCTTTTGAGCAATTTGAAAATATGCCAAAAGGCTATAGAACTGCTCACTCTTTGATCCAAAAATAGCATGTTAGGTCTACATGCCTAAGATATCCAAAAAGGGAACAGGACCTATTTGAACAAAAATGTTTATAGCAATTCTCTTTGTGATGGCTAAGAACTTGCCATCAAACATATGCCCGTTAGTTGGAGAATGGCTAAACAAGCCATGCTGTATGATTGTGATGGAATATTATTGTACCATAAGAAATGACCAGCAGGATGATTTCAGAAAAATCTGAAACACTTACATGAACTGATAGTAAACAATGTTGTACATAGTAACAGCAATCTTGTTTGATGAAGAATTATAAATAACCTAACTACTGTCAGCAATATAGAGATCCCAGACAATCCCAAAGGACTAATGATGAAGCCTACTAACGGCCTCCAGAGAAAGAACTGATCTGGATTGAACCCAGACTGATGCATACTATTTTCACTTTGCTTCTTTGTTTCTTTTATTTTAGCCTTCTTATATAAAATGGAAATGTTTTACATAATTGCTCATGTATAATCTATGTCTGATTACTTGCCATCTCAGGGGAGGGGGAAGAAAAGGAAAGGAGGGAAGGATAGATTTTGAAACACAAAACATTAAATAAAAATGTTTTTAAAATTGGGGGAAATTTTCAAAATACGTTAAGTTCCAATCCCAGAAACAAATCTCCACTGCTCTGTTTGTACAATGATTTCCATCACAGGCCTTCAAATTAAAAAGCTTATCATCCAACTCAGGGCTAAGTTAAAGCCTTTCCTTCTTATCCTAATCTCCCATATTCTCTCCCTTCTCAAAGCTCCCATCAGACTCAGGATGTCAGTTGCTAAAGAGCTTTCCTGAATCAAGATGTAAATCCCACTTACTGGTAACAGGAGTTTATGGGAGCACTTGAACTTGTCATATCTGAGTTATTCCTCACCCCCCTCCCTTGCTGGTGCACTTAAACCTACTAAAAACTACTGCCTCTGAAACAGCAATAGTCATGCTAGAAAAGTTAAATAATGTACATCACCAGTCAGAATTGTTAGACATCTTGGTTTCCCTCTTCTGTAAAATGGGAATAGTAGTATCTATGCTATTTGCCCTGGGTAGCTTTTGTGAATCTCTTACTGTTATAAAGGTAAAAGCTTATTTAAATAGGAGTTACCTTGAGGGGAAAGAGGATGATGAAGATCATGGGATGGTTGTGATCCTGAAGTTGAGGAGGAAGTGAAGAACGGTGGCAATGACGATAATCACGATGATCATAATAATCATGCTTATTGTAACAAGCATGATGACACTAATAAATTCCCTAGTTAGAATAAAATTCAGGTTCCAGTTCATATTTAAATAGCTGAAATCGGACAGGTAATAACGTGAATCTTGGGTGTTGCGAACGTGGAGTACACATCTGGATGAAATGACTAAAACATGGTAATTGCCTAGTACTCAGTGACAAATAGCCAATTAGGAGATTATTTCTTCCTATCCTTTTAGCTCACAGCCTATTGATTTACTTTCGGTCCTTCCTGTCTCTCTTCTTCTGTGATTCCTTTTACTAGTGCATCCTTAGAAGCGTCTATACTCACTGCCTAAAACTCCTGAACTCCTTCTTCCTAATGTCTCAGCCCCCAGCAATCAGGCTTCTGACATCATCACCTGATCCCTCCAAGGTTCCCAAAGCTTTAAATGTGAAATCCCATCATCTGCTCTCCTACTCACTCTTCTTGACCTCTCAATAGCTTTGGAAACCAATGACCACTCTTTACTCCTGCACATTCTCTTCCCTCCCTTGGCTTGGATGAAACTCTCTTGGTTCTTCTCCTACCTCTTTGCTAAGTCCTTCTTAGTTTCCTTTGCTGAAGCATCTTCCATTCACCCAGATTCTCATCTTCTCTTTCTCACTGTCTCTTCCATGCTGCTCTCGTGCTGCAGTTACATCTTTCCGATCATCCAACTCTGTCTCTTGAGTTCTAATTCCAAATTCTCAACTGCTTCTTGGATACTTCTCTAGGATGGCCTTTAGGCATCTGGACACAACATGTTCAAAATGGAGCTCCTATTTCTCCCCAAATTTATCCCTCTTTCAATTTCATCAGTTCTGTTGAGGACACCATCATATTGACAGGTACCCAGGCTGATGACTTTGGAGGCATCTTTGAGTTTTCTTTCTGCAAAAGTCAATATCCAATCAACAACCAAATTCTATCTTGACTATCTCTTGCACTCATGCCTGTCTCTCCACTTCCTTTCCCTAAATCACAACTCTGCTTGTTCCTCTTCGTTCTTCATATGGACTACTTCAGTCTGCTAGCCTTTCTCCTCTCCAATCCACCACAATCCACCAAATTCACAATACTTATGCACAGATCTGAACATTTCACTCTCCTACAGAAAACTATTGCATGGTTCTGAATTATTTCTCAGATAAAATAAAAATCCTTAGCCTGCCATTTCAATCTGACTTCTACCTACACTTCTGGACTGATTTCCTATTACTCCTCATTTTTGTAGTAGTCAACATTGCCTGCTAAAATAAAATTAAAAAAATAAAATATATTTAAAATGATTGCACTTATATAACCTATATCAGATTGCCTGCTGTCTTGGGGAGAGAAGAGGGAAGGGAGAAAAAATTAGCGTTCAAAATTTTACAAAAGTGAATGTTGAAAGCCATCTTTACAGGTAACTGGAAAAATAAAATAACTATTAAGCGAAAAAATAACATTAAAATTGCCTGCTAGCTTTTCCCATATCCATGGCCTTCCTATGCATTTGCAAGTTCCCTCCTCCAATCTGGAGTGCACTCCATCTGCTCCATCATCTCTTGGCATTGCAAGTGTCCTTCAGGATTTGGCTCCAGGAGCACATTGGTCAAGAAACAAACCCTTCCTGATTTCTCCAACTCCCGAAGCTCTCCAGCCCAAGCTGCCTGCTGCTTATTTTGTGGATGGTGTGTACAATCTTTAATATACCAAATTCTCTCCTTATTAGAATGTAATCCCCCTTGAAGGCAATTTTATAAATAGAAAAAAGAATATAAATATGATTTATAAGCAACCTAATAGAAATAAAAATGTTTGTAAATACAGATAAAAATCTGTGTCCCTACCACTGAGCACAGTGCTTGGATAAGCAACGCCCAGGTTTTTTTCTGATAGATTCATTAAATGACATATCCAAGATCACACAGTTGGAAAATTAGAGACAAGTCTTTCTTGACTGAAAATTTAGAGCTTTTTTAACTCTACCACAATGTATTGATTTCTTTATTGATAAAAAGAATTAGCTGACACATTGAAACATATTCTAGGTTCTTATAAACAAGCCAATGCATGTTATATTGCAGGTGCTTAATAAATGTTTAGCGACTGATGGAAAATGTAAAGAAATAATAATCATGAAGGCATAAATGGAGAAGGGAGGATGGATTCAAGATAGTTTCAAAAATTAAACTTTGGCAACATAATATAAAATAATCCTAATGAGGAAGAGAATGGTACAGCTAAAAAGTGATAAAGTTTCACATAGAACTAGCTTAATTTGGATTTTTTAAAAAGATGGGGCACATAACCAAAAATGGATAATTAAAATGGGGTGAAAATGGTTTATAAGAATAGTATCCAGATACTATTGTGCTTTAAGAAATGATGAACAGCAAAAAGTTATCAAACTGTGCATACCCTTTGAGCCAGTAGTGTTTCTACTGGGCCTATAACTCAAAGAGATCTTAAAGGAGGGAAAGAGACCCACATGTGCAATGGCAGCCCTTTTTGTAGTGGCAAGAAACTGGAAACTGAGTGGCTGCCCATCAGCTGGAGAATGGCTGAATAAACTGTGGTATATGAATACCATGGAGTATTATTGTTCTGTAAGAAATGGCCAACAAGATGATTTCAGAGAGGCCTGGACAGACCTACATGAACTGATGCTGAGCGAAATGAGCAGAACCAGGAGATCATTATACACGGCAACAAGAAGACTATATGATGAACGATTCTGATGGACATGGCTGTCTTCAACAATGAGGTGATTCAAACCAGTTCCTATTGTTCAGTGATGAAGATAGTCATATACATCCAGAGAGAGCCCTGTGGGAACTGAATGTGGACCACAACATAGCTTTTAATGCTTTCTGTTGATGTTTGCTTGCATTTTGTTTTCCTTCTTAGATTGTTTTTTTTCTCTTTCTATATCTTATTTTTCTTGTGCTGCAAGATAACTGTATAGATATGTATACATATATTGGATTTATCATATATTTTAACATATTTAACACATATTAGACTATTTCCCATTTAGGGGAGGGGGTGGGGGGAGGAGGGAAAAAATTGGAATAGAAAATTTTGCAAAGGTCAATGTAGAAAAATTACTCAGATATTCTGTAAACAAAAAGCTTTAATAAACAAACAAATGGGGAAAAATGATGAGCAGGATGCTCTAAGAAAAGCCTGAAGAAATTTTTATGAACTAATACAAAGGGAAATGAGCAGAACCAGGAGAACATCATATACAATAACAACAATATTGTATGATGACCTACTATGAATAATTTAGCTATTTTCAGCAATATAATGACTCAAAGAAATTCTATATGATGAAAGATGCTGTTCATCTCAGTAGAGTCTGAATTCAAGTAAAAAATATTTCTTTACTTTATTTTTCTTCGAGGGTTTTTGTCTTTGTCTTAGTTAACAGCATGACTTACATGGAAATGTATTTTGCATGGCTACACATATATAACCTATGTCAAATCGCTTCCCTTCTCAATGGAGGGAGGGGGAGAGAGAAAGTTTGCAACTCAAAATTTTAAAAAAAAGTTAAAAATGTTTTTACAAGTATATGGGAAATAATAAAATATTAAATAAGAAAAATACAACAGAACAAAACATCAAAAAGAACAGTATCCAGAAGACTAAAAACCTGAGTGATTGATGTCAATAAAAAGGTTTTGCCTGATCCCTCCTCCCATTGGAGAGTTTCTCCTAAGAGCCATCATTTGGAATAAGTATTCAGGACAGCTCTAACTCTGCTCCAGCATCTTCACCACTCCTCTGTAGCCTTCTCACCCTGGAAACTGCCTCCACTGGTTGCTAAATTCTTACCTTGATATCTACTCTGAGCAAGTGCCAAGGACAGCCATCCTCACTCCTTCATGCCTCTTTTGCCTCCTGTCTAAACTTTTTATTTCACCACAGTTTCCCGTCACACCTTCTCCCTACCACATCCTTTGGGGTTCCCTTAGGTATTACCTCTTCATTCTAAAGTAAGCTCCTCCATCATAAAGATTTTCTTTCTTTTTGCTTGTGTTTGTATTCCCAGCATTTAGCACAGTAACTAGCATGGACTATGAACTTAATAAATGCTTGTTGACTTGATTTGCAAGAAAGGCAGTATGCTCAAGGGCTAAACGTCCTCAATTTGGACCTCTAGTCAAACCTGAACTCTGCTATTTTTGTGATCCTGGGAAAATACAAACTGGCTGGAATTTCATTTTGACAACTGTAAAAATTAAGGGTTGAAGCAAATGATTACCAAGGTTTCTTTAAGCTGAGTCTTCTCTGGAAAGCAAGGTCAGCTGATGTCATTTTAACAGACAACAGAAAGAAAGTGGAATGACTCAACTTCAATTTGAATTCTATCTTCTTTACCAAGAGAAACTGTCTTTTACTCTTTTCAATTGGAACAAACATTATTAATCCAATTCAATTCTAAAAATATATGTCTATGTGCAAGACATTGTACCAGGCAGAGTCTACAAAAGGGAAAACAAAACAACCAACATGAACTAGCATTTCTCTGGCACTTTCAAGTTTGCAAAGCATTTTACAAATGTTAGCTGATTTGATTCCCACAAAGATCCTATAAATAGGTCCTCTTATTATCCCCATTTTATTGATAAGGAAGCATTACATATGTTAAATGATTTGCTTCTTACAAAAATCCTATAGGTAGATCCCATTATTATCCCCATTTTATTGATAAGGAAGCATTACATATGTTAGATGATTTGCTTCTCAGAAAAATCCTATAGGTAGATCCCATCATTATCCCCATTTTATTGGTAAGAAAACATTTTACAAATATTAGATGATTTGCTTCTCACAAAAATCCTATAGGTAGATCCCATCATTATCCCCATTTTATTGATAAGAAAGCATTTTACAAATGTTAGATGATTTGATCCTCAAAAATCCTATGGGTAGACACCATTATTATCCCATTTCAATGATAAGGAAGCTGGAGCTGGCCAAAGTGAAGTGGCTTGCCGTACCACATCTAGGAAGTGTCTGAGGCCAGACTTGAATTCAGGTCTTCTTGATTCTAAGTCCAGTGCTTTATGCACTGAGCCATCAAAATGCCTAACCAAAACAAAACAGTGTACATTTTATTAGAAGAATATCCCACAGAAATGAGTAACAAAAGCATCAAATTCTAGCACTGGGAAGGACTTCAGTGGCCAGCCAATCCAACCTATACCCAGAAAATGACCCTCCCCCCAAGAAAAAATGAGATGTGTTCATCCAGTCTTTATCTAAAGTTCTTCACAAAGTAAAGAGGAGCCCACTTGCTTCCTAAGAGAGTCCATCATGCTTTGGGATAGATCTAATAAGATAAAAAAAATACAAAATACTTTGAGAAGAGAGATATTATTTAAAACAAGCAAATAAATATAGACAGTAAAGCCATGTGTAGAAAATAAAAGTGAGAAGGCACTAGAATTAAGAGGAATCGGGAAAGTCTTCCCATATAAGAAAGTATTTCATTAGGACTTGAAGAAAATCAGACGGTAGAGAGGACACAGAGCATTTCTAGGAATGAGAGACAGCCAGAGAAAAAGTCAGAAGACGGGATGTCATGTTCAAGACACGGCAAGGAGGATAGTGTCATGGGAGCAAAGAGTTCAAAGATAAGAATTCCAAGAGCTGGAGGTGAAGAGGACTTCTAGGCATGAGGGCCAGCCAGAACAAAGGCAGAGAGGGGAGAGATCTGATGTCAAGTTCAAGGACTGGTGAATAGGACAGTTTTGATGGGAGTGAAATGAAGTGAGAACTGAAGGCCATGAGAAGTAGATAATAAGGTAATTCCTAGTTCCTTTCATTGAGTGCAAGTCTCCTGACCCGAAGGATTCATTCCCAGAATACTAAAAGAATGGAGGCACATGATCCCTCACCTGGGCTCTCTAATCATTGAGAGAGCATGTGAGATGATAATTGTGGAAATGTGTACAGAATTGCATGTGTTTAACATTTATTGGATAACTTTCCATCTAGGATGGGGAGAAAAGAGGGAAAAAATTGGAACACAAGGTTTTGCAAGGGTGAATGTTGAAAACTATGCATATGTTTTGAAAATAAAAGGCTTTAAAAAAAATAAAAAAGGATGTGAGAGGAGTCAAAAGTCCATAAAAGGGCAGATTGCTCTCCACATATCAACTGATTGATTAATAATGATTGATTGATAATATGTTGTTCTCAATCTCAGTCCCCAGGTAGATGAGTTGTTTATTTATTGGCTGATTTTTGAGCATTTAAAAATAGAATCAGCAAGCTCTGGGTGGTTTAGTAATGACTCCTGCTAAACTAAATTAATTTTTATGTGAGTAAGCAAGAATTTTTAAAGCACCTAGTATGGTATTGCCAGATATTGTGCTATGTTCTGGAAATACAAAGATAAAATCAAAACCATCCTTGTTCTCAAGGAACTTATATTCTCTCTTTCCTTTTATGAAAGCATAATTAAACTTACATCAGAGGATTCCTCTTGATATCCTATTTGAATTCTAGCAAAGCATTTCTCATGTGGCAGAGATGATAAAAATGAAAAGGAGAGGAAAAATGAGGAAGGAAGAAAAAAGATGAAGAGAATTCCCAGGTTATGGAATGATCTAAGTTCTTTGAAAAGCAAGTCAATCCTGGAGGATAAGCTCTGTTAATGTATACAAAGTTCTGTCCTTGGTCCTGTCTGACTCACCATTTTTATCAATGACTTTGATGAGGATTTTCATAATCACTTCCTCTGTGGGATGTAGGTAGGATAGCTCCTCCCCAAAGTGACTGAATCATTTTCTAAATGATTTCCAAAGACCAGAGGCCAGTGGAAACCTGGCAGGGATGATGGCAAATCTGGTCTTGAGGTAGAAAAACTGCTAGTCTACAGAATGGAGAAGGTTCAGCTTATAGAAACTTCTTTGGAAAAGGGCTATAAATCTTGGTTGAGTGTAAGCTCAGTGTGAGTCAACACTGAGTTTAGTGCGGCTGCCAGCAAAAGCAAATGCAATCTTCGACTGCATTAATAAAGACCCAGTGTCTAGAACGCGGGTAATTATAGTCCCACTGTACTCTCAGGTGGACAGAAGCCAGCTGGTAGATAGTGCTTCCTTCTGGGCACCATTCTTTAAAAATGACATTGACAAACAAACTCATTTAGATAAAGGTTAAAGAAACCAAGGAAACTAAATCTGGAGAAGAGAAAACTTGGGATGGGGTGATAGAGTGGATCCCAACTGCTTTCCTCAAATACTTGTGTGACTGATGTGTATGATTTATTCTGCTTGGCCACATAAAGTAGAACTAGCAACAATGGTTCAAAGTTATAGGGAGATAGATTTTTATTTAAGACAAAAGAGAATTTTTTCAAGAATTGGATCGATCCCCAAATGGAACCATCTGTTTTGTAAATTCAGTGCACTCTCCATCGATGAAAAGATTTAAACAGAGGCCTAAAAAGATGTCACATGTCAGGTTTGCCACTGGGCAACTTTGTACAGCAGCTTATTAGTTGTGTCAGATAGTGTCTAAGATTCTAATATTACTGCATTTTATTTGTGTACAAATATAGAGATGTGCATATTCAAATCTAAAATTTTGAATGTGTGTAACTATACATTTATATATGTGTGTGTGTGTGTGTGTGTGTGTGTGTGTGTGTAGGAAACATCAATACTAGATAGAGGTTTAGTCTTGCCATCAGTAATAACAACTATAATTACCCCCTTTAAGACCAACACCTTGATCATAGTGTGAGTTCAGGTGCGGGAGAAGTCAGGGACAAAATAGAGGCGTACCAAGCAGGATATTGGCCAGTGGGGATTGTTGCAGACTTTCTGTTTTTTGAGAGAGCCACAGTGGGTGGGAAGGCTGGCAGAAATTTGGAAATCCCGATGAATCAAGCACAGGAAGTATCACTGTTTGGATCAGCACTTTGGTCAATTCGAGACAACTTTTCCTAAATGTTAAAAAAAAATATAGGATGACCCAAGGCTGCAGGTATCGAGACAATCAGCTATGTGGAGGACAGAAAAGTAAATGGTGCTCAAGGTGTGATACTAGGAGATGATGCCAGAAGAAACCAAAAAGAGCAATCTCACAATTGCTAGAAATACGTCCATGCGCATGGTGCTGATCATCACATAGCAAACCTCATGGAGGTCCATGTGGATATCACATCTTTCATGGAGAATGCTGAAGCTCTTCATGGTTCTGCCTCTGCTTGAGTCCATTAGTATCTGCCCTAAATAGAGCTGAGTGCAGTTGCTTCCAAGTTAAAGGAACGGATAAAAACATCTTACTAACTGCTTGATGGTCAGAGATGTACAAGAGATGTACAAGCTCCATGACACCCCCCAAAAATATAAAATTGGGTGAGGGAACGTGGAGACATTTATTAGCATCCTGCGATCCAAATTGAATAAATGTTTAAAGCAATGAATATCTGTGTAATACCACTCAGTGTGCACTTTTTGAACACTAAAATAGATCATGTCAGGCTGGGGACGTAGTTTCACAAAATCCCCTATGGCCCCAATGAAATAGAGGGTTCAGCATCCCAAAGCAACTAAAGAACAATTATCACTACCTCTCCAAAAAGGGGGAGGGGAAGAATTGATTGTCATTCTCGGAGCATGTGGGAAACAAGTCAGCCCCTCCATCCAGCCTCAGTCTTGCACCTACGTAGAACAAGCCCAAGACTTTCAAATCCTTGTGGAAAGCTGCTACATATGCCCTAAGTCTTGCCATCTTCACACTCCACAAACCCAGGTCTTCACCTAGCTTCTCTGCGGTCCATCCAGCTCATCAGTGTGCTTCCTAAACTGGCCAGCCCTAATGAGCCATTCTGAGCTTCCCTCATTGCACCAGTAAAACCAAGGAGAATCGGACAAAATAGGAGCTACTTCAGAAAGTTCTGTTTGTGTTGGGCCAAGAAAGCATTTTGAAAGCCCTCCGAGTATTCTATAAGCCTGACCTGTTATTGTTATTACAAATGTAAGGAACAGAGGGGACCAGATGTGTGAGATTTATTTTGCAATGTGGCAACACGAATGAGCACCATATGTCTCCCACCAGAGGCTAAAAAGGCACATGATGGCAAGGGCAAAGGCTGACATAAATCAGGCTCATCCTTTTCTTGGCGAACCCTGAGTTCTGAACAAGAAAAATGTCTCATGCCTTTTCTCAAGAGCAGCTAGGTGACACAGCGGATAAAGTGCCACATCTGGTGTCAAGTAAACTCTTCCTGAGTTCAAATCTGATCTCAGCCACTCAGGCTTCTCATATATAGAATGAGCTAGAGAAAGAAATGGAAAAGACTTTAGTATCTTTGCCAAGAAAATCCTCAAAAGAACCCTGGACAGCCGGACAGATCTGCACAACGATAACATACGTTCTCTTACAAATGCATTTCCATGTAAACATTTTCCAAGGTACATACTAGTATATACATTCATCAAAACCTGTGGGCTTACTGATTTTCAAAAGAGCATGCATTTCTCTTGGTCTGGACTCTAGACTCTAGAGGGCTGTCCTTCCGATCCATCTGCAGGGAATGATCTCAAGGGTGTCATTTTTAGAACAGATTTGGTTCAGTGTTATGGCTAAGAGGACTGACTCTTTGAGACAGAAACCAAGCTAAGGAGAGATAATGTTGTATTTGAAGTCTTTATTCTTGCTTCTTGATGTTAGTGAAGAATATAGTTTGAAGGATTATAAAAGCATAAGATTATAAACCTGGAGCTGGAAGGGACTTCAGAAGTTATCCAGCCCTTTCCCCTCATTTTGCAGATGAGGAAACTGAGGTCCAAAGAGGTCAGTGCTACTTATAACTTTAACCTTGGGCACATTTGTGGACATCAATCATTTCATCTACAAAATGAGTGGCTTGGACCAACTGTCCTTTTAGATCTCTTCTAGCTCTGATCCTAGGAGCTTATATGTCTTATCCAAGATCATGCAGCTGCTTTAGGATGAATAAATGTAGCCAAAATAAACACACATTGTGCTCCAAGATGCCACATGATTGGCCTTGATGGATCTGAGCCTGTGACCTTTTCCAAATGCCATCCCAGTTGAATTTTACCCTTCCCCTGAAGCTCACGCAAATGGCACATCCTCAAAAGGGCTGAGGCCATCTAAGTCATATGCATCAGATAAAGGGCTCAATGACCCACACATCAAATCATGATGGACTCAATTTTGTGAAATAGGCAACAATAATTAAAGTCTGTAAATCATATTGGAAAGAGAACTCAATCTAGAATTAGAACAAGTAATTCTAAAGTCTTTTGATCTCTCAGAGACTCAGTTTCCTTATCTATAAAATAGGGCTTCACCCCCTGCAATACTTATTTTGGGGGCTTTTGTGAAGATCACATGAAGTAATGTTGATAAGGCTCTAATTACAGAACTAGAATCATAGTCTGGCTAAATCATCCTGGGACCACAGTTGGGATCATCATTAATCCTAATCTATAAATCTTTAAAGGGAGGGGATGGAGGACATATACAACAAGTTTTTTGGACTAGGGTCATTGAAAGAGGCAGGAAATGCAAACCAAAATGGAGCGAGGGGATCCAGGTCATTTGGCTGATAAAATGTTAATTCTGTGCCTCCCAAGGTCTCTTTTGATCACTTTACACATTCCCAAATCCTTGTACTGGTGATTACAAAAGACCCAAACAACTAATGTACAATCCACAGCAACATATCGAGAGAGTCCAGAGGCAATGTCTAGAGCTTTGATGAAGGACTTCTGCAAGACCATAAACAAGAGTCACATACAGAATGAGATGGCCAATGAGAGGATTTTGTAATTTGGTGAGCTCAAATTGACAGAAAGCATTAATCTGCTGAAGAAGTGATTTTGTCCTTTGTATTTTCAAAGTATTTCACGTCCCTTAATATATTTGAGTCTCATAATAACCCTGTGAAGCGCCTGGTGCATGTATTGCTGTTCCCATTTTATAGATATAGAGATTACAAAACTTTCCAGAGCCCTACTGCCACTTACAAAGAGTGTCACCAAAGTTAGCAAGCAGGCCCTCTGACTCCTCATCCCAGGTTTAACCCATTGCCCCCTACCAGCTCTTGGACACATTCAAGCACAATCTACTAATGCTAGCAAATACACCAACTGAACTGAAGGTGAGTTCAATTGAGAACATTCATCAAGAAAATTAATTTAGGGAAAATTGAAAAGAAAACTTACTGGGATTTTTTTAAGCTATTGTGACTAATGTCTATTCTCCAGTCAGCAAATCCACTGCTTCAGCTCTTGTCCTAGTATTCATTTATCATATTGCAAAACCTGGGCTACTCATTCCTCAAAATCCCTGCTTTCCCTACCTCCACAAGGGACAGTCTTACGAACAAAAAAATAAACAGGCTCTTTAACTTTGCCTTAACTGGTCCCATGTGCTAACAACTCCTCATGAGGAGAGAACACATTTATTACATGTAAAAAAAAACCCATAAAATTGAGAGTGTGGTCAATTCCAACTGATTCAAGGACTTGTCAATTAGCTATGGCTGTCAGCTAATATATATAAACATTATTGGTGCTACAAGTGATAAACCAAGGAATGGTCAAAGTTGTCTATATGAGGAAAGACCAATTAGAAGATTCATGTGGTGTTTAACATATATGGATTGTTTGCCATCTGAGGGAGGGGAATCAGGAAAAGGGGGAGGGGAAATTGGAACACGAGGTTTTGCAAGGGTCAATGTTGAAAAATCGTCCATGCATATATTTTGAAAATAAAAAGTTTTTATAAAAAAAGAAAATTCATGTGAAAGAATAACAATCGCCACATCATCACTGACATTTCTTTAGCACTTTAGTATCTATGAAATTTTTGACATAGGCCAACTTTTGTTCAAGAATCACTTATTAGGCTAATCTAATGCTAGCTAAGAAATAGAGTGAAATGGATTTGGCACACGAATTACAATACGAAATGACCACAGTAACTTAGTTTTTGAGAAACCTAAAGAGTCCAATTTCATGACTTCCCAGTGGCTTTGCCGAACAAGGAAGTAGGAATGGGCATCTTGAAGGGAACAGGCTTGCCAGCTGCAGCCTGAAGTTCTACCAGAGCTGGGTAATAATAGCTGGGAGCTGGTATTTAGAAAGTACTTTAAAATTTGCAAAACACTTTACAAAGATCTCGTTTTCTCCTCACAACCCTAGGAAGTAGATGCTATTATTATCCCGGTTTTACAAATGATGGAACTGAGGCAGAAAAAATAGGTGACTTGCCCAGAGACACACAGCTAGTAAGTGTCAGAGGCACGTCACACTCACCCCCACCCCCAGCTTCTGGACACTGCCTCTGCTGGCAGCTTGCTCTCGTTTCCTCTTTGTTGGGCTTCTCAGAGCAGTTTGGTCTCCCCCACCCACCCCTGTCCTTCTGTCTTACCTGTCAGACAGGGAAGGGTCTGACTGGCTAACAGCACCCCTTCTCTGATCTCAGCCCCTTCACAGAAAGAAGCTTATCAGGTTCAAGGCCAGAGAACTCCGAGACCTTAGAGTAACGCCCATTGGCCTACGAATGGACACTTCCAAACCACCAAATGTCCCCACGAACTATCCTGGGGGAGTGACCTAAGCCCAAAGAAGAGGGTAACCTCTAGAAAATGGGCTGACCGTTGGAGTGTGCAAGGCGCTGCCTTGGGGTGAGGGTGGGGGTCTCACAACCCAGCTTGAGGCAATAGAAGCAGCAGAGGAACTGCTTACAACATTGCCAAGTCTTGGGCCCTTTGGCCCAGGCTGAGTCTGAAACAAGCTGTAACTTCTCAGCATCTGTTTCCTCATCTGTAAAGGGGTCCCGACTGATAATCTCTGAAGGCCCTTCCGGGTGGGAGCCTTTATGAGAAGAGGAGAGAAGCTGGGAAAGAGCACCCCTTCCTGTAGCGTGTCCCGAAGGAGACAAGAATTAAAGCAAGAATACCAAAGGGCTCCACCAAACCTCCAAGGCTGAACAAAATGGAAGCTAGGGGACTCCCCAGCACT
This sequence comes from Myrmecobius fasciatus, assembly GCA_023553655.1. NCBI lineage: Eukaryota > Metazoa > Chordata > Mammalia > Dasyuromorphia > Myrmecobiidae > Myrmecobius > Myrmecobius fasciatus. Next base: position 133,822 of record JAJPUD010002668.1, on the reverse strand, counting down.
GCCGAGCGAGCGCATGAAAGGATTCAAGCAGTGCTGGGACCCTCGGTGCAGACCTGCCCAACCCATGGATACCCATGGTGCACATATTTGGCACCACTGTATACCAGGCGAGGTCTCTGAAGGAAGGTAGATTTCTGGAGTTCTTGGAGGGGGCAGAGAAACCTCACCACTTTGTGACAGGGCTGGTAATCCAAGAGCTGGCTCCAGGCCCAGGAGTAACAATACCAGCCCCAATTTAGTCCTTTAACAGAAACATGGAGCCAACAAGCTGACGAGGGTATCTCAGGATGCTGGCAAGTCTGGTGGCAAGCTGGCCAATCCCCAAAAGGGCAGGAAGTGCAAGCCCCCCTCCCCGACTGAGATGATTCACAGGGCACTGATAAGGTTTGCAACCAACAGAACACAAAGCCTTAGGACTGGCTCCCTGGCCTTTTGGTGAGGTCCAAGAGACGCTGAGCCCTTGTGGGTCCCAGGTGGGGTCCCTGTACCTCTTACTCTCAGTGGCCCTGGGAACTGGGGCAGGAGTCAGTTCATTGCCCACCTATGGCTTCCAGAGCCAGACCTCTTGAGCCAAGTCGCCTTTCCTACTGTGAGAAAGAGACCTTGGTATTGATCGCCCCTCACTATCAAAGAGAGACTAGCTCCTGAATGTCACACGCCTCCGGGGCCTGGGGCCCTGTCTGTGCCACGCTTATATCTAACAAGCCAAAGAAAAATCAAGGCGAGTTGTTGACAAGAAGGGGGAAAAGAGGGCCCCCAATTCCCAAGCTACGTGAAGTGGGGCTGGAGGGGAACCCAAGCCAAAGGAACAACTGATGAGGAATGGCTCTCCCTTCTGCCATTGGGCATGTCCATTCCTCTTTCAATTCAGAAAATAAGTGGAGTCCAGGAGCATCTGTGGGTGCAGCAGATTTACATTAAATGTGGGGCCCAAGACAGGGCCCCTCTCCTGCACTCCCAGTCCTCGATCCCTGTCCCTCACTTTCTGACTGGAACCAACCAGAAAACCTTTGGTCTTTAACCAGGACCTGCTAAGTACTTGAAATCTTACCTGGACACTCCCACTATTAACCAGACCATTCATTTAATCAAATCCCCACCCCTGAAAGGAAAGAGGAAAACTAGCTGATAGGAATTTGTTATGAAGAAAGTCCCCCTCCTCCCAAGATTCCAGACCCCAAACAGCCGAATTTCCCAGAACAATGGATGCTAAGAGATCACCCAGGGACCCTAGACATGATCCATATGTATACATAAACATATTAAAACACACATACACATCTGCAGAGATCGCTACACCAAACTTTTGTCCTGGGCAGGGAGCCAAGGAGACTAATGGATTTGGGGGAAAGTTTTCCTAAAAAGGTTCAAATGTTTTCAAATTTAAAACTTTGAGGTTAACCTCACTCAGCTCCAGGGCTTTTGACTGAGAGCTTTCACTCCTCTCTCCCTCCCTCAGCTAAATAACATTATGACAGTGGGGGTGGGGGGTGTTACTGTATCTACAATAAAGATGGAACATGCAGGAGGAGGAGGAGGAGGAGGACAAAGAGGAGGAGGAGGAGGAGAAAAAGGAGGAGGAGCAGGAGCAGGAGGAGGAGAAGGAGGAGGAGAAGGAGGAGGAGGAGGAGGAGGAGGAGGAGGAGAAGGAGGAGGAGGAGGAGGAATGTCACCACCTAGAATTAGAGGGAGGAGCTGGCTCCAAGTCACAGGAAGGCTACCACACCAAGGCCCCCAGGCTGAGGCCATGAAACCATGGCAGACTTACTGGTCTGCCCAATTCCTTCTTTTTCAAGGCTCTTCTGTCCCACATCCAGACCTTTCAGCCCTCCCACTTCAGCAATCCCAGAGTTCAGCCTACAGTACAAACTCCAGGTGTGTTCCTGTTTCTAGGGCTCTGTCATTTTGGAAAGTTCTCCCTCTTTGAGTCTAAGCTCTAGAGTGCTCTTGACCCCAGCTCAGGATCAGCTCTCCTGGGTCAGAAATCATTGCTTGTTCCTCTCTGCATCCTAACCCTGGCTCTTTCTGATGACACCGAAGCCAGTGGGCTTGCCCCAATGGCCCTTTGATAATAGTGCAGCCCCCAGTACAGTATAACTGCCTCAGAGGCAGAGACTGGCCTTTTATGACCCTGGCAGCCCGCACAGAGCTAGAACTTCAATGTTTGTGATCTGGAAAGGAAAACTCCGGAAGACTTCAGAACTCATTTGAACTCAGTGACCAGCTAGGACTCCAGGTGACTAAAGAGGAAGTATCTTGCCCGCTGTTCTTGACAGAAGAGGACAGTCTAGGGACCACGAGGACATTTTCAGCCTCGGCAAAAGGGTTTGTTTGGCTTGACTGTACTTGCTGATTACAAAGAAGGGATTTCTTTTTACTTGGAGGGAGGAGGAGGAGGGAGAAAGCCATTAAGTTAAGAGCAGCAATGAAACTTTCAAAGAAACACACAGAACAGAAGGCGGCTGAGAGGAAAGCCCAGGTACATGGGACAGCTCCATGGTGCCTCAGGCCTTTGGGAAGCCCAGGTACATGGGACAGCTCCATGATGCCTCAGGCCTTTGGGAAGCCCAGGTACATGGGACAGGTCCATGATGCCTCAGGCCTTTGGGAAGCCAGGACCATATAAGGAAGACTCCTGTTCTTTATGCATAGAAACACTGATGTTGGGTGCTATTTGTCAAGTTCAGAATAACCAAAAATAAAAATGTATTTTAAATAAATAAGTACAAATTAAGAGATAGGAGGCAGACATACAGAAAGATGGATAGACAGATAAATAGATAATAGACAGATAAAGAGATGGATAGAGGGTGAGATGGGCAAATAGATGTCTGTTGTCCAGTCAACGAGCCTTAATTAGGCACCTGCTGTGTGCTGAAGGCACTCTAGTGATTGCTGAGAAGACAAAGCATGATGGATACTGGCTAAAAGAAAAGGCCCACTCTTCCTCAGTCAATGCCAGGCTTCTGACCTCTTTAATCCTAGAATCTGAAGGTCACATCCTAGGTCAAGATTTGTCTTTCCATTTGTCTGTCCAGGATCAAATTTCTGGCTTAATTCATCTTCCTGGGAATATTTTTTTATAAAAATCGAGGCAGGGAGACACTCAACTTTCCCTCCCCCACAGGAGAGTGAGGGGAGACAGGGCAGGGGTGGCAGCCAGGATGCCAGCAGAGTTTTAGAATTCTAGTTTGGGTTTTCACCTCCATTTTCACCAGGATCTGAAAACCAGCAGGGGGTGTGAGGAAGTACATAGGACAGGGAATTAGGAGAGCAATGGTCAAATCCCAGCTTTGTCACTAACTAGTAATGTGACATTGGGCAAGTTGCTTCTCACACACACACACACACACACACACACACACACATACCCCATTCTCCCCCCTTTATATACCTCATTTTTGTCCTCTAGGAAATGTGGGTAAACAACTCCAAGCCCCGATCACATTCTCTGGTACAAATGACTGTCTGTAAGCTTGGAGTGAGCTTCCAAGTTCATGTCCAGCATGTGCTTTCTGCCCCTCCCTCTAAAAAGCCAGCTGTGACAATTACCCCAGTGCTATCTTAGGTTGAGCCTATCTTGGTCTCGAACTCAAAATGTTGTCTTCACCATGAGGTAAATTTACCCAACTGAGCCTGCTTGCCATCTTCCTTTATCCAAACTTGGCTGCCTCTGGGGGATCCCTTCCTTGGCAGCAAGCAAAAATAACCTATCACATTATCAACTGGTTTATTAATGACTTGATTAATAGAGTTGGGAGCCCTGACTGACAGCTTAATCAAAAGAAGGCAAGGACCACTGCTGGCCTCAGGCCCAGAGTCATAACTAGGCAACTCAACAATGTTTTAGTTCCAATATTGTGCAGAATGTGGCCAAATCTGGGAGCTTAATGATTCTGGGGTCACATAGAGACCAGCATGGGTCATAACTACAGTGTAACAAGGCCCTGGACCTATAGGCACTTGTTATTATTTCAGGGTATCTTGAATCAATGTCCTTGTCCTGGATCAAGATGCTTAGTCATTAAGGAAAATGTGTCTTAGGGATTTTTAAAAAGAGGGGAGGTTGGGGCCTCCCCTATTAACTTGGGAGTCTTTAGTCATTACTTTGCTCTAGGGCTTAGGAGGAAGCTTCACATCCTTCCACTCCTGACACAGCAGGGAATCAATGGGCTTGGGAACCAAATGGGTTTCTCATTGTCTTTCCCTCCCTTGGCTAGATGGGGGTCCCCAATCCTGAGCTCACCTGAGAGGAAAGCAAGTTTTCTCTGTTCCTGCTCCCCCAAATAGGAGGCCGCTTGCTTCTTTCAAGGCTCAGCTTCTGCATAATCCCTCCAGACGTCATGATCTCCTGCTGATATTTGATATGGGCCTATACACACACCCATATTCTCTCCTTCTCTAGATTAGGAACTCTTGGAGGGCAGAGAGTGATCCAATAAGGTTTTTGTCCCTCAAGCACCCACTGCACTCCCTGGTAGGACACTGCTACTAAATAAAAGTTTTACTTTTTTTTTTACTTTTTATTTACTAAATAAAAAAATAAAATAAAATGTTGATTGATGGAGGGATAGAAAATAAATGGTGACAAATAACAGGGAGAGAATTTCTACACACCAGAGTCTTGGTGCTGATCCTCCCTCAGTTCCTCCCCTCTGTTGATGGAACAATCCTTTCCCCCACCATAGATTTGGCACTCACGGAACCTGGGCAAGTCACTTAATCTCTTTAATCTCTTTAAGCCTCAGTTTCCTCATCTACAAAATAGGGTAATAATAGTCCCTGTCTCACACCACAGCTGAGGTTACAAAATGCTTTGCAAACCTTTAAGTGCTGTGTAAAGGCTGTTTTCATTATTAGTATTATTCCTATTCTTACTGCTGTTATTGCTCTTGTTACCATCACTCTCACCAGCCCAGAGTCAACCACAGTTCACCGAGAGGCAGTGTGGTCCTGTGCTCCTTCCAAACCCATTCCAATTGGTCTCCTCGATGTCCTTCCCCCATGGCTTTCCTTCCCTCCTCCCCTAGCCTTGGCACTAGTCCCCAGACCTGTGTGGTAAAGGTTTGGTGTGTGCTCCATCCATCAAAGATGGCTCCCCACATGGATGACTTTGGGGATCCGCTTCCAGGAGACTGGTACATCTGTGGGCATCTCCCACTGACCTCCTCGCTGGTTGGATGGAACAGTCAGCATCTTTAACGTGGCCTGACTCAGCACCTGGCAGGGCTCTCCCTGAGTTTGTGTGAGAGGGAAGGGCTCTTTGCCTCATCCACACAATAAAGGGGAGGACTCAGGGCTGCCTCCTCTCCCCAGCCCATCCCATCCCACCTAAGGCCAGGTGACCCTTTCATTCATGCTCTATTGTAGGTGCTGGGAGTGGATCTTGGAGGCCAGGCGCTGCAGGCAGCCTAGCAGTGACACCCTAAGGAACAAGTGTCCTAGACTCCAGCCGAACAGATGCGAGCCCTATCAGTCTGGGACTTGAACTTGGTGAGATAAGGCTATGGAAGCAGCTAAGCTAGTTGTGAACTAAATATTTCTCTTTATTCAAACCCCCCTGCCCAGACCACAGTGACATGGGGGATTCTGCCCCCAAAGAGTTAGGGGAAATGTTTGTAAGAGGAGGGGCAAAAGGATATCGCTTAAGTCCTGAGGACACTAAAGGCCAGAGCAGGAAATGTAACAGGCTCAGCCAAGGGACGCTGGGACTCAACCACCATTCAGATCTGGAATCCATGCACTCCTCACTTCTGCCTCAAAAAAATCCCGTTTTTCCTTTAGGACAAAGGAGCCACCTTCCATCCAAAGCCTTCCGAATTCCTACCCAAGCTACCTTGGCTTTATTTTCTGTTCACATTGGGTTCACTTATCAAAGAACAGTCAGCTTCAATCAAAACCTCTAAAATCCTATGGGTAGAGACGGTCTCCCATTTTTGTCTCTGTGTTCCCAGAACCAGATAGAGGGTCTTGCACATAGTTTGCACTTAAGTAATTTTAAATTTATTGATTGGTCTGATATTAGTTATGGAATCTAAACTTTCCCAAGTTTCATCTGCAAAATGGGTACAATAATCTCTGCATTTCCTAACATCCTGGGCTATTGTGGAAATAAAATGAGGCGCAGTAAAGCTGGGCCACATAGCTTCTTCATCTGTAAAAAGAATCTGGAAATAGCCCCCACACATATGACCTCCTTCCCGGGATGAAGGAACTTTGCAGACCTCGGAAAGTCCACAGAAATGGGATCTGTCAGGATTACAGCGTCCAGGCAAGCAGTTTGCAAACCACAGAAGATGTATAACTGAACGCTATTATTGGCACGAGCCAATGAAATGGATCTGGCAAAACTGTCCCTATTGCAGTCTCCTAGAATCCATTTCCCCCAGCCTCTCTGCCTCTGGCATCAAGCAGATGAGGATCTGCTTCCTTCCCCTCCATCTCTACCGTGCCTGCAGGCAAGCCCCCTCCCTCCCTCTTCTCCCCCACCCCTTTTTGGCCATGGATTGCAGTGGGACTAATCTTTTCTTGGCTCCCTGGATGAATCCCAGCTTCTTAGAGCTGGCAGAGACCACAGAAACATCTTGCCCAACCCACCCCTGAACAAGAGCCCCTTGGAAACATCCCCAACAAGCTGTCATTCAGCCTCCTTTTAAAGACCTCTTGTGAGGGGGAGCCCAGCCCATTCTCCTTTGGGGCAGCTATTATTGTGAGGAAGGCTGTCCTGACATGGAGCCTAAATGGGCTTTATTGTAGCTTCTCGCTATTATTTCAGTCCTCTGGGGCCAAAAGAAGCAGATTTAATCCCTCTTCTAACAAAGCAAATGACTGCATGCTTAAAATGACTTCTCATGTGTCTTCCAAATGTCTCTTTTTTCTTCCTGGGACCCTTAACTAATTCTCAGGAACTTGAATTTCTTTTTTTTTTAAATCTGCTTCCTTTTCCCCTCCTCCCCTCCCCCAACCCTGGAGAATATTCCTTTTGCCTTAGTATTCAGGCTGCCTACCTTACCTGCTCACCCGTGGTGTCTGGGCATCCAAAAGAACCCTCTTTTTTATCCAAACTCAGTCCTGGATTGTATGAAAACCTTCCTTTAGCCACTGCCTGGCCAGGGATGGCTAAGTGATTGTTCACAATTGGCACCTGGCTCTCTCACATAATGAGGATGGGGCTCTAATATAATTTTAATAATAACAGCAAACAGTAATAGCTAATTAACTGCTTGAGCAAATGTGGTGGAACCTGCCATAGATTTCCTATAAAATGTCTTCCATGGCAGACCAGCTCCATGCAGTCACACAGTTGATTGGCAGATGGCAATAACAAGCTCTCACTGTGTCCCTGTAGAGTGGAAGCTGCTTAAAGGTGGGATCTGTCTTTCTTTTTTGCATGTATTTATATCTCCAGTGTTTAGGACAGTCACTGGCATGCAGTTGGCACTTAATTAATGCTAGTTGACTTTAAAGTGAAGAATATTTGGAATCAGGAGGCCAAGATGGTATGTTGGAGGCAACCAGCTGAATTCTCCCAATACTCCCCTCCAAACAACTTTAAAATAATGCAGAATTGGGCAAATGTAAAAGGAGTATGAAAGCTCACTAAAGAAAGTAATTTCTTAAAAATTAGAAATGAGCAAATGGAAGCTAATGAGTCTATGAGACATCAAGAAACAATAAAACAAAGTCAAAAGAATGAAAAAAGAAGAAAAGGTGAAATAGCTCATTAAAAAATTAGCTGATATGGAAAACTAGATTGGGGAGAGATCATTTAAGGATTTTTAGATTACCAGAAAGGTATGATAAAAAAAGAGCCTAGATATCATATTTTAGAAATTATGAAGGAAAATCATACTGATATCTTAGATCTAGAGAGTAAAATAGAAAATGAAAGAACCCACTCACCACGTTCTGAAAAAAATTCCAAAATGAAAAACCCCATGAATATTATACCAAATTCCAGAGCTTCTATTTCAGGAAGAAACTATTGCAAGTAACCAGAAAAAATCAGTTAAAATATCATGGAGCCACAGTCAGGATCATACAATATTTAGCCATTTCCATGCTAAAGAAAAAGAGGTTTGGAATATAATATTCTGAAAGGTAAAGGAGCCAAAATTTCAGCCAAGAAGAGCCTATTCAGCAAAGCTGAGTATAATCCTTCAGAGGGAAACTGATATTTAATGATATAAATGACTTTAAAGCATTCCTGATGGGAAGACCAGAGCTGAATAGAAAGTTTGTCATTTGAACCGAAGAATAAAGATCAACATAAAAAGGTAAACATGAAAGAGTGATCAATAAAGTTAAACTGCTTACATTCCTATATGGGAATGTAAAAGATACATATGATTCCTTTTAACTTTATCATTATTAGGGCAGTTAAAAGGAGTTTACACAGCCAGAGGGTATGGACATGGAACAGTTCTGTTGGAACAATCTCCAAAAGAAAGATGCACTGGGAGAAAGGGGGAAGAGAGAAGTAGAAAGTAGAAATTTTCTCACATAAAAAGGTGCACGAGGAAGAACTTTTACAGCGAAGAGAAAATGTAAGGGAGTGGCAGGCAATGCTTGAACCTCACTCTCATCAGAATTTATTTGAGAGGAAAAAAAAAATACATACACATATCCTCATTCATACACCTACACACACAGAGATGTGTGAATTGAAATCTAACTTACTCAGTAGGGAAATACAAGGAAAGAGATGGGAATAAGAGAAGAAATGGGGTGATAAAAGAGAAAACAGTTTAAGGGAGGCAGTAGTTAGAAACAAAATAGATTTTTGAGAAGGAATAAAAACAAAAAGAGAGACGAATAAGGAGAAGAAAATGAGATACAGTGGAAAACACAGTTTTCAACTGAATGTGAATGGAATAAGGTGACATAAAATGGAACCAGATAGCAGAATGGATTAGAAGCCAGAATCTGACAGTATGTTGTTTATGAGAGACATACTTGAAAGAGAAAGATACAGAGTTAAAATTAAGCAGAATCTAATATAATTCAGCTGAAGGAAAAAAGACAGGGGTAGCAATCATGATCTCAGACAATGCAAAAGCAAAAATAGATCTAATTAAAGGAGATAATCAGGGAAACTACAATTTGCTAGAAGGTACCATGGACAATGAAGTAATGTCAAAACATTTACAGCAAATTTTTCTAACAAAAGCTTCTACAAATATATACATATGGGGGGGGGAGTAAATTGAGTCAAATTTATAAAACTAAGAACCATTCCCCAATTGATAAATGATAAAAGGATATGAACAGGAAGTTTTCAGATGAAGAAATGAAAGCTATCTACAGACATTAAAAAAAGTGTTCTGAATCACTACTGATTAGAGAAAGGCAAATTTAAACATTTCTGGGGTACCACCTGACAACTATCAGAAATGACAAATGCTGGAGGGGATGAGAGAAAATTCACTAATGTATTATTGACAGAGTTGTGAAGCAGTTCAACTCTTCTGGAGAACAATTTGGAACTAGATCCCAAAGCTTATAAAAATATGCATATTCTTTGATCTAGCAATACCTCTACTAAGTCTGTATCCCAAAGAGATCAGAGTAAATGGGAAAGAACCTGTATTTATAGCAAGTCTTTTCTGTAGTGGCAAAGAAGTGGAAATCAAGGGGATGCTGGGTAGTGGGGAAGAGATTGTGATGAAGTATCATTGTGATATAAAAAGTGACAAGGAGGGAGTGATTTCAGAAAAACATGGCAAGACTTACATGAACATGAACATGAAGTGAAGTGAGAAGAACTGAGAGATCATTATGCACAGTAACAGCAAAGTTATAATGATGATCATCTATAAAAGACTTAGCTACTCTGACCAGTGCAACCATTGAAGACAATTCCAAAAGACTCATTACACTATCTACTTTCAGAGAAAAATGTTGAACTCTGAGTGCAAATTGAGGAATAATTTTCTCTTTGTTGTGTTTTTTTTTCTTTTCTTTTCTTTTTTGCTACGTGACTAACAAGGAAATGTTTTCACATTGTTATTAATATCATATTGTTTTTTTTTCAATGTGTGAGGTGGGAGAAAGGATGGGAGAGAGGGAGAAAATGTAAAATTTTAAAAGAAAATAAATTTCAAAAAGAATTTTTTAAAAAAGAAAAGCATATCAGGTTACACAGAACAAAACCTCACCCTTGAATCAGTCCTCCAATAAACATTCTCCTGAGCATTTATTTATCCTTGTTGGTTTGTCTGGGCCCTCCCATCAAGCCAAACTGCAATGTGCAAGCTCTACCCTAGGCCGAGATATTGGGCACCATCATGGAGGATGTCCAGAGCAGGGCCCAGATGGCCAGGAGACTCCCTGTGGATGGTGAAGCCCCCCACATGATGCTGTTTTTGGCCGATATTTCACTGAGGCCAGCAAGACACTAGAGAGCCACTTTAAGGAGGGGCACGTGCACTGGCGGAGTTCAGGCCAAAGTTAGACAGGAAATTGGGGGGATTCGACCTCCACTCAGCCTGACCAGGAAGTCTCCCCCTCCCCGGAGGTCAGGCCTGCAGCCGGGGTGGCGACATCCCAGAGCCACCAACCTTCACCCCTGTCCCTTCTGAGGTTGGGTTAGGGCTGGGCACCCTGGGCACAGAGCGTCTCTCTCGGGTGGGCCTGGACAACGGGCCCCGCCCACGTTTCTCCCGTGAGCCAATCAGGAGAAACGCTGGCTTGCCAAGAAGCAGAGCGTCATTCATGCTGAGCTGGATGGGACCTTCGAGGTCACCTGGGCCAAGCTCCCCATTTTGCAGAAGAGAAAATTGAGTCCGGGAGATGTTCGGTGATTCTTCCAGGCTCCCGTGGGTGGGGAGCGCAGCGGGTCAGGGAGCCCCGATGCTCTCAGCCCAAAGGTCTTTGCATCCTGCAGTCTCCCAGAGGCGGCAGATGCGGGGCTTTCTCCTGGGCCCACCCCACTACACAGGGTCCGAGGGCTTTGACCTGCTCCTCAGTCCTCCCCAACTCAGTCCTCCCTGGGCAGCGAATGGAGGTGGAGGAGACAGTGCCCGCTGCAGGCAGCTGCGAAGGGCAATCAGGGAAGGCTTCCAGTAGGAAGGGGCCCGGAGGAGATGAAGGAAGCCAGGGATTCGCTGAGGCTCGGGGTGCGGAAGGAGCACGCTGTGCTATGAAAATTGACCTTCTCTAAGGCGTGGGAGACGGCAGCCAGACAGCCCAAGGACGGGGAGAGAGAATGGCTTTGCAGGAGGCAGCAAAAGGAGGCCCGGCCGACTGGGAGGGCAGCCCAGAGACAAAAGGGAGCCCCAGAGCTTGGCCGGGGGCGGGGCTGGGAGTGAAAGGCTCCCCCCAATTGCCGGCCTTAAATCCGGGGATTGTTTGAACTCGGCTTTCCGGAGCCGGAGCAGTGATCTGTTGGAGGAGAGCTCAGGTGGGATCCAAGTACTTGTAGGGATCCTTTGGCCTCTGACCTCTGCCCCCTCCCCCTTTCCAGGGGTTCCCTCCCTCCCAAGCTTCGCTTGGAAATGGCACTGTCAAATGGGGGGAGGGGAGAGTTCTCCACTCCTGGAAGTCTTTGTGGCTGGAGGGCCGGACACCAGGGTCTCCTTCCACTGGGTCCCTGGGCTGACTGACAAGCTAAAAGTCAGACCAGAGGCTCCTGGAACCAGAGCTGGGCAACACTGCACAAGCCAGACAGATCAAGAAACTGAGGCCCTGACAGTAGCAGCCGTGTCCCCCGGGCTAGAGCAGCTGCAGCTGCAGAGCCGGGCACTGCCCCCCATCTTCTGGGCAGCGGCCTTTGCATTGCTCCTTGTAGAGTCCAAAATTCAGCCGGGGATGTTTAGAACTCAGCACTTACTGCTGGGGGCAGTCCTGGGGCGGAGCTGGGGGGCTTTGGTGGACTACAGCTGTCTAGGAGTCCAGGGAAGGTTCCGGCAGCCCCAGTGCAGTCACGGGGTGGGCAAGACAATGGGTCAACGCCCTCTGCCTGGGACAGGCCACCCCGGGCCCGGTGCTGGGCTCGGGGCTCCGCCCTGGGCATCCCCTCCTAGGAAGGATGCTGACAAGCCGGAGGGTATCCAGAAAGGGCTGGAGCCTGGGCAAGGCAAAGAGTGATTCGGAAAAAAAACCAGGGCATGTTACCCTGGGGAGGGGAGAGCCCCCAGCACTGTCTTCAATAATCGTGGCAGGAAGGACTATGGCACTAGCTGGGTCTGGCCAGGAGGCAGGGCTGGGTATGGAAGAGGGGGTGGGTACCTCCAAATAGTGAAAAGCCCTTCCTAATGGGCTGCCCCAGAGCAGGGCAAGGCCCAGGCCGGTTGCTCCTGAGGCTCCCTGGTCAGATGGGACATTTCCAGCTCTGACCTCCTGTGCGGCCCCGGCAGGTCCCCTGTCTGGACATTCATCCACTGCCCAAAAGACAGGGAGTGGGCAGCTGCCTTGGCGCTGGCCATCTGATGTGCGAGCTTCTGGGAACTTCTCTGGCTCCTCCCAAAGGGTCCTAGTCTCCAGGGCTATGGGCCCACCCAAACCCCAAAACTGCCCCCACACTCTGGGAACCAGCTGGTGTCTCTCGGGAGGCAGCAGCCCTTCCTGACCCCAGATTAACTCCCATGGAGCCTCAGGACAATGAAAGAGCAGCTGTGTTTAATCAGCTTCCTCCAGCAAGAATACTGACTCCAGAGCCAATCCAGCGGGCCATTGCCCATGATCACCATGTGGGCAAGACTGAGGCCTGTGGCCAGAACCCCACCCAGACCTGGCACGCAGTGGGGCCTAATAGGACCTAATAGATGTTTGGTGAATTGCACTGACTGGGACTACAACAGTGGAGTGGAGGGGTCGGCAATGGCAGGAGAATCCCTTTGCCACCTGCAGTTCCGAATGTCAGCCCCACTAGTGACGCTGCCATCCCTACAGGGAGTAGTAACATTCCCTTGATCCCGTGTGTCTGCAGGGGCCGTGAGCTAGAGAGCTGATTTCAGAAGCAGGAAGCCTGGGAATGAGTCCCATCTCTAACAACCACTGGCCGTGTGACTCTAGCCAAGTCCTGTTACCTCAAAGGGCCTTCTCACTGCCCAAGCAACTCGCTCACACAGTAAGATGAAAAGGCAGGTGTCGGTTTTCATGGGGCAAGGAAGTTTTTTATCAGGAGCTCCCTCTACCAATGAAATCACTCATCTGGTCTGAAATCACATATACACACATACACACACACACACTCACACACTCACACATACACACACTCACACACTCACTCATACACACTCACACACACACACACTCACACACTCACACATACACACTCATACACTCAAAC
>JAJPUD010002668.1:98940-116305 GCA_023553655.1 Myrmecobius fasciatus | reverse complement strand
CTGGAGGACCCTCTCCCAGATGAAGGGAAAAGGGCTGGAGGACCCTCTCCCAGGGTCACTTCAGCATCTATTCCCCAAAGAGAACTCGGCAACTGTTAACTAGGAGCAAGAAGAAGGGGAAACGTCCTTTCTTCCCAGGCAGGCAGATGCCGTGGAGAACATGTACACACAGGAACACAATATGCACACATAAAGCATGTGTGTACACATGTGTATAAATAGGTCTGTCACGGGATCTATACAGAGAGCATATGTTGTATTATATAGAATATAAAGATATTACAGGAGCATATTTGTGTTATCTGTGTGTAAATGCATATTGATGTAGTAGTGGCGGCTTTATTGTGTGTATTTGAGCTAACGTGATTTTATTGGTGTAGAAAAGTCCTAGGGAAGAAGTTTTGGACAGTTTCTAATCTCACAGAGAAGTAAAGTGAGCTACCAAGGATCACCTCCCCCAGAGATTAGAGGCGGGATGTGAGGACCACAGCCTTTCCCTCAGTGCTGCTCTCTCTCCAGCACACCATTCTCTGTCCATCCACACACAGATGTCATATGTCTGATATATGATACACAACATACAACATGTCCACATATACAATGCTAGACAATATATACAACATACAATGAAAATGTCTTCTGCAGCCAGAGGCTGTGCTCAGCATTGGGGATGCACAGAAAGCAAGAACAATGTCCCCAAAGCAGCCTCTGACCGCGAGGGGCTCCCAGCTTAATGAGGAGACGACTTGCCAACCATTCTGCACGTATGTGACATCCATAGGAAAAGTGGCCGTAAACCACAGAGGAAAAGTAGCAGCCGTGAGGAAGGCCGTGTGTGTGTGTGTGTGTGTGTGTGTCCGTCCACACAGAAGCACATGGACATACGTACATAGAGAATCTCTCTCCAGGTACAAGCTCTCCATCTCTATGTGGCCTCCTTAAAATGTGCTGGAACGCCCCCCCCCCCCAACTCGACCAGGCTCACATAGAGTGGAATATGATGTACTGTGGAGTGTGACAGGCTATCTTATCCATAGGAGCCCGTACATAGACACTCTGTCTGGATCTCCCTCTAGCCTCATTATCCCTCCTTTGGAGTCCATACCACCTGCAATTCCACTCAGTCTCACCAGGCTTTCCACGTGGAGCATTTGACTGAGATTGACCTCAGAAAGATCTCGCCCCTAAGGTAATCAAGGAATCACAAAAACACCCCAAAGGGAACCCAATGCACTCTAATCTCACCCACTTCTGGTCCAGAATCCTGATGGAAAACATGGCGGACATGAATTCCTCCTGTCTGAAGCCCTCCCGTGAAAGGGAAACCCCTCCCTTCCAAAGGGGCCCAGAAGAATGGGGGAATGTGGCCTGTATGGCTTCAGGGGTTCCTGCAATGGAGGGACAACACAGGCCTCTTGTGGAACCTGGTCTCATTTGTATGGAAGGCTTCCTCACACCCTGCCCCAGCCAGACACGAGCACTACTTTGATGAACTTTAATGAAATGGATTCTCTGTAGAAGGAGAGCCTGCTACATGGCATGAAACATAGCTAAGATTAAATAACAACAAAAATTAAAAACTAAAAAAAAAAGCTTTCTAGCAGATTCGATGTCTAAAGAGCTTTGTCCCTTCAACGCTATCGATTTTTTCCACCTTGAGAGCTAAGAAGTACAGCCCAGAGAGGTCCCATATCAGGTTCTGCCCTCCACAGCATTCACCCCATCATCTCTCACGATGGCAGCTGTATGACCATCGATCTCAGGCTTATCGACAATTGAAACGTTCCTCCAGTTCCCCAGTGACTCCTGTTCAGAAAATTTGGTCTTAGGAGCTTCAAAGCAAGCAGGCCGCCCCTGTGGGAGGGCCCATCCTTCAAATGAGAGGAGGCAGCTGCTTGAGCTTACCTCAAGGAAAGGAAAGCCCACTTAGTGACCAAGAGTTTCCTGGTCTTGGACACCACTCGGCTTCCTGTTTTCCAGAGTCCCAACTTCAAGAAAAACGAGAGAATGCACACAAGCCAATGGCACGCCCTTGAAGCTGACTCAAAGGTCATCAGTGCTTTCCCGTAGCTGCATGGATGGGGTGCCATGAAGAGATAATCTGTAGATCACCCACAGGGCATGGGTGCCAGTCTCTAAAAAACATCCCCATTCAAAATGTGGCCGGTTGTTACTGTCAGTGATGGACAACACCGGCAAACTCTTACTCATAGATCGCTCCCAGCCACACCTGCTCTTTCTTGGTGGCCTTGCTCCAAATCCTACCTGTCTGAAGAGGTTGAGAAGGGAGTTTCCTTCCTCTAGGCCCCACTAACAAACTCCTGACTTTTTTATTTCTCACTTCTTCCATCAGGGCTCTGAGTCCATTGGAGCAGCTTAGATCACCAACACTGTAAGAAGGTTGACTCCATCGCTGCTTTGGAAATCAGTACCTTTTAGTGACAAAATAACGGAGGGATGGCTACAAAAAGCCGCCTAAGACACAATCTCCCTGTCTCGGACAGCCATGTCTAAGCTTTCCTCTCCATCACAGCTCAAAGCTCCAACAAGCAAGGGTCCTACTACCGCACAAATTTGTATCATTCAAAGAAGCCCCTGGAGGGAAAAAGGGAAGCAAAGAAGGAAAGAAGGAGGCCATTTTTTCCTCCGTCTACTGGCTGGATATGAGGGAGCAAAAGCTTCCTTTAACGTATCTTTCACTGCTGAGTGCATTTCCACTTGGATAAAAGAGCAACCCCAGTCCGCTGATTAGGAGAGGAACAGAAAACAAAGGGCGTTTTCCACAAAACCCACCCCCAATTGCCATTCCCACTCCGGGAAGTCCCCCCAAACTTTGTACTGATTCAGTCTCCTCTGAGGCTCCCTGGCTCTTTTTTTCCCCTCCAGGACTGATTTAACCTCCTGAACCTTAAAGGCAAGGCTGGTGAGCTGCTGTTTTTTACAGTCCTGTGACAGCTCCACTTTTGGTTTCTAAAGGCACTGGTGTCTCGGATAACTCTCAGGCGGCCCTGCCCTCAGACTCCTTATGCTGGCTCTGGAGAAGGAAAGATGGAAGGCAGTCTTGAGCATCCCTGTCCTCCTGCCTTCCCCTGTTGGGGAAACGCTGAGATGGAGCCCTCTCGGCCGGCCTCACTTCCGAGTCTAGCATGGGAGTCACTTCTGTTTCTGGGGCTTCCTCGGGGAGGGCGGGGTGGAGCCCTAGTCAGGTGGGGAAGAGACCGATCGCAGCCAGGGCCAGGAAGGCACATCGTCCCCTCCCCCACCTGCCCAGAGGCCTCCTGGGCATCTCAAAGACTCCAGAGCTGCGCCCCCCCCACCAGCCCCAGCCCCAACATTGGCCCTGTTTACCTGGCGTTCGCGACTGAGTGTCTGAGCTCTCTCAAGGGAACTCAGAAGACGGCGGCTGCCCAAGGCAAAGGCAGCCCTGCCTTCAGGAAGGGGCCCGTGCCCCTCGCATGGGCGCAGCTCCTTCCCCAGGCAGAGCCCCGGCCATCCGGCCTAGCCTGCCTCAGCAAAACCCGGAGCCCTGACTCCAGAGCAGCCTCAGTGGCTGCTCGGAAACCAGTCCTGGATGCGCCCACGACGGGAGGGGCCCGGAGAACTAGGGGACAAAGTTTCTCAGCACTGCTTGGGGTTAGCCTTGGCACCAGGGCCATTCTTTCCAAGACTACTTTCGGCTCCCCCACCCCGAACTCCACAGAGCTCCGAATGAGGCCACCAGAAAGCTAGAGCGTCTAAAAGCCGGGGGCTTGAGGGGAAAGGGAAAGGCGGGGGGGAGGGGGGTCCCGAAGTTCGCAGCCCCGGGAGGGGCCGGGAGAAACAGCCTGCTCCATGGTCCCCCGACTTCGCTCCTGTAGACTACCCCCCACCCCAGATCTCCGCTCACAGAAACATCCCCACACCTCCGCTCGGCCCAGCGGCCCCAAGACAAGCCGGGAGACACTCACCTGTCCCAGGAAGGAGGGCACCGCCTGTTGGAGCAGCGCGGGGCGCTCGGAGGCTGACCGGCTGGCCGTGGATGTGCGCGGGCAGGGGCTGGTCCAGGTCGGACGGGGGTTACCTGGGAGAGATGGAGGGAGGGGAAAGGGTGACGAGGGGAAAACAGGGGAGAGTTCGAGGGGATGGAGGGGAAACCCTGGTCTCGGGATCCTGCTCCAGCACCCGTGCCCGCCTGGGAGTAGGACAGACCAGAGAGGGCGGGAGGGAGCCAGCCAGCCAGGAAGGGAGCGGGCTCACATTGAGGGCGGCGGCAGCAGCGGCGGCGGCCCAGCCCAGACACCGAGGCGGGCTCGGCCCCCTCCAGCTCCTTGAGCCAATCCCAGCCCCCGAGAGCGCACAGCCTCCGCTGGGCAGGAGGAAAGTGAAGAGCTGGGCCAGGCGGCCGACTCCATTGGCCGAGAGCGGCGCAGAGGCAGCCAATCAGAGCCCTGACGGAGCCGCCCTGATGCGAAGCCCAGCAGCATCCCTGCATCCCAGCATCCCAGGAGCGTCCCAGCGTCCCAGCGTCCCAACGTGCCCGCGTGGCCGCGTCCCAGCATCCCGGGAAGCGGCCCAGTGGCGGCCCGAGAGCCCTAGGCTGCCGCCGGGCCTCCAGTTGTGTGGCTGGCGGAGAGTCCGCCTCAGCCCAGACAGTGCAGAGTTCGGGTTCGGGGGTGGGGCTTTGGGAATGGGGGTGGGGAGAAGGAAAGGGACTGGTGTTTGGGGAGGTGCCTTCTTCTACGCAATAAAAATAAGCTGCAGCGCCAGCCCAGCCTGCACCTGTAACTTGAGTACTTTGGACTGAGATGGGGGAAGGAGAGGGGGAGGGAGAGATTCAGCTATGGCCTAACTTCCTCACCTTCCCAACTTCCCAAAGGCGGGAGCCTCCCCTTGGCCAAGGCGGGGGTGAGGGGGTGGGGGTGGGGATGTGACTGCCCGGGTGCCGGAAGGCTGCCTCCACTCCCATTGATCATCCATGCTCAGTCTACTCTCCTTGCCCTGGGCCGAGCCCATCTCTTCCCCAGGCCTCCGCTGCCATGGCTAAGGCTGGTACCCAGGAGCCCCTGGAATCACGGGTCCGCGGGCTCTCCTGCTGCCGATAGCTCCCGCCTGCTTGGAGGCACTCGTGGCCACTGAATCTGAAGAACACCCCAAAGCAGCCACATCCTCCGGAGGAGGCCCGTTCTGCTCACGCTTTCTTGGCTTAGTTTGGTCCTTCTTGCATCGTCTCCGCCTTTTGTTGTGTTTTGGCTAAGAGTAGGATCACAACAGAAACTCCCATTTCTCACCGAGGATCACGGAACCCAAAGGTCCCCTTGCAAGCAAAGTTTGCCAGCTTGGGAACGGGGCCTTCCCTCTAAAAAGCATCACATTGAAGCCTTTCACTGAAGAGACACAGTCACCTAAGGCCTCTCTTCGAATTTCCAAAACTACTTGCCATGCTCTTTCCCCGACTATGCCTGGCCCATGGTGTCAATAGGGAGCCGGCAGTAGGGCACAGATTGAGGATGCAGACCTAGCCAGGGGCCCTACTCACACACTTTACAAACAGCCATTCTCTTTATGATGGCTATCAGGGAAAGGGGAAGACTTATCGGATCAAGGGGCCAGAATCAAAGGGAGAAAAGCTATGTTTTTCCTATAATGTTAAGGGAATGGGGAAGGTGCCTTGAACTCTGAGATATGAATGAAGACAAGGAAAGCCTTAGCCCCCACCACTGGTGTCATTTCAACAAAAATAAAGAGAATCAAAAGAGATAAGAACCTTAGCAGCCTCTAGTTCAGGAGTTCTGTGTCATGATACCCGTTGGCAGCAGGCTGGGGAAGCCTCTGGACTTCTTAAAATTATAGATTAAATGCATAAAAATATTATACATGGAATTACAAAGGAGACCAATTATATGAAAATACAGCTAGCAAAATATTCTTTGAAAACACAAGTTCAAGTTCCCTAAGTTAGTAGCCCTTGTTCTGGTCTGATCCAGACTCAAAAATGTTAGCTTTGCTTCTGGAGACTGGGGACAAGGCATTACAAAGAAAGGGGGCAGTGACTTCAGTAAGTGCCCTCTATCCAGGCATGATTTCCCCAGCTGCCTCCCCGGGGACCAGAAATTTCCATTATCCTCTTTTTGCCATTTCCAGAAAGCACCTGTTTCACCAGGAGTGTGTTACCTGGGGTGGATGATACATCAATGAAATCCTATTGGCAAAGCAGTACCCTGAGGACAGAGGGAAGGGGTCAGAAGGAAGGCAGCATAATACTCCCACTACAGACACAATCTCTTTATGGGAACTGGAGCAGGTCGTTCTCCTTCTCTTGGCTATAAGCTTCTTTCCATTTGTTTAGGAACTATTATCTTTAAAATCCTTTCCAGTTCCCAGGTTCTCAGCTCCTAAAGTTGGGCCAGGAAGGATGGGAACAGTTTCTGATTTCACTGCAACAGAGGCTTCCCAGATGAGGAAATGTCTTCTCCCGATGCAGATTGAAACACATCTTTGTAAAGAGTGTCTGCAGCCCACAAACCTTTAGTGACTTGCAGCCGATACGGATCAGAAGCAGATTTGAATGCAGATCTCCCTGGCAAGTTTCCTGCATGCATGTTAAGGTTTGGGGGTGGAGAAAGAATGAGTGAAACACGGTGTGACAGGCTTCAGACAGCAGATTACAGGGCTACTAGCCTCCCACTTCCTGGGCCCTTGCTTAGGGGAAGGAAGCACCCATCTCTTCTGTCACTTTTCTCACTGTCTCCTCAGACACAGCCAGTTATTAGAATCCAAATGATAATAATACACCTCACTTTCACTTGTTTCTAGTTTCTGGGTGAGCAAGAAAGTCCTAGCTACCCACAACCATCTGAGGCTTCTCTGAACTGATCCACTTTCCAAATGAGAAGCCACATATTCCCCAGCCTTCCCTCCACTAGCATCCTGGCTGCAGAGGCAAATGAGCCACCCCACCTAGGTTCTAGATGCTTTTTGTTCTGGATACAGCAGATAGATTCCATTTATTTTGTTGTCCTTCTTTCACTCCCCATTAGAGGTAAGTTCCTTGAGGGAAGGGCTCTTATTTTGTATTCCTAGCACCAGGCTCAGTGTCTGCTGACCCCTAGTAGGTACTTCAGTGATACTTTGTATTTCTAGCAGCAGGCACAGTGTTTGCTCACACCTAGGAGGTACTTCAATGATACTTTGTATTCCCAGCATCAGGCAGTGTTTGTCTGCTAACACCTAGTAGGTACTTCAATGATACTTTGTATTCCCAGCATCAGGCAAATTGTTTGTCTGTTAGCACATAGTAGGTACTTCAATGATACTTTGTATTCCCAGCATCAGGCACAGTGTTTATCTGCTGACACATAGGAGGTCCTTCACTGATATTTATTGATTGCCCACAATCCATGGTGTGACATAGAGGACAGGAGGCCGGCTAGGGCAGAAATTCTGTTTGCTGCAAGATATAAATCATTTCTTTCTCTTTGTCCCCTTCCTTCTATGAGCACCCTGTGTGCACTGTGAGTGTGTGTGTGTGCGTGTACATATTGCACGTGTGGTATTGCTCAGCCCCTCTGGATTGTCCAGACACTACCTTTGTTATTTGGGCCTCCATGTGATGCCCTATTCCTCAGCTACATCCTGATGACCTCTTTCATTCATGTCCTGTGAGAAATAGGGCTGTCAGATGAGGGACATAGAATTGTTATTTAACCCCCCCCACCAACTTGGAATGTGTCTTCCTGTGAGGAAAGAGTTTTCTAATTACCCCCTTCTCACAGAGCCAACCTACCCTCTGTGGGCATCCATGACTGCCTTGGGCCATGCCATCTAGCAAGACATCCTCCTGGAGCAGAAGCCTCCTTCCTTCACTGGGCAGAACAAGAGATTTTCCTCTGTCTCAAGCAGCATGTTTTCAATGGATCTGGTGATGGTGAGGGCAGTGCATGAATATCTGCAGTCATTGCTGCTGCTGCTGCTGCTCCTATTGCTTCTGTTTCTATTAGACCTGGGACACCATTGGTCCTGAGCACTCCTGGTGAGGGATCTCCCTCCAACATTGAAGATCGACTGCTGCCACTCAGTCCCAGAGAGATGTTTCATTAGGACTCCTAAGACATTAGGTGGCTTACTCAGAGTCCCACGGCTGAAGGTGTCTGAGATGGGACTTGAACCTGAGTCTTCTTACTCTACAGCATTCTCTACTTGAACAGGATACTTTATCTCCCAACTCTCTCCAGGCCGACAATGTTCCCTCTTTACATCTCTATCTCTTGGAATCCTGGGTTTACTTAAATACTCAGTTCAAGCGCCACCTTCTGCAGGAGGCCTTTTGAAGTGACCACCCCACCTCCCCAGTGCTTGAAGCTTCCCTCTGAGATTACTCTCTATACATATCTTGAATATACACTGTTTTTTTTTAGCATGTTGAACTCTTTAGAAGAGATTGTGTTTTGATCTAACTTCGGTGTTTAGCACATAGTAAGCACTTAATAATGGTTATTGATTTACTATCTGGTTCTGCGGGTTTTCTATATATCTATAATTGTTCATTTTGTCTTCTCCATTAGAATGGAAGCTCTGTAAGGTCAGGGATAGTTCTATTATTTTGTCTTTGAATTCCTAGAATCAGTCACAGTACTTTATACACAGCATTAAATGTTTGTTGAATGGTTTAAAAAGAAATGGGATTGGAGAAGTCCCTTCCAGTTAAATGCAGCTCCCTGTGAACCTGTGATGACAAGAGCTATGCTCTATTGCCTCAAATACATTTTACTTGCATGAATTAAAAAAAGATTTTTGTGAAGTCAAACCCTGTGCTAATTAAGAAAAAAATAAGAAACCTTAAATTTCTGCTTTGGAGGGGAAAATAAGATTCTCTGATCTTCACCTAGAAAATTAGGGTTTCCTCTTTTTTCCTCCTCAGGGTCTACATCTAGTTCTATATTCTTGCAAATCCCCAGATTTTACTTGGCCCAAGTAGAGCTACAGAACAAACAATGTGTAATATGCAAATCTGTGTCCAAAAATAATAATAATAACTGGTCTCTATGAAGTCCTTTAAATAAAGCATGCCCAACCACCATCTCATCTGCATCTCTTAAACACCATGTGAAGTAATTCTACAAATATCCTTATCCCTATTAAATGGGAATGGAAAGAAGGGCTAATTGAGAGGAGGTGTCAAATGACTGGCACGAGGTCACTGAGGTGGGGCAGGCTTCAAATCCAGTTCTCTGCTGATTCTAGACCCCCTGATCTGAACACTATACCTCATAGCTTCTGACATAAAGGCATGCCTTTTGATTACATAAAATGTAAAAGTTTTTGCACAGAGATACAAAAAGAAATTCCATTCAAAATAACTGTTGATAGTATAAAATATTTGGGAATTTATCTGCCAAGGGATAGTCAGGAACTATATGAACTAAACTACAAAACACTTTCCACACAAATCAAATCAGACCTAGTCAATTGGAAAAACTTAAAATGCTCATGGGTAGGCCGAGCGAATATAATAAAAATGACAATATTACCCAAACTAATTTACTTATTTAGTGCTATACCAATCAAACTCCCAAGAGATTATCTTACAGATCTAGAAAAAATAGTAGCAAAGTTCATTTGGAAAAACAAAAGATCAAGAATTTCAAGGGGATTAATGAAAAAAAAAGGCTGACGATGGTGGACTTGCTGTACCAGATCTAAAACTATATTATAAAGCAGCAGTCATCAAAACCATTTGGTACTGGCTAAGAAATAGAGTAGTCGATCAGTGGAATGGGATAGAATCACAAGACAAACTAGGCAATAACTATAGCAATTTAGTCTTTGATAAACCCAAACACCCCAGGTTTTGGGATAAGTATTCACTATTTGACAAAAACTGCTGGGAAAACTGGAAACTAGTGTGGAAGAAATTAGGGCTTGACCCACATCTTACACCACATACCAAGATAAGATCTAAATGGGTTCATGATCTGGATATAAAGAGTGATACTATAAGTAAATTAGAGGAATGTAATATAGTTTACCTCTCAGACCTATGGAGATGGAATAAATTTATGTCCAAAGAAGAACTGGAACTCTTAATTGAAAACCAGATAGATAACTTTGACTATATTAAGTTAAAAAGTTTTTGTACAAACAAAATCAATGCAGTCAAGATTAGGAGGGAAGCAATAAATTGGGAAATCATCTTTACATCTAAGGGTTCTGATAAAGGTCTCATCTCTAAAATATATAGAGAATTGTCTCATATTTATAAAAATTCAAGCCATTCTCCAATAAATAAATGGTCAAAGGATATGAACAGACAATTTTCAGAGGATGAAATTAAAACTATTTATAGTCATATGAAAAGGTGCTCCAAATCACTATTGATCAGAGAAATGCAAATCAAGACAACCCTGAGGTACCACTTCACACCTGTCAGATTGGCTAAAATGACAGGAAAAGTTAATGGTGAATGTTGGAGGAGATGTGGGAGGGCTGGGACACTGATGCATTGTTGGTGGAGCTGTGAACGGATACAGCCATTCTGGAGAACAATTTGGAGCTACGCTCAAAAAGTTATCAAACTGTGCATACCCTTTGACCCAGCAGCATTTCTATTGGGCTTATATCCCAAAGAAATCATAAAGGAAGGAAAGGGCCCCACATGTGCAAGAATGTTTGTGGCAGCCCTTTTTGTAGTGGCTAGAAACTGGAAATTGAATAGATGCCCTTCAATTGGAGAATGGCTGAATAAATTATGGTATATGAATATTATGGAATATTATTGTTCTGTAAGAAATGACCAGCAAGATGATTTCAGAGAGGCTTGGAGAGACTTACATGAACTGATGCTAAGTGAAATGAGCAGAACCAGGAAATCATTATACACGGCAACAACAGTACTATATGATGATCAATTCTGATGGACATGGCTCTCTTCAACAATGAAATGTTTCAAACCACCTCCAATTGTTCACTGAAGAAAGTCATATACACCCAGAGAGAGGGATGTGAAATGTGGACCACAACATAACATTCTCATACTCCTTGATTGATGTTTGCTTACATTGTGTTTCCTTTATCTGATATATTTTTTGTGTAGATAAGATTTTTCTTGCACAACAATGATAAGTTTGGAAATATGTATACATATATTTGATTTGCCAATATTTTAACATAATTAACATGTAGTGGATATCCTGCCATCTAGGGGAGGGGTGGGTAGCTGGGGATCCCGCCCAAATTTGTAACAGAAAGGTATGTAAGGGTTATTGTTGAAGAATTACCCACACATATGTTATGCAAATAAAATAAAAAAATGTTTTAAAAATAAATAAATAAATATGGTTCTCCAAAAAAAAAAAGTTTTTGCACACAAAAAATTAATTTAGCCTGAATTAGAAGAAAAATAGGAAACTTGAGGTATGTTTGCATCAAGTTTCTCAGATAAAGATCTCATTTCTCAAATATATAGGTAGATGAACCAAAGAAAGAGCCATTTCCCAATTGATAAATGATCAAAGGATATGAACTAAATGTTTTTAGAGGGAAAAAAAATCAAAAGTATTCTTAATAATTTGAAAAAATGCTGTAAATACGGGCAATCCACATTACCTGTAATACAGGCAATCCACAATTTTTGAGGATGATAACATGCCTAGAAAACTATGCAGAATAAACATGAATGATGATGTATTGAACTTATAAGAAATAATGAGTTAGGTTCCTATGCCCACCAAAGCTATAATCTTTCACTAGATATTCCTGAAAATACATCTTTCTGGCCTGATCTCATTATACATTGACTTCAAAAAATACTCATTTTTCTTTCTTTCTTTTTCTTTTTTTTTTGCTGGGGCAATTGGGTTTAAGTGACTTGCCCAGGATCACACAGCTAGGAAGTATTAAGTGTCTGAGGCCATATTTGAACTCAGGTCCTCCTGACTTCAGGGTGGTGCACTATCCAGCTCCCTGTGAAACTGTGATGACAAGTGCTATGCTCTATTGCCTCAAATTACATTTTACTTGCATGAATAAAAAAAAGTTTTTGTAAAGTCAAACCCTGTGTTAATTAAGAAAAAATAATAAGAAACCTTAAATTTCTGTTTTGGAGGGGAAAATCTACCCACTTCCATGGGATTCTCTGATCTTCACCTAGAAAATTATAAGACAGGAGGGTTTCCTCTTTTCTCCCCCTACAGGTCTACATCTAGCTCTAGATTCCCGCAGATCCCCAGATCTTACTCAGCCCAAGTAGAGCTATAGAACAAACAACGTATAATACGCAATACTCATTTTTCGTAACACATGAAATCTACCTCACCATAAATGCTGTACAGAAAATAAAATTCTTTCAAACTCTTTACTACAAGGTGAAATGTTAAAACTGAAGCTTAAATACTTTAGGCACATGACAAGAAGGCAAGACTCATTGGGAAAAAACCCTGATGTTGGGAAAGATTGAAAGGAAAAGGAAAAGGAGATAGCAGAGAATGAGAAGGATAGATAGTGTCACAGAAACAATGAACATAAGCTTGACCAGACTTTGAGAGACAGGGGAGAATAGAAGGGTCTGGCCTGCATCGTCTATGGGGTCATGAGGAGTTGGACACAGATGAATGACTGAACAACAACAATCTTCTTATGATCCACCATTTCAGATGGCCGTGTGAGAGCATTGTTCCCTCATCACATACT
The DNA here is from genome assembly GCA_023553655.1 of Myrmecobius fasciatus. NCBI lineage: Eukaryota > Metazoa > Chordata > Mammalia > Dasyuromorphia > Myrmecobiidae > Myrmecobius > Myrmecobius fasciatus. The sequence continues at coordinate 103,642 of JAJPUD010002668.1, read as the reverse complement.
TGAGAGATTACTTTAGTATATTCTGGAGTGGATTCATGAATCTTTGATGAAAAATGTCCTCCTTTCTGCTGACATAATGAATCATCGATTTGTTAAAACCAAGCTTGTGGCAATGGGGACTGCAGGCAATTTTAATTTCTCACTAAGCTACATTACTTTCTTTGCTTAAGGGAACTTAGAACCCAAAGAACTTGCACTTAACAAATTGCTCTCCAGAATGGTTGGACCAGTTCATAACTCCATCAACAATGCATTAGGTATACCAATTTCCCCACATCTTTTCCAATCATCATTTTCCTTTTTTGTCACATTAGTCAACCTGATAGGTGTGAGGTAGTACTTCAGAGTTGTTCTAATGCGCATTTCTCTAATCAAAAGTGATTTAGAGAACTTTTTCATATGTCTATGGAGAGTTTTGATTCTTCATCTGAAAACTGCCTTTTCATATCCTTTGGCCATTTATTTGGAAAATATCTTGTATTCTTATAAATTTGATTCAATTTTCTCTATATTTGAGAAATGAGGCCTTTATCAAAGACACTTGTAGATTGTTTCCCAGCTTTCTGCTATCCTTTTAAGCTTAGTTGCATTGATTTTGTTTACTTAAAAAAACTTTAATTTAACATAATGAAAATTATCTATTTCACATTTCATAATTCTCTGTATCTCTTGTTTGATTGTGAATTCTTCCCTGTTCCATAGATCTGATGGTAGACTATTCCTTGCTCTTCTAATTTGCTTATGCTATCAACCTTTATCTCTAAATCATGCACCTGTTTTGAACTTATTTTGGTATACAGTGTGAGATATTGGTCTATACCCAGTTTGTGTCCTGTTGTTTTCTAATTTTCCCAGCAGCTTTTGTCAAATACAAAATTCTTATTCCAAAAGGTAGGGTCTTTGGGTCTATATAACACTAAGTTATTATGGTCTTTGGCTACTGTTCCTTGTGTATCTAATCTGTTCTACTTATGTACCACTCTATTTCTTAGCCAGTACCAAATAGTTTTGATAATTACTGTTTTATTATATAATTTGAGATCTAGTCTTGGTAGGTTGTCTTCCTTTGTATTTTTCCCCTTAGTTCCCTTGACATCCTTGAGCTTCTTCCAGATCAATTTTGCTGTTATTTATTCCATCTCTATCAAATAATTTCTTGATAGTTTGATTGTCATGGCACTGAATAAGTAAATTATTTTAAGAAGAATTGTCCTTTTATCATATTGGCTTGGCCTGTCATGAGCAATTGATTTTTTCCAGTTGTTTAGATATGACAAAAAGGGTTTTGAAATTGTGTTCACATAGTTACTGGATTTGTCTAGGCAGGTAGAGTACCAAGTACTTTATATTGTCTAGATTTATTTTATTTTTTGCTGAGGCAAATGGGGTTAAGTGACTTGCCCAGGGTCATACAGTTAGGAATGTTAAGTGTCTGAGACTAGATTTGAACTCAGGTCCTCCTGACTTCAGGGCTGATGCTCTATTCACTGTGCCAACTAGCTGCCCCCTGTCTAGATTTATTTTAAATGGAATTTCTCTTTTTACCTCTTGCTGCTGGACTTTGTTGGCAATATATAGAAATATTGATGATTTATGTGTGTTTACTTTGCATACTGCAACTTTGCTAAAGTTGTTAATAATTTCATGTAGTTTGGGGCAGCTAAATGGTGCAGTGGATTGAAGACGGGTCCTGAAGTCAAGAGACAAATCTGGTCTCAAACACTTAACACTTCCTAACTGTGTGACTCCGGGCAAGTCACTTAGCCCCAATTACCTCAACAATAACAAAAAAGAAAGAGAAAAAAATCTTCATGTAGTTTTTTAATTAATTCTCTAGGATTTTCTAAGTATAATAACATATTATCTACAAAGAGTGATAGTTTTGTTTTTTCACTGATGAAATTTGCTAAAAAAGATCGAAATATGCCTGCAATGTTTCCATTGGGCCTATATCCCAAAGAGATCTTAAAGGAGGGAAGGGCCCCACATGTGCAAAGGTGTTTGTGGCAGCTTTTTTTGTAGTGGCTAGAAACTGGAAACTGAATGGATGCCCATCAATTGGAGAGTGGCTGAACAAATTATGGTATATGAATGTTATGGAATATTATTGTTCTGTAAGAAATGACCAACAGGACGATTTCGGAGAGACCTGGAGAGACTTGCGTGAACTGATGCTGAGTGAAATGAGCAGAACCAGGAGATCATTGTACACAGCAGCAAGACTATATGATGATCAATTCTGATGGACATGGCTCTCTTCAACAATGAAATGTTTCAAACCACCTCCAAATGTTCAGTGATGGAGAGAGCTATCTGCACCCAGGGAGAGGCCTGTGGGAACTGAGGGTGGACCACAAAATAGCATTTTCATGCTTTCTGTTGTTTGCTTGCATTTTGTTTTCTTTCTCACTTTTTTTTCCTTCTTGAACCGATTTTTCTTGTGCAGCAAGATAACTGTATAAATACATGTGTGTGTGAATATATATATATGATTTAACATATATTTTAACACATTTAACATGTATTAGACTACCTACCATCTAGGAGAGGGGGTGGAGGGAAGGAGGGGATCATTTGGAACAGAAGGTTTTGTAAGGTTCAATGTTGAAAAATTACCCATGCATATGTTTCATAAATAAAACACTTTAATAAAGAAAAAAAATGATGGGGAGCTTCCAGGACAGAATCCCAGAGGTTCCCCTGTTTGACAGGGGTGAGGTGAGAGTAAGGGATAGGTTTTCTTGGAATGTGATCAAGGTCTAGGACCCTTCCACACCCATGCTCATCCCAGGTTCTTGATCATGGCCCTAGTTATGCACTTCCACTTGGATAGAATGGGCAACATTTCTGTGAGGGAGCACCCCCTCAGAGGCCAAGCACCCTCTCTACCCCAGAGCCTCTCCAGAGCTGCAGCTATTGGGACTTCCCTCCCACAACCAGAGTCTGTTCTCAGGCTTGTAAAGGCTTATCAAAAAGGTCTCTGAAAAAGCCCCCCAATAAGTCTCTTGGTTTTATCTTGCCCCAGCTCCAATCCTCTGGCAAGAAGGTGCTATCCCCAAACAGCACAGAGAATTGTCACTCTCCTACTCCTAGGACTCCCCTGGCCTTCAGGGTAAAGGGAGAATTCTGCTTATCAGCCAGAGCCATAACTGGACTGTCCAGATTTATTCGACGTTGGTCTCCATGATTACCATGAGTAATTTTCCACTCAAATTGTGCAGGTCTCATGGGGAGGAGGTCAAGTCTCCAGACCTCCTTCTCCAGCTCCAGGAGTATTTCTTTTCTAGCAGATCTGCAGTCATAGGATGCTGTGGTCTGTCTGTCTGTGAGACCGTCTGGACTCTGTGGGAGGGAAAGCTCTCCAGAGGAGGAAAGCACATCCCTCTCACCATCTCCAGTGAGGAAATCTCAGCCACAGGATGGGGCCATAAGTCTGAAGAATTATGTTGTTCCTGGAGACCAAAGGGGCTCATCAGAGAGGGGAAGAAAGTTGCTCTGATGGTGTGAACTTGGCTGCAAAGGCTCGGCATCTCTGTGGGGTGAAATAAACTGCTCTTTGTCTACTATATGTTGCAGGCCTGGCTGCTTCTCTGGGGGACCTGGAAACTCATTTTTCTTAAGCAGGGCTAGAGGCAAGTCAGTTTCTGTGGCTCTCTGAAGAAACCCTGAGTAGGGGTAAGAGACAGAAGGCATTGGTAAGAAGTCCCCCAGGAGTGAGCCTACTCTGTGTGAGCCTGGCCAGGGCTGGGGCCTGGGCCCCGGTGTGCTTGCACCACATGATCAGCTCTGCTGTTCCTTTTAAAGCTTTCTCTGAAAGCATTCACATGGTATCTGCGCTGCTCTTCTCTGGCATTGTTGCTCCATGCAGGGAACAGGCAAGGAAATGAAAAGCAGCCCCAGCTGCTTCTTATCAGGATGAGTCACCCACCTTCCTCCCAGCCGATATTTCATTTCTCGCGTAGACACAAAGGAAGAAGATGTCTTCTCCAGGTTGTGAATATCACTCGTCATAGGCTGGCTTACGTCGTGCGAGATTTCAGTCTGGGCATGGAGAGCAGGAGGAGGGAGAGGAATCTGGGATCTGCCTTCATTTAGAGCCCCACAAAAAGGGGGGTACAATAAAAAAGATTGTCTCTTAAGATAGAGATGGTCTGTGTTTCATTTCTCTTAAACTGACATCAAGCTGGATGCCGAATGCTGATATTGAAAAAGCAGGAAAATGAGAGCAAACAGTTGCTGATTCTCGGAAAGAAGCATTGTTGAAAGCTGCCATCCCTTGGGGAAAGCTGGCCTGAATCTCTTCTTTTGTAGCCCTCAGTTTTCACAAGCTTTCCCACCACCCTCTCCAAGGATACCCAAATCCCCATGAAGATACACTCATCAGTACCATCAGTAATAGCTATGGGTCTCCTGAGACCATAAAAGATTAAATCCCAAATGAAAGGGGAACCAGCAAGTCAGTGAGAGATTTCAGATACTAATTCAGGAAGGAAGGAAGGAAGGAAGGAAGGAAGGAAGGAAGGAAGGAAGGAAGGAAGGAAGGAAGGAAGGAAGGAAGGAAAGGGAAGGAAGGAAGGAAAGGGAAGGAAGGAAGAAAAGAAGGAAGGAAGGAAGGAAGGAAGGAAGGAAGGAAGGAAGGAAGGAAGGAAGGAAGGAAGGAAGGAAGGAAGGAAGGGAAGGGAAGGAAGGAAGGAAAGGGAAG
>JAJPUD010002668.1:77999-93940 GCA_023553655.1 Myrmecobius fasciatus | reverse complement strand
AAGGAAGGAAGGAAGGAAGGAAGGAAGTAAAACAAATTTATTAAGTATCTATAATAAGCCAGGCACTGTACTTTACAAATATTATTTCATTTGATCTTCACAACAACCATGGGAGGGAAGTGCTGTTATTATCTCCATATTACAGTTGAAGAAACCGAGGTAAGCAGATATTAAATGACTTGCCTAGGGTCACACAACTAATAAGTGTTTGAGGGAAAATTTGAACTCAGACCTTGCTGACTCCAGGCCCAGTGCTCTGTATTCTGTAGTGTCTCCTAGCTGTCTGTTGCTTTATCCCCTAGAGCTACAGTTCTGCAATTCTTATTTAATTCATGGTTCCCTGTCATTAGTAAGGACTCCCACAGATTCATCTGTTTTCTTGAGAAATGAGAAAATAAAACTAAGTCTTTCATGGCTTCTTGACATAGTCCCATCAGTCAAAAGGTTTAACACAGTAACCAAAAGAATGAATGAATGAATGAAAGCATTGATATTATGGGCCGAATACTGGATAAGTACAAAGAAGAATATTGCTTTCTTCAAACATCATATTCTGAAGACAGAGGTGACAGATATAGGAGGGCCCTGCTCCTGGGCAAGTGGAAAGCCCAGTCAGTGGTCCCTAGGGTTCAGAAGTAGAGCCGATAAAAAGGCCTCTTCTTTGGGGTAATATCCAGTGATAAAGCCATACCTGTTTCTTGTATTTACTTACTTGCAAATGTCAAATTTGCAAGAAGAATGTCAAATTCTGGGGTGCTTTCCTTTTGTCTCTGTATCCCCAGACCTAGCACAATTCCTGGAACAGCATAGGTGAAACCGACCAACATGGTGGAGTAAGAGGAAGCAGGATGGCCCAGGTTGCCCAACAACTACTCGGGTAAGACTCAGAAAAAGATCAAACAAAATAGCTATCAAAAACTAAAGGAAAAGGCACACTAAGAAATTTGAATCTCTTGGAAAATAAACAGGTCAGGAACACTGAAACCGAGATGAACCAAGACCACAAAACCAGACCCCAAAGCAAAACGAGACCTGAGCTCTGTCCCTCTGACCCAGTGGCAGAGGAGAAAACAGGCATTGCTGTCCCTCTGTATTTATAAACCTTCCAGCCAGACAACATGGAGAAAAAGGCAGATGTTGTCTGAGCTATCTCTTCCCATCTTCAACACTTGAAGGATGTGACAGCTGAGAACCATATAAAATAGGTCAGGACTGTATAAGGCCATCCGAGTCCCACCAGAAGTGTGCAGAGACTGGCCCTAAAACAAAGTCCCCGCCCAGGAACTAAGGCTGAAAAATGAGCCATGAAAAAAGAATCCCACCACAAGGAGCTATCATGATGCCAAGGATGCCCAAGACACAAACGCAGAAAATGAGAATAGCTTTCCAACACTGACAACTAAAGTCTCAAAGAAAAATACAGCTTAGCCACAAGGTCAATTAGAATTCCTAAAAGAAATGAAGGGAGAGTTTTAAAAGGAGATTCAAATGACATTAGAAATAAAATGAGAGTACCAGAGGGAAAGAATTGGGAAAGTAAGAGTGATAGAAGAAAGTATTAAGAAGAAAATAACCAGCTTGGTATGAGAGCTAAAATTTTTTCCCAAGTAACAGACTCTGAAAATTGAATGAACCAAACAGAAATGAACCATGAGAGAAAAAGGAAAATATTAAAACAGAGCAAAAAGATTGAAAAAGTGGAATAAAATATAAGATATCTCATAGCAAAAATAATTGACCCGGAAAACAGATCAAAGAGAGATACTTTAAGAATCATTGCACCATCTAAAAACTAGAACCTAGATATCATGTTTCAAGAAATCATGAAAGAAAACTGTGCAAATCTCTCAGAACTAGAGGGCAAAAGGAGAAATAGAAAGAATCCACCAGTCACCTTTTCAAAGAAAAAACAAAATAAAAACTTTCAAGAATGTCTTGGCTAAAATCCAGAGTTTCCAGGTCAAAGAAAAAATATTGCAGACATTCAGAAAGAAAGAGTTTCAGAATCAAGGAACTACACTTGAGATCATAGAAGAGTCAATATCTAACACCATAAGAGTGTTGTTGTTCAGTAATTTTAGCTTTGCTTAAGGGGATTGCTATTTTCTTCTTCAACTCATTTTACAGATAAGGAAACTGAAGCAAAAAGGGTTAGGTGACTTGTCCAGAGTCACATAGTTAATAAGTGTCTGAGGTCAAATATGAACTCAGGGAGATGAATTTTACTGACTCAGAGACAAATGCTATGTACATTATGGCGCCACCTAGCTGCTACCTATTTTTTAAAAAAATGGAGTTTGAAATAAGATATTCCAAAAGGAAAATGATAGATTTCACCAAAGAATAATTTATCCAGAAAAGCTGAGTACAATCCTGCAATGAGAAAATAAAAGAGATTTAGTGAAATCGTAAACATCCAAGCAATCCTGATGAAAAGATCAGAGCTAAGTAGAATGTTTGAAATACAAATCAGGAGTCAAGGGAGATAGAAATAGAATAAATGTAACTGAGCAAGCAGGAGTTTACATTCTAATGAAAGGAAGATAATACAAGTGTTCCTTAAGAACTCTAATGGCATCAGAGGTCATAGAAGAAATCAAATAAGACAAAATGCCTGAGAATGGTTTTGTTATATTTTGATAATTTTAAATTAAGAAAAAGAAAGGGATAGAGGACACATTAGGGCAAAAAATAAGAAGAAAAGGTGGAGAAACTTCTCATATAATCATGACATTCAAGTAGAAATGTATGCAAATAAGGATTAGATGGGGTGAACAGGCATCTCTTGAACCTCACATTTGTCTAAATTAATCAAGAAGAATGGAGTACATGTGTATACATCAAGAGCTTGGTGCAGAAATACTCTCAAATAAATTGGAAATAGGGAAAGGGAGAAAGGGAAAAGCAAGAAGGGTCCTTCCTGGAACCCTTCAGGGAAGGTTTAGTTACAAGCAAAACAAAGCATAACATGCAGAGAGGTGGTTGTGAAGGATTAAAAAAAAGAAATAAATTATGATAAATAGGGAGTATTTGGTATAAAAAGGGAAATGTATAAGAAAATAGTATGTAAGGAAAAACATAATAAATAATCACAACTGCCAATAAGAATGGAATGAATTCACTAAGAAGATCCAAGAGCATATCAGAGTGGATTAGAAAGCAGAATCTAACAACATCCTGTTTATAAGGAACAGACTTGAAACAGAAAGACTCACATAGAGTTAAAATTAAAAATTGGAGAGAAATCTATTACTGCTTAGCTTAACTCAAAAAGCAAAAGATAGAAATCATGATTTTGGACAAGATAAGATCAGAAATAGCCTTAAAAGAGAATCAGAGAAACTACATTTTTACTGAAAGATACCATGGAAAAATAATTGCAATATTTTATATATATGCACTGACAGGCATAACATAAAGTATTTTCTTATATGTAATACTTAAATACTTTAAAAGAAAGCTAAAGGAGTTATAAGGAAAAATATACAATAAAATTATAGTACTGAGGGATCTTAATTAACCTCTTTCAGAGCTAGACAGATATAAAAAAAAAGAAAGGACCTAAATAAAATTTTGGAAAACTTAGATATGTTAGGTCTCCAGCAATTATCAAATGTTAATAGAAAATAGTATAAGTATATTTCAACTGTATCTTAATAAAAACTGATTATATATGACAGAATTAAAAACCTCTTAAGTACAGAAAAGCAGTCACATTAGACATATTTTAGTTAACACAATGCAATAAAAATTATATTTAATAAAGGACAGCTAAGGAAAGGATTAAAAATTCAAAATGACTATTAACTAACAATTCTAAAGAATTATTGGGTCAAAAAACAAAAAACAAGACAGATATAATAGAGAATTTCATTAAAGATAATAATAAGACAAAAATTCCAAAATTTGGGATGATGGAGCCAGTCCTTAGGGGGAAAATATCTCTAAACACTATTTCCATCAACAAAAAAGAGAACACACCAATTATGTAACAACAACAAAAATTAGAACAACAAAGAATTTAAATACAACTAAAGATTAAAATATAGAATCTGAACATCAGATAAGAGATTTACAAAAGTGACAGAAAAAATCATATTGAATGAATAAATAAAAGTAAATTTTTGAAAAATAACAAAATAAATTATTTGCTGATTTGGTTTTAAAAGGAAAATCAAATTAGCAGAATCAAAAATAAAAAGGAAGAATTCACAACAAATAAATAAAAGCTATTATGAAACACTCTTTTGCTCAATTACATGCCAATAAAACTGACAACCTAGATAAAATGGATGGCTATTTATAAGAATATAAAAATATTTTAAAATGAAAATTATAGAACAAAGGATCGAGAAATTAAACCCAATTCATGAGGAGGCAAAGGAGAAATAATCCAACCATAGACAGTTACTATGGGAATAGAGAAAACCGAGGTTCATCTTCAGGGGATGATACTGAAACCAAAAAAAAAAAGCTTCTCTTACCCCAAAGAGTAATATCAAATGGTCACCTACCCCGCCCCAAAATCTGTAGAACTCAAAAAAGATTTTACAAATAAGAGAAATTGAGTACAAATTTAGAAAAATAAGAACAATTCAAGAAAAACAAGGAGGTTATGAAAAGACAGCCTATCAATTTGAAAAGGAGATCCAGAATCTGAAGGAAGAAAATATCTCTTTAAAGTTAGAATTGGGCAAGGGAAAGCCAGCAAAGTTATGAGACCAAGAAATAATAAAATATAAAGAATGACAAAATAGAAGAGAATGTGAAATGTGTCATAAGACAAGCAACTAATCTGGAAAACAGATCAAGAAGAGAAAACATAAAAATAATCAGACTACCTGTAATCAGATCTGGGTTAAAGAGGAAACAACATATACATTTAGAAGGGAATAAGTCTTCTAAATTTATAAAGAAATAAGAGGGAGAGAAAATAAGAGAAGAGGGGGATATTGAAGGGTGTGTAGATTAACAGTAATGGATAAAGAGGGAATAACAATTATATTTGGAAATCTAAATTCAGATTAAAAACAAGAGGAAATAGAGTGGGGGGGAGAGGATAGGGGAGGGATTCTTTGAGAGGGGTAGGTTAAGTATTAGGAGGGCAAGATAATGGATAGAAATAAAGCAGAGGAGTCAAAAGAGATAGGAATAGGATGAGAAGCATAGTGAATAAAATAGGAAGTAGGAAAATAAGCAAGTAATTATAGCTTAAAATGTGAATTGGATGAATTCACTCATAAAATGGAAACAGATAGTAGTTTAAAAATTTGAACTCAACAATATGCTGCTTTTAAGAAAGGTTATAAAAATGAGAAATATACACAAACATAAAATAAAGAGAAGGGGTAGAATTTATTAGGTAAAAAAAGCAGGGGCAGTATTCATGATCTTAGACAAAGTTAAAGCTAAAATAGATTTAATCAAGAGAGAAAAATAGGGAAACTACACTATGTGTCAGCCATATTAATCGATATTGTTTTAGACTATTTAAAGTAACTACAGAGTACAAGGTTGGAATATTGCTGTGTTGTAAGAAATGATGAGCTGCTGAATTTAGGAAAATATGGAAAGACTCAGACTTAGGAAGGAAGATTCTATCTATCCACCTTCAGAGAAACAGAGGACAAGAACAAATTAGCATGGTATGGTCTTCTATATATGTATATGGATATTTAAGTGTGTATATGTATATGATTATAGATATATATGTATATGCATATGTAAGTATGTATGTTTGTGTGTGTGTGTGTGTGTGTGTGTGTGTGTATCCTCTCTTAATTGTAGAATTCTTAGGTGGGGAAGAAAGGGGAGGGGCAATAAAGTAAAAAGTGCACTGCAGAGAGCGAAAGAAAACCCACAAGGAAACAAAACAAAGATGGACAGCTCTGAATACAATGTATAGTTTTTATTATACTGACTTTTTGGAGATGGAAATTTAGTGGTTTATATTTTGAGTCCCCTCTCATGTTCTGCTGTGCACATGGTAATTTTTTTCTTTTCTTATTTTGAATTTAAATTTTAAAAAGAAAAATAAATAAATAACCCAATTATCAGTAAAAGAAATTACACAAATCATACCTGAACTCTCTCTCACACACACACACACACATATACACACGCAAAAAAAAATCCTCAGGATCAGATATATTTCCAATCCATCCAATCAATTAAATCAAATATTCAAAGAACAATAAACTAATTTTAAAGAAATTGCAGAAATAGGGAAAGATGAGATCCCACCAAATTCTTTCTATGATACAAATATAAATTACCCTTAAACCATGGAGAGTCAAGAAAAAAGGAAAGAAATTTAGTCCAATAGCTCTAATGTAGATTGATGAAAAGCAAATACATTAATTAAATATTAGTGGAGAGGCTGCAACAACCTATCACAAAAATTATATATTCTGACCAGATTGAATTCATGCCAGGAATCCCAGTTGGTTTAAAATTAGGAAAGCTACAAACATAATTGACCATGTTAATAATGAAAACAACCCCCAAAATCAGAGAATCATGACTATAGGAACAGAAAAGTCTTTTGACAAACTAGCACACCTATTTCCATCCCTCTCCTTACAATCCCAGAGGCATTTAGCAAACATGGTAAATTGGTAGAGAAAGGTTATGGAATCTGTGAGTGCAGGTAGAGTGGGAGTGCAATGCATTCTCAAGGCTCCCCTTTCAAGTCTTTTTATACCTGCTCAGACAAGGAAGGAGGGATGGGGGCTCAGGCCAGGCAGGTGAAGGTGTAAATTTGAGCAGAGTATTTCCAACAAGGGCCAAGTCGGCTCTGGGGAATAACCTCAGAGAGGTCAGTGCAGGTAGCACATCAGTGCACTTTGTGTCTGGAAAGTGCTTCTTGTTGGAACTCATGAATAGATGGATGGATGAGAATAATCGGGGCCTCAGGACACTGACCTCAATGACATCAAGGAGACCACAGAGAATATCCCAGGCAGCTGAGTGCCATTTTCCTTTCTTTTTTTTTTCAAAGACTGATAAAGCCAGCTTTGTAAAAATTACAAATAAGGCATTTCAGGGCAGTTCCTTCTGCCTCCTCCATTATTGCCATCCTCTCTTCCATTCCATTTCAGTTACATCTGACTCTTCATGGCTTTTTGGGGGGGTTTGTGGCAGAAATACTGGAGTGATTTGTCATTTCCTTTTTCAGCTCATTTTAGAGATGAGGAACTGAGGAAAACAGGATACAGTGACTTGCCCAAGGTGACACATCTAGTATCTGAGGGCAGATTTGAACTTAGGAAGATATGTCTTCCAGAACCCAGAGTTGGTGCCCTGTGCACTATGGCATGCCCTAGCTGCCCCAGAGGTTCCACTTTTAAAGAACTAGAAATCACTTGATTTGTGAAGAACCCACACAACTCTTCATCTCTCTCTTCATGAAGCTAGAATCCCAGATTCTTGGTGTCCAAGCAATAAACCTGGGCTCAGATGTACTGTCCCTGATAAATGATTAGCTGTGTCTCCCCCTCCTCATCATTAATTCCCCCTACCATGGCTTTGTCATTGATATTCACATCATCTGTCTTCTTCCCTTTTCCCCACATGTCATGGATGCTAATTGCATTTGACCCCAAACAAAAATGCCCTTGTTTTCTGTTTTGCCATGGAATCCTCTTCCTTCATTCTCTTTTTGGAGTTCACCCAGTCTGGGGTAGTTCCCTGATTGGTGGTGGGATCTATAGTGGGGTGTGCAGAGTGCAGCTCAAAATGTCGGCTTCATCATTATCTATTTATGCAGCTCTCTTCTTGACAGGTCAAGGAGATTTGAGGTAGAGAATCAGACCTCAAAGTTCACTCTAGTCCTACTCATTAAGGGAAAAAACTGAGGTCCAAACACAAGGAGGAATTTGCACATGACCATGAAGTGGCAGAATAAGTTTAATATCTCCAAATCCTACTGGATCTTTAAAGCCATTTTCTAACCCTAACCCTCCAAGGATCCAATTCCCAAAAAAAGTACAATTTTGTTGTATATTTAAAAGGAAGAGTAAGTTAGACATAGTAGATTTGCAGGTTTATGTGCAATCATATTTCTATTCTTATTATACTTTGTTATTGAAACACTTGTTTTATTCCATAGATTAAAAAATAAGATGCATTTAAAAACCCAATGACCTATTAAAATGTCCTCCATCACCTAGAATCAGAATCTCTGAGTTAGAAGGGGTATCCCAGATATCTAGTCCATCCTCTCCCTGAACAAGGATGTCTTCCATATGGTCCCCAGTTTCTGCTTGAGGCCATCCAAGCAGGAGGTGCTACCACTTTAAAAAGCAATAAATAGCTCCTTCCACTCAGAAGCAACTTTTATGGAAGGTGGTGTGTCCTTCAGCCAAGTAAAAGTGGGCCTTCTGGCAACAGTCCCCTGGCAGCAGAGAGTAGGGGGACCACTCCCAGAAATAGACCAAAGCCTAGCAGTCTGAGGAGCAGAAAATCTACTGGCCAAGTTCCAAAGGACTATGAAGGACATTTAATATTATGCTTTAAAAGATGAGTTCTACTCATCTCAGTAAAAGATGAGTTCTACTAGAGGAAAATGTGTGAGCTTGTAAAGGGGTAAGAACTGGTTACTGGGAAAGATTGCTGCTTTGGGATTGGGATTGGGAAAGATTGAAATACCTTATGCCGAGATAAGGTCAAAATGGTATCATGATTTGGACATAAAGGGTGATACTATGAGCAAATTAGAAGAGCGAGGGATAGTGTGCTTGTTAGATCTTGGGAGAATGGAGAGGTTTCTGACCAAAGAAGAACTAGAGAACACTATCAAATGTAAAAATGGATAATTTTGATTACATTAAATTAAAAAGGCTTTGCACAAACAAAATCAATGTAGGAAAGATGAGAAGCGAAACAGAAAGCTGGGGAACAATTTTTACAGCCAGTGTTACTGATAAAGGCCTCATTTTGCAAACATAGAGAATTGACTCAATTTTATAAGAATGCAAGTCATTCCCCAATTCATAAATGGTCAAAGGGTATGAACAGAAAATTTTCACGTGAAAAAATTAAACACACCTTGAATGTCATCTTCCTCACAATATTAGCACCCTGAGATTTTGCTGTAGAAATGCCTTGGGAGATGAGGAAGTGCAGAGGGTAAGTGATGCCAAAGTTTGCATACATTTCCTATCAAGCCCAGAAGGTTGGTGCTATCCTTATCCCCATTGCCCAGAGGAAGAATCTCTGATTAAGTGATTTACCAAAGGCACTAAGTGTCAAAAGAAAGATTTGAATCCAGCTCTTCCCCTCTCCAAGCCTAGCCATATACCTACTGCAGTGGGAGATCCGCCTTTTTCCAGTCATCCTGATCTATATCAAATTTCATAGTACCCAAATTCTTGGGGAAATAAGTTAAACGGGTCACAGGAGGAAATAATAAATAACACTATACTAGTAAGGAACATCAACTTTCCCCGCTAAAAAATAGGTAAATCTGAACAAAAAAAATAACAAGAGATAAGGAAATAAATGGAATCTTAGAAAAGTTAAATATGCTAGACTTCTGGAGAAAATCAAATGAGAAGAGAAAGTATGATCAGGAGTAAAGTGAAGATTTATCTGACACTATTGGCACTATTATTCAATATTGTACTAGAAATCTTAACTATAATAGAAAGAAGTAAAATAAGGAAAAATAGAAGGAATTAAAATAGGCAACAGGCAATAAGGAAACAAAACTACTACTCTCTTTGTAGATGATATGATGGTATGTTTAAAGAATCAACAACAACAACAAGCAATTAGCAAATTCAACAAAGTTACAGGATATAAAATAAATCCCTCATGACTCATCATCATTTCTATGTATTACAAAAAATCAAAACCCTACAGAAAGAGATAAAGGAAATATTTTTTTTAAAAAATAACTTCAAATTTTAAAATAATTTTAGATAATATAAAACTTTGGAGCCTACAAAACATTTTTCACATAAAATCAAATCTAAACAATTGGAAAAATATTTTTCACAAGTAAGTCAAGCCAATAAAATAAAAATTATAATTTTACCTAAACTAATTTACTTGTTCAGCATCATGCCAATCAGCCTACCAAAAATTAATTTATAAAGGTAAAAATGACATCCCCAAAATTCATCTGAAAAAACAAAAGATTAAGAACATATAGGGAATCTATGAAAAAAATATGAAGGAAGGTAGAGATCAATGGGAGGGGGGAGAGGGGAATAAAAGAAGGTGGCCTAGCAGTATCAGAGCTCAAACCCTATTGCAATGCAATAACTATACAAACAAACTAAGAAACAGAGTGGTTGTAAGTGCAATAGATTAGATTTAGTAGCAAATGATCATGTCAATCAAGTGTTTGATAAGCCCAAAGATTCAAGCCTTTGGAGAAAGAATTCACTGTTTCACAGGAAAAAATAACTGGGAAAACTGGAAAGCAATTGGGCTGAAACTAGGTAAATGCCAATTTCTTATAACATAAACCAAGATAAGGTCAAAATGGGTAGCTGATTTAGACATAAAAGGTCATGTAACCAAATTAGGGGAGCATGGAAAATTTTATTTGTCAATTCTATTCATAAGTGACAGATTTGTGACCAAACAAGAGATAGAAAGAATAATGATATGCAAAATGGATAGTTGTGATTAAATTTAAAATGTTTTACATAAACAAAATTAATGCAGCCAAAATTAGAAGGAAATCAGGAAACTGGGTTGGGTTTTTTCACATAGCAAGTTTCTCTAACTTATTTCTCAAATATGTAGAGAACTAAATCAAACATGAAAATACAAGTCATTCTTCAATTGATACATGGTCAAAGAATATAAACAAGTAGTTTTTAGATGAAGAAATCAAAAATATTGTCATATGGAAAATGCTCAACATCACTATTGATTAAAGAAAAGAAAATTGAAACAATCCTGAGGTATCATCTCACACCTATCAGATCAGCTAATATGACAAAAAAAGAAAAAGCTATGTGTTAGAGGATATGTGGGAAAACTGAGACACTATTACACTGCTGGTAAAGTTGTGGACTGATTCAACCATTCAGGAGAGTAATTTAGAACTATGTCCAGAGGACTACAAAACTGTGCACACCCTTTTACTCAGCAATACCACTACCAAGTCTGTATCCCAAAGAGAATGGAAAAGCACCATCCATGACTGGGAGGAGGTTAAGCAATAGCAAGACAAGTTAGGTGTAGAATTAAAGCAAAGGGTCAGCAGGGATACAAAAGATATGTCTCTGTCTATGTGTATGTGTGTATGTATATATCTATATACATCTATATAAATATATCCTCTCTTAACATGGCCTCCTTGGGGATAGGGGTAGGGATGAAAGGGTAGAAAGAATAAAGTAAAAAAAAAGTGCACAGCAGTGAACAAAAGAACAATTTACAAGGAAGTAAAAAAGATGGACAGTCATAAATATAATTTCTTCTACATATATGTGTGTGTATACATATATATATATACTTTCTTGAACTGGTATTTTTTGTTATATATTTTGAATCCTCCCTGATGTTCCTCTGGGCACATAACAATGTTCTCTTTTGTATTGTATTCTCTTTCTGTTTTTCTTTTTTTCTTATACTGTTTCTGTAAGTAAAATAAATTTGGAAACAAAACAAAACAAAAACATTTCTTCATTTTTCTTGGGTTTTTTTTTTGGTCTCTGCTTTGTTTTACAATATGGCTAATATGGAAATGTTTTGTATGACTTTACATGTATAATTTATATCAAATTGTTTGCCTTCTCAAGGACAGGGAAGGGGGAAGAGAAATTTAGAATATTAAAAATGCTTATATGTAATTGAGAAATATTTCATAAAATAAAAATGTATTAGGGAAAAATCTTCTGATGTTTAAAAAATGATATTGTGATCTCTCCACCCATACCTGTGCTTGTGAAGCTGACTTTTGGCATCCGAGTTTATGACTTCACATTTTTCTTTGGCCAGTTTCCTCTTAATTGTTTGGGATAAAGTGCAGGCCTGCTGAGGAGGCATTTTTGAATCCAGATTTTGTCACCCATGTCATAGCTTTACTGACAGCTTTACTGACTAATTTAAGTATAAGCTCTGGGTCTTATGGATGCACTAGCAGGGCATGATTCATCTGCGTGGATGAATGGCTTTGTTGACCTTATCCAGGGAGGCTGTTCCATAATATTGAGTGAAAGTGATTGTGAACAAATTTGTAAAGCAAAGGTATCAGGATGCAGCAATCCTGGGTATATACATGTGCCTGGGGGTTAGTATGGGTGGGATGTATATGTAGGTGGACATACAAACATGTATATGATCTCATTGGATCTTCATAGCAACACTGTGAGAGAGTGCTACGATTATTCCCATGTGACATGTAAGGAATTAAGGCTCAGGAAAATTAGGTGATGTGCCCAGGGTCATAGAGCTAGGGTCTGAGCAGCATCTGACCCCCAAATCCAGCACACCATTCACCATGCCTCTCCAGGAGTCTGGGCTGCACCCCATGACCCTGAACATTACCTCACGGGAACTAGACTTTTTTCCCACTATTTATCGGCTAAAATAGCATAGAGAAGGATGCTTTTACCACGTTCGAAAATAAGATACAGGGAAAAGGCTGTTCTGGGCAGCTTATTGTAAAATGAATAAGTGAACAAATGAATAAGGTGAGTCCAAACATGTTTTATTTTCTGCACGAGGCACAGAAAGGAGGCAGGATTTTCCATTTGGAGTGCTGGGGGCACTTAATCTCTGAGCGTCACGAACTGAAATACAGACTCTGTAAAAGATCAGTCACTTCAGGCATCCACAAAGCCATGCTCTGAATTTCCTCTTGGATGTTCAATGCTGCGTGTTTGTCCCAAAATAAATATCATCCGTTAGCCTGAGTAACACCCAGTCTGGCAGGATGTACAATCTCACTGCTGTCACCAGGTCTGCCGCGATCACTCACTTCATAGGCATCAGACCCTCTTAGCTCCTTGGAGTGATGAGGCTGGCAGGTGTGGGGGGAAGGGGCAGGATGCTAAAGAACTTCAGATGCTCGGGGGGCTGGCTTCTGATGCTCCCCAGTTTGCAAAAATCTGCCCTACCCTGAATTAATGAGGACAAATTTTGAAAATAGACAATTCATGTTTTAAGATAGACAGACACTCACACCAGGTGGAAAAAGAGAGAGACAGAGACAGAGACAGAGAGACAGACAGGTAGAGAGACAGACAGAGAGACAGAGACAAAGAGAGACATTCAAAGAGAGACAGAGATACAGAGATAGATTGAGACACCAACACAGAGATAGAGAGAGTGAAAGACAGAGAGAGACAGAGACAAATACAGAGAAAGACAGAGACAGAGAGAGAGAGCATGGAAATCATATCCCTTTCACAATTATGGGCAGGAGATGTGATTTTTTTGTTTGTTTTGGAGGATTTTTGCACTTAATAGTATCTTATTTTTTCCTACATGTAAAGATATTTTTCAAAATTCATTTTTGTAAGATTTTTCAGTTCCAAATTTTTCTCCCTTCTTCTCTCTCCAAGACAGCAAACAATCTCATATAGGTTATATATCTCCAATCATGTTAAACATATTTCCCTATTAGTCATGCTGTGAAGGAAGAATCCGAACAAAAGGAAAATAAAAAACTTAAGCAAGAAAAAGCAATTTTTAATTAAAACTTTTTATTTACAGAACATATGAGTGATTTTTCTACATTAACCTTTGCAAAAATTTTTTTTGTTCCAAGCTTTTCCCCTCCTTCCCCCCACCCCACCGCCCACCCCAAATAAGAGATAATCTAATACATGTTAAATATGTTAAACTATATGACAAATCTGATATATGTATACATATCCAGTTATCTTACTGCACAAGAAACATCAGATCTAGAAAGAGAAAAAAAACAACCTAAGAAGGAAAACAAAATGCAAACAAATATTCACAGAAAGCGTTAAAATTCTGTGGTCCACACTCAGTTCCCACAGGCCTCTCCCTGGGCGTATATGGCTTTCTTCATCGCTGAACAATAGGAACTGGTTTGAATCACCTCATTGTTGAAGAGAACCATGTCCATCAGAACTGATCATCATATAGTCTTATTGTTGCTGTGTATAATGATCTCTTGGTTCTGCTCATTTCACTCAGCATCAGTTCATGCAAATCTCTCCAGGCCTCTCTGAAATCATCCTGCTGGTCATTTCTTACAGAACAATAATAATCCATAACATTCATAAACCATAATTTATTCAGCCACTCTCCAATTGAAGGGTATCTATTTAGTTTCCATTTTCTAGCCACTACAAAAAGAGCTGCCACAAACATTTTTGCACATGGGGGTTCTTTCCCTCCTTTAAGATCTCTTTGGCATATAGGCCCAGTAGAAACACTGCTGGGTCAAAGGGTATGCACAGTTTGATAACTTTTTGACCATAGTTCTAGATTGCTCTCCAGAATGGTTGGATCTGTTCACAGTTAACCAACAATGTATCAGTGTCCCAGTTATCCCACATCCCCTCCAACATTTGTCATTATCTTTTCCTGCCATCTTAGCCAATCTGACAGGTGTGTAATGCTATCTCAGAGTTGTCTTAATTTGCATTTCTCTGATCAACAGATCGTAATTTGGAGCACCTTTTCATAAGTCTAGAAAATTTCTTCATCTGAAAATTGTCTGTTCATATCTTTTGACCATTTATAAATTGGAGAATGGCTTGAATTATTATATATTTGAGTCCATTCTCTATATATTTTAGAAATGAGGCCTTTGGATGTAGGTGAACCTTTGGATGTAAAAATATTTTCCCAGTTTATTGCTTCCTTTCTAATCTCTGCATTTGTTTGGAAAAAGCAAATTTTTAAAAGTGAAAATAGTCTACTTTGATCTGCATTCAGACTTCGTAGTTCTTTCTCTGGATGTGGATGGCATTTTCCATCATGAGTCTCTTGGAATTGTCTTGGATCCTATTGCTGAAAAAAGCTGAGTCTATCATAGTTGGTCATCACAATGTGCACTTCCTTCATTCACGATCAGTTCATATAAGTCTCTCAGTTTTTCTGAAATCTGCCTGATCATCATTCCTCATAGTACAATAGTATTTGATCACAATATCACAACTTGTTCAGCCATTCCCCAGTTGATGGGTATCCTCTCAATTTCCAATTCTTTGTCATCACAAAAAGAGCTGCTATAAGTATTTTTGTACATGTGGGTCATTTCCCCTTTTTTGTGATCTCTTTGGGATATAAATCTAGTAATGGTATTGCTAGATCAGTTTTATAACCCTTTGGCCATTCATAGGAGATGTGTTCTAAACCAAACAAGGGATAGAGACAGTTGTAAAAGATAAAACAGATAATTGATTATCTCAAATGGTAAAGTTTCTGCACAAGCAAAATCAATGCACCTAAGATAAGAAGGGAAGACATTGAATAGAAAAAAAAATCTTTGTATCAAATTTCCCTGACAAAGGTTTGTGTCCAAGATATTTAGACAACTAACAGATATGTGTAGAGGTAGCTAGGTATTGGGCCTGAAGTCAGCAGGACTTGAGTTCAAATGTGACCTTAGACACTTATTAGTTGTGTGAGCCTGGGCAAGTCACTTAACCCTGTTTGCCTCAGTTTCCTTATCTGTAAAATGAGCTGAAGGAAGTAACAAACTATATCAGTATTTTTGCCAAGAAAACATCAAATGAAGTCACAAAGAGTTGGATGCAACTGAAAAATGACTGAAGAGCAAAAAAGATTTATTTTTATGTGAGTGTAAATGGACACACAAATATACAAACGTGACCCAAATCGGTAGATAGTGGCCAAAGGATGTAAATGAGCAGATTTCTTTTTTTTTATAAAGCTTTTTATTTACAAAACATATGAGTGACCTTTCAACATTGACCTTTGCAAAAAAACCTTTTTTTTTCCCAAGCTTTTCCTTTCCTTCCCCCCACCCTCCA
>JAJPUD010002668.1:18729-68672 GCA_023553655.1 Myrmecobius fasciatus | reverse complement strand
CTCTGTCTCCTTTTCCTCTCTGTCTCCTTTTCCTCTCTGTCTCCTTTTCCCCTCTGTCTCCTTTTCCCTCCCCCTCTCTCCCATCCATAATTTCATGATCCTCTAAGGCACAGATAGATAGGTTGGGTTTGGGAAGGAGGGGCAAAGATGGAAATGTTCAGGGTCCTAGTAGACCACAAGCTCCATGGGTTTCAACACTGTGATATGGAAGCCAAAGAAAGGGAGCATCCCCCTTGGACTCCGTATGTGTCCATATGGAGGACACAAGGCATCATGGGTGTAGGAAGGTGATGGCCTTTCTGTCTCTGGGTCCAGCTCTGGACATTGTGCTCTAGGAATGGCCTTGAGAAACTAGAGAGTGTCCAGAGACGGGGAGGGCTTGGAAGTCACCTGGGTGGCTTAGGGCACAGAGGGCTGGTCCCAAACTCTTCCTAGCTGTGTTATCCTGGGCGAGTCACTTCCCCAATCTCGACATCAGTTTCAGATTCTGTAAATGAGCATGTCCCCATGGTTACAAGTCTCAAATGGTCTCATATTCGTAAAGCGTTCTGGGAACATAAAGGGCCAGATCTTGCTGGCTTCATCAGCGTCCTCGCTGTTGCTCCACGTAGGGATCAGTTTGAAAAATGGGCAGCATTAAGTTGGAGAGAAGTCCTAGAGGGCACACACACTGTCCACAGACTGGGAGGACTGTCTGGACTCAGGCTGGTGCTCCCCTGCCCAGAGCAGAAGAAGGCTGATTGAGGTTCTAACTGTGAGGACAGTCCCCAAATGGAGTGGGGTCAGGGAGGTAATGAGCTCCTCACACAGAGGCTGGATGATACCTCCAGGCTGGGCTTGTTTGGAACCAGGTCTGACTTGGCCTGCTTTGGAAGGGAGGTGAGATGCTTTTCCATCCCTCAGTGTCTCCAAAAGGAAAAGTCCAACCCAAAAAAGGTATATTGCATGTGTGAACACACTCGTGTGTATGTGTGAGAGACAGACAGACACAGAGACAGAGAAACATGGAGACATACAGAGACAATAGAGAGACAGAGACAGAGAAACATGGAGACAAAGACGGAAACAGAGAGACAATAGAGAGACACAGAGGCAAAGAAACAGACCCAGAACTCAGATGGGGGGGGGATGTTTAAATCTTGATGCTAAAGGAAGGAAGGTGTACTTTTACCTATATAAATAATGTTGTTTTACAAAGGGAGGGGGAAGGAACTCTTGTAATGGAAAGTGGATCATTTCTGCTCTGGGTCTGTTCTGCCCCCAATGGCCTCACCCCTAATGCTGCAGGTTCTTCCCTGATGATGCCCCAGATACATCAGGCTGCACTGAGAAGGAGCTTGTGAATACAGTCTAAACAAGCAACCCAATATTGCCTGCCTGCCTGCCTTCTTTTCTTCCTTCTATTTTTTGTCTGTCTTTCCCTTCTTTTCTTCCTTTTTTCCCTCTTTTCCCCATTTTTCTGTTTTTCTTTTTCCTTCTCTTTTTCTCTTCCTTTATTCTTTCCTTTCATTCTTTCTCTCTTTTCTCTCTTTCTTTTTTCCTGTCTCTCTTTCTTCCATTCATCCATCCTTCATTCTTTCCCTTCTTTCTTCCTTCCTTCTTCCCTCCCTTCCTTTCTTCCTTTTTTTCTCTCTCCTTTTTCTTTTTGTCTTTCTCTTCTTTCCTTCCTTTCTCTTTTTCTTTTTGCCATTTTCTGTTTTTCTTTCTCTTCTTTCCTTCCTTTCTCTTTTTCTTTTTGCCATTTTCTGTTTTTCTTTCTCTTTGCTTTCTTCTTCCTTCTCTTTTCCTCTTTCTCTCTTCCTTCATTCCTTCCTTTCGTTCTTTCTTTTTTCTCTATTTCTTTCTTTTTCCTGTCTCCCTTCCATCTTTCTGTCCATTCATCCTTCTTTCTTTCCTTCCTCCCTTCCTCCCTTTTTTCCTTCCTTTCCAGGTTTTCCCGAGGGACCAGAGTCCCATTTAAAAAGCCCTTTCTCAAGAACCTAGTTTTAACATGCCCAGATCTGGAGCCATGAGTGTCATTCTGATTAGTGAAGTAGCAGAAGAAATAACCCATGGCTGAAGGAGCAAACAAATGCCATCCACCCAACCACTGGCTCTTCCCTCACCATTTCTCCAAGGTTCTAAGCTTCACTTTTGTGATCTAAAAGCCAAACAGCATTTTCTTGCAGCCAGCTCCTCTGATCCCAGCTAGGCTCAGGAAGGATAAATATTTAATTAGGCCAGTGCAGATATGTCAAGTTGCATTTGTATCCAGCAGGATAACAACCAGAAGGGGGGAGACAATGTAGATGCTTACAGCCCTCAGGCTTTTCATCCAAATCCCTGAGGAGCTCTGCCCAGTGGGCAGGCTTCTGCTCTGGGGCCTGCAAGGATTCTGGAATTCTCCAGTCTCTGGAGAGATGTTGCTCCTTGTCATGCCCTCCAGCCAGGAAATGTCAGGGTCCAAGCTGAGAATGACCTGGAGGCATTAAGGCATCCTTCAGATCCCAGACTTCCTTTGGAGCAGAGCAGAGCAGGAAGTTTCAGTTTGGTTTACCTCATTCCTGCAACACATGGTATCTTCCCTTTTCCAGTCTTGCAGTCATGCTCTAACCCTGTCCTATTAATGATCAAATCCAATTCACTTGCAAGTCAACTCATCACCTTCCTGAACTCATGGTCTTCTTGGAGAATAATGGACAAACAACCTGTGATAATAGTAATTGCCCCACTGGGGACCCAACTAACCAATTCCAGGTGGGCAATGTAGCTCCTTCCTTCCTTCCTTGTTTCCTTCCCTTTATCTCTCCTTCCTACTTTCCCTCACCCTTCCTTTCTTCCTTCTCTCCTTCCCTTCTGTCCCCTTACTCACACAAGGAATCACCTATTGGTGTTCTGTCCTAAGGAATATAAAATTTGGTCATTGGAACTTCACAAGATATCGTGGGGTTCATGGCCTAGATGTTTTTAAAGAATCATGCTTTGAAAAACAAACCCAAGAATTATATGAACACAAATACAAAACGCTTCTCACACAAATAAAGCCAGATTGAAACAATTGAGAAAATATCAATTGCTCGTGGATAGTCTGAGCTAATATAATAAAAATGACAATTCTGCCTAAATTGGTTCACTTGCTCAGTTCCATACCAACCAAACTGGCAAAAATTATTTTGTAGAACTAGAAAAAGTAATAGCAAAATTCATCTAGAACAAAAAGTCAAAAATATCAAGAAAATGAATGAAAAAATACAAATGATGGTGGCTTAGCAGTACCAAACCTAAAATTCCATTATAAAGCAGCATCCATTTGGTACTGGCTAAGAAATAGGGTGGTGGATCAATGGAATAGATTAGATACACATGACACAATAATCAAAATCTGTTGCAATCTAGTATTTGCCAAACCCCCAAACTCCAGCTTTTTGAATAATAACTCACTGTTTGACGAAAATTGCTGGGAAACTGGAAAATATGTCCAAAACTCTGTAAAGACCTACATCTCATATCCCATCCCAAAATAAGTTCAAAATGGGTACAAGATTTGGGCATAAAGGATGATACCATAAACAAATTATGACAGCAAGGGATAATTTACTTATCATGTCTTTGGAGCAGGGAGGAATTTATGACCAAAGAAGAATTAGAGAAGATTATGAAAGGCAAAATGGACAAATTTGATTATGTTAAATTAAAAAGGTTTTGCACAAACAAAACCAACAGAACCAAGATTAAAAGGGAAGTACAAAGCTGGGAAAAAAATCTTTCAGCCAGTGTTGCTGATAAAGGTCTCACTTATGAAATATATAAATAACTGTGACAAACTTATAAGAATACAATTCATTCCCCAAATGATAAATGGTCAAAGAATATGAACAGATAAGTCACTATTGATTAGAGAAATGCAAATTAAAACAACTCACACCTCTTAGATTGGCTAAGATGATAGGAAAAGATAATGATAAATGTTGGAGGGGATGTGAGAAAACTGGGACACTAATGCATTGTTGGTTGAGTTGTGAAATGATGCAACCATTCTGGAGAGCAATTTGTAACTATGCCCAAAAAACAAGACTTTGCATACCTTTTGACCCAGCAGTTTCTTTACTGGGTCTGTATTCCAAAGAAATCATAATGGAGGGGAAAGGACCCACATGTGCAAAAAATGTTTGTAGCAGCTCTTTTTTGTGGTAGCAAAGAATTGGAAAATGAGTAGATGCCCATCAAATGGGGAATGGTTGGATAAGTTGTAATACGTGAAAGTAATGGAATATTATTGCTCTATAAAGAATTATGAGCAAGCTGATGTATTTTAATTCATTATTTTTTAATAAAGCTTTTTTATTTTCAAAACATATGCATGAATAATTTGCCATTGACCCTTGCATAGATTCAGATTTTCTCCTCCTTCCTCCCACCACCTCCCCTAGATGACAAGCAATTCAATATATGTTAAATGTGTTAAAACATATGTTAAATCCAATATGTATAAACATATTTATACAATTCTCTTGCTGCACAAGAGAAATCAGATCAAAAAAAGAAAGAAAGCAAATGAGTAAGAAAACAAAATGCAAGCAAACAACAACAAAAAGAGTGAGAATGTTATGTTGTGATCCACACTCAGTTCCCACAGTTCTCTCTCTGAGTGTAGATGGCTCTCTTCATCACAAGATCATTGGAATTAGCATCAATCATCTCATTGTTGGAAAGAGCCATGTTCATCAGAATTGATCGTTGTATAATCTTGCTGTTGCCATGTACAATGATCCCCTGGTTCTGTTTATTTCACTCAGCATCAGTTCATGTAAGTCTCTCCAGGCCTTTCTAAAATCAGCTTCCTGATCATTTCTTACGGAACAATAATATTCCATAACATTCATATACCATAATTTATTCAGCCATTCTCCAATTGATGGGCAGCCACTCAGTTTCCAGTTTTTTGCCACTATGAAAAGAGCTGCCACAAACATTTCTGCACATGTGGGGTCCTTTCCCTCCTTCAAGATCTCTTTGGGAAATAGGCCCAATATAAACACAGCTGGGTCAAAGGGTATGCACAGTTTGATAACTTTTCAAACATAGTTCCAAATTGGAACAAGCTAATTTTAGAAAGAACTGGAAAGATTTACATAAACCGATGCTGAGTAAAATGAGTAGAACCAGGATAACATTGTCCACAGTAATAGCAAGATTAAGTAACAGTCACCTGTGATGGACTTGGCTCTTCTCAGGGGGTCAGTGATTCGAAGCAGTCCCAATAGACTTTGGACAGAAAATGCCATCTGCATCCAGTAAAGGAACTAAGGAGACTGAATGGAAATCAACAAATGCTATGTTCACTTCTTTTTTTTCTGCTTTTTATCTTTCCCATGGTTTTTCTCTTTTGCTCTGATTTTTCTCTCCCAACATGGTTCATAAAGCAATGTGTGTTAAAAAAAATAAATTTACTAGAAAAAAATTTACTTAAATCCAGATCACTCTGGCTGTCATTAATTGGCCAGAAATATGTCCCAGTCCAAGACTTATATGGTCATTGTTTGGGTTCCAAAAGGCTCAGTGAGGGCAAATAGCAATTGTTTTTGTTTTGGCCAGAAATTCTGAGGGCATTTTCCTCTCTGAATGTGTTTTTTGACTAGGAAAAAGAGGTCATTCTTTGCCTCATTTCTTACCTAACCTTAATCACTGAGTGGGTGTTGCCTCAAACTGAGACCTGGGAAAGACCTTAGCTTATAAAGGCCAAGATCTTCCATCTGGAGCACTTTCTGTTGCCCTGATCTATATCTTGTCACTGAAACCTAGATGACTCCAGAGGAGAGAGTGTGGCTGGTGACTTTGCACAGCCCTCACATATCATGGCATCACCTTCCTGAAGTCATGGTATTCTTCAGGAATGAAGGACAAAGAACAACAATAACCTGGGGAAATGAAGAGAAATAAGTCTAGTGGCCCCACAGGAGGGCATGGAGAGCTGTAATCACTCAGCAGAGTCTAGCCTAACCATCCCAAGTGGATGACAAATGACCATTTCTTAGGTAATTAGATAAGCAAGTCATTGAGATGGTCTATCAGTACATATAACTTGGAATAGACCCTGAATAAACAATTAATGGGATTCAGAATCAAACTGGGATGAAAGGGAAAATTAGTTTGAACTTGGGGAATTGACCAGAGCTTTTAATGATCCTGAGCCTGATGTGTGAAGCCATCATTTAACACCAACACTTTAAGGGATGGTATCTCTGGATACAAAGATTTGATTCACTGAATCAAGCAAAGAATCAACGAGCCTTTATTACACACCTGCTACATGCAGGGCACTGAGAGAGAT
The DNA here is from genome assembly GCA_023553655.1 of Myrmecobius fasciatus. NCBI lineage: Eukaryota > Metazoa > Chordata > Mammalia > Dasyuromorphia > Myrmecobiidae > Myrmecobius > Myrmecobius fasciatus. Next base: position 62,362 of record JAJPUD010002668.1, on the reverse strand, counting down.
CCAAGTGAAAGCAAATACAGTTTCTGTCCCAATTTAATGGGGCCAGGGGCATTCAGTTATACATTTAGTAGAAGGGAGAGTGAATTCAGGCAGTAAAGTTGTATCACAAAGAAATTTGAGGCAGTAAAGGTCCCCTCTAATGTGGAGGATCAGTAAAAGCATTGTGGGAAGATGACTCCTGAGCTGAGCCTGAAAGGAGAAGGAAAATCTCAATTGATAAGAGCTATGAATGGGTGGCCTATACACAAGCATGAAGATAAGAGAAGGTAGGAAGTGGCTGGAGAAGAGCACATCAACAGAATGTATTAAGGGAAGCAAGTGAAATGGGACTGAAAATGTGGTTTGGAGTCCAATTGTGGAGGGTCTGAAATGTCAGGCCGAGGAGTTGGTCTATTAACCAGTGGTACAGTGGATAGATCACTGACCTAAAGTCAGGAAGACCTCAGACACTTCCAAGCTGTGTGATTCAAGGTAAGTCACTTAACTTCTGTTTACCTCAGTTTCCTCATCTGTAAAATGAAGATAATAATAGCACCTAGCATCCTCATGAAGTTGTTGTGAAGAGCAAACGAAAACATATTCATGAAGTGTTTTGCAAACTTTTGTTATTCAATCATTCATTTGTATCCAATTCTCCGTGACCCCATGGATTATAGCACTCTAGGCCCTTCTATCTTCCAAAGTCTATCCAAGTTCATCTTCATTGCTTCCATGACACTATCTCATTCTCTGTAATCCCTTCTCCTTTTGCCTTAAATCTTTTTCATCATCAGGGGCTTTCCCAATGAATGAGTCTTTTGGCCAATGGGGCCAAAGAGTATAAGCTTCAACTTAACTATTTGTCTTTCCAATGAATATTCTGAATTAATTTCTTTGAGTATTGACTGGTTTGACCTCCTTGCAGTCCAAAGGACTCTCAAAAGTCTTCTCCAGCACCACAATTTCAAAGATTCTATGGTTCTCGGCCTTCCTTATAGTCCTTATGAAGTCCAACTCTTGTGATTATACACACCTCACTACTGGAAAAAATCCCATAATTTTGACTCTGTGGATCTTTGTCTGCAAGGTGATATCTCTGCTTTTTAGTCTGCTGTCCAGATTCACCATACTTTTCCTTCAAAGGAACAAGTATCTTTTAATTTCATGGTTGCAGTCACCATCTGCAGTGATCTTTCAGTCCAAGAATATATAATCTGACACTGCTTCCATTTCTTCCAGGAAGTGTGACTCCTTAATTCCTCTTGACTTTCTGCCATCAGAGTGGTATCATCTGCATGTCTGAATTTCTCTTGGCAGCCTTGACTCTAGCTTTTGCTTCATCCAGCCTGGCATTTTGCATGGGGTACTCTGTATATAAGTGAAATAAATAAGGTGACAATATGCAGCCTTGTTGTACTCCTTTTTCAAACTTAAACCAATCAATTGTTCCATGTTTTATTTTAACTGTAGCTTCCTAACCCTCATAGAGGTTCATCAGAGATGAGATGGTCTGATACTCCCATCCTCTTTGAAGACTTGTGATATTTTATTGTAATCCACAAAAGCAAAGCTTTAGTGTAGTCCACGAAGACAAGGTAAATGTCTTTCTGGAACTCCTTTCCTTTCACCATAATCCAGCGAATGTTGGCAATTTGGTCTCTTGTTCCTCTGCCTCTTTGAGAACCAGCCTGCTCTTCTGGTAATTCTTGCTCACATATTGCTGACGCATAGGTTGCAGAGTCAATTATGGCTTTGCTGGTGTGAGAAGAGTGCTTTCTGTGTTCTTGAGTTTTCTACACATCCATCCCCCATAGTTCTAGCAGGGAAAATTTTGTCTATATCTTTGAAACCTCAGCTCCTAGTATGGGACCTGGGACCTACTTGAGAGAAGTATTTAATAAATGCCTATTGTCTTTGACTGAATGAGCAAATCAAGTTTTGCATCATTCATTGAACCAGGAGCTTGCTTTAACAACAAATATGTATTTCTAATTTCCCCCAAATTGACATTTTCTCAATGAAATGAAGAAAGACAAAGATAGGATAGATGGGGCACTAGACTTGGAGTCAATATGAACTGGATTCAAATCCTGCCTTGGGTTATTTTTAATTGTGTGACACTGGGTAAAACATTTAATTGTGCTTGTTTCCACATCTAAAATTGATAGCCTGCCATTGACGATCTTTGGTATATCCACTGGCTAAACTGGCTAAACATGGCATTTACTGATACCTGATGGAAAATATAAAGGAATATAAAGGAGCCATCAGTGCTTTCCTACCAGGGCAGGGAGGTCAAATACTGCAAGAGATCCATGAAGAAGGTTTGGGGTCAGGGAACATTTCAGCACCAATAAGGAGGACAGCGGAGGCAGCTGGCCAATGGAGTGTTTTTAGGATCATAGTGATAATGATTGGGAGAAAGGAGTCACGGGTGTGAGGAAGGCGAAAAAGCTCAGAGGGCTCACAGCCCTGTTCCTTGTCACATTTTGGTCGCTGGATGATTCAGGGAACTACAGATTCTTTGAGGTGGAAGGACTTCTGGGCTCCCCTGATCCAACATCCTGCACAAAGTACCATGTTTTCTTGATGGGAAGAAGTCTGTTGAATGGGCACTGAAGATGAGTTTATAGACTTCCCTAACAAACATGAGAACTCAATGACCAAGGCAGGATTTAAAAGCAGGCCCTCTGATTCCAAATTTTGTGCAAATTTTCATATCCCAGATGGGGTTAGAAAGGACATAGAGGTCTTTTAGTCATAAGATCTTAGATTTAGAGATCTTAGCTTGGAAGCCATCTAGAAGATCCCCTGGCCTAGGGCTATCTGGCCAGTATTTTAGGGGTAGGGCTGGGACCCAGGGCTGCTTAAATGCAAGGTCCCTTGTTCATGACTTCCTTTCCCAGAGACTAGAAGCCTCAAAGAAGTCTTTCCTTGCCAGAGGAGAAGTCTCATTGTTTAGATGTAAGAAAGTGGGATTGTTTCTCCATTTTATTTCTTTGGGTTTTTATCTTCTTGAACCACCAAAATGTAATCTCTGAGGCAGGAGGCTTTCTCTGTTGGCTTCTCATTTATGGCACTGCCTTCCTGAAAAGCTAAAGCAGTTATCAGGAGTCTGGGGATGTTCAGACAATTAAATGTAACCTCGAGGCTGCCTGGGGCGCAAGATTTATGATCCTGTTGGGTTCTAAATGTTTCCATCTCTCTCATGGTGTTAAAATATGTCACGTGGTCTCTTTGGCTCCACCCCTGCATGGGGAGAGAATGGATGAAGGTCTGAGGAAGGGGGCTTTCTGTAGAGGGAAAGATGGTGCCCCTCTGGGAGTGGGGAGAAGTTGGAAAATGGGCCTGGGAACTTCTCCTTTACTAGGATACCTCACCTTGAAAGGAAGCTATTTTTAAAATGCTACATTTTCACTCTATTAGGTTCTTCTGACATTGAAAATGGAGTCTTGACAATGAATTTTGCACATTGCAAAGTGTTTCTGAGGGAGACAAGAGATGCCCTGAAGCAGGACCGTATGCGCTCGTGTGGGGGGTGTCTCTCATCTCCACTGGGTTTTGTGGGATTTTGCAGCAGTCATCAGGATGCTAGGTCTATTTAAAATCTTTTTCACCCAAAGGAAAACGGGTGCAGCATCTGTTGCACATCTGTATTCCCCTTTTGGAAAGTCTCCATAACATGATTTAGGTTTCTTTTGTCTTTAGGGTTTTGTTCGTCTGGTTTGGCAGAGTGGTCCAAGAACACCAGGTATCCCCTTCCCCTCCTTCTAGGTGGCATCCAGGGACCTAAAACAGATTTTGATGGGAATGAGGTACTGAGAATCATAGTGAGGGAGGTGGTTGGGATGGGAAATGAAAGGAAGAAGGGAAAGAGAGGGGCAGAGTTGAGCATAAATCCTGCAGCTAGCCAATAGGACGCACAGGGACTGGTTGTGGGGATCAGGGTCAGCCCAGGGAGTTAAGAATGACATGGCAGGGGAGGCAGGTCAGCCTTTGCATCCAAGAGTAGGGCTTGGAAGCAGAAAGCAAGGTCAGCCCAGGGGATTTTTCATCATTTCCTTTTGGACAATGGGTTGGTGGGCTCATGTGATCCGTCCGCAGCTCTCAGCATTCCCAGGATGGTGGGTCTGCCTGATGACTTGTGGCTACTGGTCTTAGTGAGGGTGCTCAGAGATCAGCACGGCCAACACTGTAGAGGTTTCTTCCATGCCCATCTTCCCCCTTCCCTGACTCACGATCTCCAGAGGGGCCACTTGCAACGGTCAGAGCTGTTCACCTTTAGGATCTGCCTGCCTGATGGTCACTAGATAGAGCACTGATTTCCTTCTTCATTTCTTTCCACATGACACGGGAGTGGTGAGGTGGAGGGAGCACAAGATGGAGGGAAAGAAATGTAGGAGTCTTTGTGAGCTCTCTTTCTATGTCACACTGCCTGAAGGCCTGTCACATAGAAGAAAGATTAGCTTTATTCTACTTGGCTCCACACAGCAGATTTAGGCTGGATGTCGGGGAACTTTCAGCTGGTTAATTAGAGCTACCTCGAGCAGAATGGGCTGCCTTAGGAAGGTAGCAGTGTGTGTGTGTGTGTGTGTGTGTGTGTGTGTGTGTGTGTGTGTAGGGGGCAGCTTCCACTCAGTATAGATCTCCAAGTAGAGCATGGGTCCCCATTTGTCAGGAATATTGTGCAGGGGACTCTGGTTAGATTTGAACTAGTATAGCTTTGAGATGTCTTCCAATTCAAAGATTGGGGTTCCCTTGAAAAATACCCTAAGGAGGAGAGGTACCCCTCAAATAGCCAGGGCTGCCTCATGACAATGTGAATTTCCTGGATTTTGCTTAGCGGCAAGCATTGAGGGAAGTTTGGTTGGATCTAGGTCTCTCCCATCACTGAAATGCTAGCATTCTTATAAGTGAAATTACTAAGTTCCCTTCAGCCAACTTTAAATTGTCTCTCCCGAAGGTCCCAGATTCTGCCCCTCACCTCTGGATTCAATCCATCCATGAATCTTGGAATGCTTTCAGTAATACTCAGAACACAAGAAACTTCCATTGGATCCTCCATCTTGAAATCAATAAGGCACAAAATCATGTGACACGATTGGTTCTCGTATGCTCTTCCTGAAGGAGAAAGTATGTTCACTGCATGAGTATGTTCAACTAGATTCCCAGGGAAAATTCCGAGCTCCAGAACTGCCTGACCAAGGATTGCATAAGCGCCCGCAAAGACCAGTTAATGAAGCTCATAAACTTCCTCCTTAGGAGGAAGCTAACACCCAGAGATATGATTGAAATTGTCAAAGGCCTATAGATTTACATCTGGAAGGGACATAAAAAGCCATGTATCTCATCCACCCCCATCTCTTGTTTTTAAACAGTTTTTAATTAATTTTACTTTTTTCAATTAACAAAAATGTAGAAAAGAAAAACAAAACCCTTGTAACAAATATTTCAAACATAGCAACTTCCAAAGCTGTATATATCCAAAAATAGAGATAGAGATAGAGATAGAGATAGAGATAGATAGATAGATAGATAGATAGATAGATAGATAGATAGATAGATAGATAGATAGATAGATAGATAGATAGATCTTGGTCTTTACCTTGAGTCCATCACCTCTCTGTGGGGGATACTAACATTTCATCATTACTCCTCTGGAATCATGGTTCATTCGTTGATAGTTCCCAAGATTTTCACAGCTGTTTGTTTTTGTAGTGCTGTTGTTAACAGAGAGAGAGAGAGAGAGAGATGAGAGAGAGAGAAAGATGGATAGGTAGATTGACAGACAGACAGACAGATATTCTTCTGGTTCTGCTCACCTCATTCCTTATCAGTTCATATGAGTCTCCTTAGGTCTCTTTGACACTGTTTCTTATAGCATAATACTATTCTATTCCATTTTATACCATAATTAGTTTATCCATTTCCCAAATGTTATGTGCCCCCCTAGCTTCTAGTTTTTGGGTACCACAAAAAGAGTTACTCTGAATATTTTTGTACAAATAGATCCTTTTCTTCTTTTTTGGTCTCTTTGGAGCACAGAACTAGTACTAGTATTGCTGGGTCAAAGGGAGTGTTTAGTAACTTTGGGGGCATAATTCCAAATGAATTTACAGCCCCAACAACAGTGCATTAATGTGTCTATTTTTCTGAAGTAGCCACCATTTGCAATTTCCCTTTTTAGTCAACTTTCCCAATATGATGTGTGTGTGGTAGAAACTCAGAGCTGTTTTGATTTGCATTTCTCTAAGTACTAGTAGTTTGGCTGCCTTTTTTCATATAGTTAATGATAGCTTAGGGTTTTTTTTCCCTTTGAAAATTGTCCATCCATATTTTTCTCACAATTGATAATTGAGGGATGACTTCTATTCTTATAAATGTGAATCAGTAATTGAAAGGATGCCCATCAATTGGAGAGTGGCTGAATAAATGATGGTATATGAATGTTATGGAATATTGTTGCTCTGTAAGAAACGACCAGCAGGACGATTTCAGAGAGGCCTGGAGTGACTTGCATGAACTAATGCTCAGTGAAGTGAGCAGAACCAAGAGATCATTATACACGGCAACAAGACTATATGATGATCAATTCTGATGGACATGGTTCTCTTCAACAATGATGTGATTCAAAACAGTTCCTATTGTTCAGTGATGAAGAAAGTCATATACGCCCAGGGAAAGGCCTGAGGGAACTGAGTGTGGACCACAGCATTTTAACTCTTTCTGTGAATATTTGTTTGCATTTTGTTTTCCTTCTTAGGTTGTTTTTCTTTTCTCTCTTTCTAGATCTGTATACATATATTGGATTTGTCATATAATTTATCATATTTAGCATGTATTAGATTACCTGTCATCTAGGGGTGAGGGGTGGGGGAAGGAGGGAAAAAGCTTGGAACAAAAAAAAAGTTTTGCAAAGGTCAATGTAGAAAAATCACTCATATGTTTTGTAAATAAAAAGCTTTTAATAAATAAATAAATAAATATGAATCAGTTCCTTGCATATCTTGGAAATAAGACTCTTATCAGCAATCCTTGCTGTAATCCTTCAAATTTTAGCTGAATTGAGGTTGCATAAAAATTTTTAATGCTGTGTGATCACGATTATCCATTTTATCTTCTGTGATCCCTCTCTGACTGTTTCATCTTGAACTCTTCCTCTATGCATTGATCTGAAAGAGAATTTCTCCTCTGCTCTTCTAATTTGTTTATGATGTGATCTTTCATGGCTAAATCATGTATCCTTTTGGAGCTCATCTTATTTATCTTTTTGGAGCTTACCTAGTTTCGACCAGAGTGCCTGCTCGTGAGTAATATTTGTCCAGTTACTTAGGTCTGTTTTTATTTTTATAGTTGTACTCATATAATTGCTTTTTATACCTTGGAAGGTAGATTCTCAAAAATGTTGTATATTCTGTAATTAATTTGCATTGAATTTCTTTTTCTAGCTCTTCCTGCTGAGTGCTGTGGGTAATAGCTTTGCTTTATATACTGCAACTTTCCTAAAGTTATTGGTTGAATTATTTTGAGTCGCTTCTAGGGCACTCTAAGTACACTGTCGTATCATCCGGAAAACAAACAAACAAATAAGATCTGAATGGGTTTTCAAGTGCCAAGGGACATGCTCTCATTAATGCAATGACCAATTGTAACTTTAAAAGACAGCAAAAAAGCGAGAGACTAGAAGGGCAACGTGAGATATATGCTTTCTAACATGAGTGATGTGGAGATTTATTTTGTGTGACTATATCTTTTACAAGGGATGGTATCAACTCTGAAGGATTTATGATGAAAAATGCTATCCATCTCCAGAGAAAAAACTGATGGTGCCTGAATACAGATTAAAGCAGATGTTTTTATTTTCTTTATTTTTGAGGGTTTCTTTTTGGGGGGTCTGTGCTTTCTTTCATAGCAGGACTATTTATGGAAATGTTTTGCCTGACTTTAGTTCTTCAGGGTCAGTGATGTTCTATGTTTCGGTGTTCTATGGCAATATTGATAAAATATTCATATTGAAAAGATGGGCCTCTGCTGTTATGGGAAGATTGGGATCAGTGAGAGAGCTTTGCAACCTCCTGAAAGCCACCCCCCCTTCTTACTTATATATTGAAATGTGCCATGATGATCATTAAATGCATAATAAAAACTCTTTTAAATAACATAATAAATACTAACTTTTAAAAAGGAGTCTCACGAATCCTAGAATATTAGATGCAGATCACAGGAAGTGATGAACCTCAGATTCCTTGTCTAATCCAAAGCTCTTATTGAGAGATAAGGAAACTGAGACAGAAAAAGAGAATGATAATTGTCCAAGGTCTCTTCAGTAGTAGGTGCCCGTGCCAGAGAAGAGCCACCTGTGGCTCCTTAGTTCTCTTGGCCTCAGAGTCTCTGCTTGCCTTGTAAGGGCAGATGGTGACACTAAGGCCGTTCTGCTTCTACTCCCATGTGCCTAGGCTGAGCAAACTTCCCTGAAGCCCTGATCTGTGTGCATGTTCCAAAGCCAATCCGGAAAGCTGCTGCCATCCCTTCCATCCCAGAGGAAAGGGTGAAAGAACTACTTTCTGAGCTTACCTGAACTTTCTTAGAGTTTTTTCCCAATTTAGGAAGCTTAATCCTGGGAAGGGCACCAGCCTTCTGTCTCCACCTGTTGCTATGGGGCAACCTTGCAAGGACTGGAAATTCAGAGGAGCCCAAGGAACCTTGTTCCACTGTTGGATAGCTCCATATGTTAGCTGGTCTTCCTAACACGTAGCTGAAATGGACCTTGGGGAAGTATTACTGGGCTTTACCGCAACAGCATTCAAAAATGAAAATGGAGGCAGAACTGCAAACATGGGAAAAGTGGAAAAGGTTGGAAAAAATCAGCTGCTTTCTCCAATTTGGACATTATCTGACCCTCCAGGATGAGACAATGTAGTACTGGAGAGAACAAAATGGGAAAGGCAGTTTTGTCATCTCAGGTACAGAGAGAGGAGATCTGTCCCAGAGGAAATGTCTGGGAGGGTGCTGGAGGAGGACTATGGTATCCAAAGGAGGAGATGATAACAAAGTTGGGACTTTGTGCCTTTGTGGACTCGTTTTTAAAAGTCATCTTCCAACTCATCACCCAGCTGCCTGCTCTCCTGTCAAGAATATTTTGATGATGTCACCCAAAGCCACGCCAAAGGCAGGCTCCCAGGACAGAAGTAGGAGAGAACCACAAAGCCATCTGCTTGGCTGGGGGGACTCCCAGGTGATGAGAAGACAAGGCTTTGTGCCAGACACTGGGGAAATGGCTACTCCCATACTCCTCGCCTGTGGCCTCGGCTCTCTCAAGCACCATGTGAGCCAGAATTCAGCTGGCACCTCCTTGTCTCCTTTCAGCATTACCCTAACTACACTTGGTGCTCACTTCTCTACATGTCTCCCCCTTCCCAAAGGAAGGGAGGCTCCCAAACAGTAGAGGCTTAATGACTCCTTCTTGATTTGCATTGGCAACTTTGCTTCTTTGAAGTGGACAGACATCTCAAGACAAGCCACTCCCCATTTACCCAAGGTCTTGTCCCCCATCATAAAGGATCAGATCTTGGAGGTCCTTCTCTTCACAGAAGAGAAAATTGAGACCGGAGAGGATACAAACTTCAAGATCACACAGGCAGTGAGGGGCAGAGTCAGGATTTGAACCCAGATTCCCTGAGTCCAAATTTACCTTCCTTCCACTGCTCTGTTTCCTTTAAAGAAGATGTGTCTGGGCCACATCTGGAAAAGAGCTGGAACATCTCCATTCTCATGGGGGAGGAGTAATTGGGGAGGGGCAAGGAGAAAGTCCAGACATTTCTCTAAAACTGACATCGATCATATATTCATTCTCAACAATTTATAGGTTTTGAGCCTCAAAGCCCTTCAAAGCACCTCGGAGAGCAAGGCAGCACACTCTGCACCCACTCCTGCCAGCTCCCCCCTACCCCGGTATCCAGGCAACTCTCCAGCACAATGACCTCAGCCATCTCTGCCAGCCTGGCTCTGGGGAAGGGCTCATTATCTTGGCTTTAATGACAAGGAAGCTGAAGGAGTTGCTCAGAAAGGAAAGTTCACCCAATGAGTCAGAAAGCGAGCCAGGAGCAGAAGGCAAAGCCCCCACGGCTAGGCCCTCTTCCCTTCAGTGGCTTCCTTTGTTCTGGGATGAGAGTAAGAATTTTCTTGTCTGCTCTGGTGAAAGGAGATCCAGAGAGGGCTGCCATTGCAGGCCTCCTGCTTTTCCCTCCAGGCTCACTCTCCTTTATCAACGTGCTGCAACTAATCACTAACATGGCAAGGGGTTCATGAAGACACAAGATGTGGCACCAGTCCAGTGGCTAATGGTTATGTTCCCTCTCATTAGACCCCAGCTGCCTGGCCCTGGTTTGGGAGGGAGCTATCCCTGGGGTACAGTGGGGTACAGAGGAAGAGGTCTGGAAATGGCTGAGCTTCCATCCCAGCACTGCCACTCCCCACCTGGGAGGCTTTTGCTAAGCTGCCCAACCTTTCTCAGCCTCAACCTTCCTCAGTAAAATGAGAGGTAAACTAGGAGGCTTCTGCATTCTCTTCCAATGGACAAGCTCTAGTGATCATAATCACCGACCTTGACCTGAGAGAAGAGACAAGGAAATACATCTCCCACCTTTGTTAGGTGATGGTGGATTATTGCTGTGGCAGGATGTCCCCCCATGCCTCCTCCACTCACTGCCCAACTTCACAGATTCTACGCTCCAAGATGGCATCCAAGCTGAGCCAAAGCTTGGCTCTGACATCCCCCCAACAAGACCTGGCCTAATCTTTCCCACTCTTAGTCCCCAACTTCCCAAATAGCTTTGCTTATTTTGTACACAATTGTGTGTCTGTGCTGCATTAGCCAGAATCGAGAGGCTCCAGGGGGGCAGGGAGTGAGTTGGTTTTATCTTGGGATTTTGAACAATTAACACATTTCCTGGCATGTAGAAAATACTTAACAAATGGTTGTTGATTGGGTCCTACATTCAACATATGTAATACATGGTCTGGCACAGAGTGGGTGCTTAATAAATGCTTGTTAGTTGATTGGTTCAGTTTATCCCCCAGTTGAATGAAAGTTGAATGGGAGGTGAGGACGGTCTCCACTCTTGTCTTTGAGTCCCTGCCTCCTAGTACCATGTCTGCCCAAAGTCAAACTACATTGATGTTTGTTGACTGGTTAATTAAGGGACACCAGTACCTCTCAACAGCTGTCACAGGGAATCTGTCATAAGGACATGCCTGCCCCACTAGTGCTTCAAATCAGGCAGGAACAAGCCAATTACCACTAGAGCTAGATAGATGGAGCTGAAAGGCACCATACATGGTGTCTAAAGAGAAAGCATGTTGAAAGCAAGAGACGCCATAATATTTGAGAAGGTGCAAGTGAGAAGAGCAGCATGGGTCTCTAGCTGTAGTCATTTGACACTGATTAAGTAACTGGGTCAAGTTGCCTGTGGGGGCCTGTGTGTTTATGCCCAGGCAGATGCAGCTGGCCCTGCCCTCCAGTTTCTTCAAAAATCACATGGTTGAGAGGTTCCAAGTGATTCAGCACTCATTGGTCTGCATGGCAGCCTGAGTCTTAGTTGAGTTGAGAGTAGGGAGTGGAGTCAGCACTATGGCAAGGGACAGTTCCAAGCTGCTCACGGTTGAGTCCATTTATACTACCTTTATGGAGCCATGTGAGTAGCATCCAGGGAGATTTACAAGAAAAGGGAGAAGAAACTATAATTGGTGTTAATAATGGAAGTCTTCCTACCTGCCATCTAGGGGAGGAAGTGGGGGGAAGGAAGGGACAATTTGGAATAGAAGGCTTTGTAAGGGTCATTTGAAAAATTACCCATGTTTATGTTTTGTAAATAAAAAGTTTTAATTAATAGAAAAAAATTTAAAAAAAATTAAATAGTGGAAATGGAAGTCTTCTTTGTTTATGGGGTATAGGAAGAGTTTGGATGCATTTCAGGCAGGAGCAATTTGTTTAGTGCTTTCCTTAACACTGGACTTGAGAGTATGCATTATGAGAGGAAGATTAGATGAGCAACAAAGTGAATGAACAAAGCAACAAACCTCAGTGCATATATGTTAGGCAGCCACTGCCATGAACTAACCTCAGAGTAGCAGAAGGTGACAAGTGTAGACTAGATTACATTTGGCAAATTATTCAGGCTTTACAATGAGCCTAAACTGCTTCTGACTCCAAACCTCATTTTTGTAATACCAATATCCTCTCTGTGATGTCATATGGCTTTAAAAAACATGGAATAACATGATCTTCAAATACTCAAGATTGCAGATGAACCAGAGGTGAATAAAGATTGTGATGAGGGCATGATAAACCACCACTAGTGACTAACATTATGAAGAACTGGCATAAATGATCCAAGGATTATCTCAAATGGCTGGGTAGAGGCAGTAGTTCAGCTGAACTCTCCCAACATTTCCCTCCAAACAATTGCAAATAAATCCTCAAGTTAAATTTTAGAGCAGCAAAGACAACAAATTGTTGAGCTGAGCGATTTTTCCAGCCCAAGTCCTTGGGCAAGTCACTTGACCCTCGTTGTCTCGCCAAAAAAAGGGAAAAAATAATTTCTTAAAAATTAGAATTGGGAAACTGGAAGCTGACTCCATAAAACATCAAGAAACAATAAGACAAAGTCAAAAGAATGAAAGATAGAAGAAAATGTGAAACATATTATTAGAAAAACAACTGATCTGGAAAATAGATTGAGGAGAGATAATTTAAGAATTATTGGACTGCCTAAAAGTCATGATTAAGAAAAATAATCTAGTTGTTATATTTCAAGAAATTATCAAGGAAAACAACCTTGTTATCTTAAATCCAGTGGGCAAAAAAGAAATGAAAGAATACACTGATCACCTCCTGAGGTAGATACCAAAATGAAGACCAGAAATATATATATATATATACATATATATATAGCTAAATAAATAGCTAATATAAATGGATGTTGGAACTTCTCAAGGAGAAAATACTGCAAGCAAGCAAAAGCGGCCATTTAAATATCATGGAACAGAAGTCAGGATCACAGAAGATTTAACAGCTTCCATGTGAAAGGAGTAGAAGACTTGGAATATGATATTCTGGAAGGCCAAGGAGCTAGGATTACAACCAAGAATAATTTCCCAAGCAAAACTAAGGATCTACTCCTTTAGGAGAAAAATAATGGGCATTTATTGAGATAGAGGACTTTCAATTATTCCTTATGAAAACACCAGAGCTGAAAATTTGACATTGAAAGATAAGACACAGCAGAAGCATAAAAAGATAAAAATGAAAGAGATATCATAAGGGAGTTAATATAGTGAAACTCTTTACATTACTATAGGGGAAAATGATACTTATAATGTCTAAGAATTTTATCATAATGAAGACAGTTAGGAATATATATATATATATATTAGAGGGCACAAGTGTGAGTTTATTATGATGTTATGATTTCTAAAAAATAAAATTAAGGGGTGAGAAAGAGAAATTGTAGGGAGAAAGGAGTGACAGAATGGGGATAATTATCTCACATAAAAAAGCACTCAAAAAAGAGCTTTTACAAGGGAGGAGAAAATTAGAGGATGGTTGGCAGTGCTTGAATCTCACTGTCATTGAACTATGTTCAAAGAGGGAAAAACAGAAATACTTAGAAATCTAACTTACCTAATATGGAAATAGAAGGAAAAAAGAGAGAAGAGAAGGGAAAAATAGAATGGAGAACAGATTAAGGGAGGCAGTGGTCAGAAGCAAAAGAGACTTTTAAGGAGAAACAAGGTAAAACAAGAAAGAGAAACATAAACTGGAAAAAATAGGATAGCGGGAAAGACACAATTAGTAATCATAACTGTAAATGTGAATGGGATAAACTCAACCATAAAATAAAAGCAGATAACAATATGGATTAGAAATCAGAATCCAATGATATGTTAGTTACAAGAAACTCACTTGAAACACCAAGGGACACAATCAGTAAAGAAGATTCTCTAGAGCAAAATGTATTATGCTTCAGGTAAAGTTTAAAAGGGGGAAGGGAAGTAGCAGTTTATCTCAGACAACACAAAAGCAAAAATAGGCCTAATTAAATAGGATAAGAAGGGAAACTACATCTTGCTAAAAAAAAGTGAACCACAGACAATGAAGTGATATCAATACTAAAAATATATGAATTAAATGGCATAGCATCCAAAAAGTTAAAGAAGTTATAGGAGAAAATGCAGAGCAAAACTGTACTAGTGGGGAGCCCCAATTTTTCATTCTCAGACCTAAATAAATATAATCATAACATATACAAGAAAGAATTTAAGGTGATGCATAGAATCTTAGAAAAAAGTTAGATATAATAGATTTCCAGAGAAAATTGAATTGAAATAACAAAGAGTATACCTTTTCTCAGCTATACATGATACTTTCACAAAAAAGATTCATTTATTAGAGCATAAAAATCTTATGTAAAATGCACAAAAGCAGAAATATTAAATGCATCTTTTTCATATAATAATGCAATAAAAAATTGCATTTAATAATGGGGCATGGGAAAAGTTTTTAAATTGATTTGAAATTAAATAATCTAATCCTGAAGCAGGAGTAGGTCAAAGAACAAATCATAGAAATAATCAATTATTTCATTAAAGGGAATAATAACAATAATATACTAAAATTTATGCATTGTACAAGTACAGGTAAAGCAATACTTGAAGGAAATTTTATAGCTCTAAACACCTACATCAATAAAAAAAGAGAGTAATAGCAGATCAATGATTTGGGCATGAAACTTTAAAAAACTAGAAAAGAACATATTAAAAATCTTCAATTAAAAACCAAAATGGAAATCCTGACCCTAACCCTAAATTAATAAAATTGAAAGTTTAAACATTGAACAAATAAATAAAACTAGGAACTGGTTATATAAAATACCCAATAAGATAAATAAACCATTGGCTGAGCTGATTTTAAAAAGAAAGAAAACTAAATTACCAGTATGAAAAATGATGGATTCACTATCAATAAAGAGGAAATTAAAGCAATTATTAACAGTTATTTTGCCCAATTTTATGTCAATAAATCTGACAGTCTAACTGAAGTGGAAAGTTACCAAAAATGTAAACCATCCAGATTGACAGAAGAGGGGTAGAAAAAAGAAATTTAACAGATTGTCAATGAGCTCACAAAAGGAGGGAGGAGAGAATCCTCAGGCCCAGATGGATTTATAAGGGAATTGTACCAAACATTTAAGGAACAATTAAACCCAATACTATGTAAACTATTTGGACAAAAAAGGACCAAGTTCCTTTTACAATACCTATTTGGTGGAGAAAGAAAACTATAGATGAATTTCTCTAATGAATATTGATGTAAAAATTTTAAATAAGATCCTAGCAAGGAGATTACAGAAATATATCACAAAGATCACACATTATGACCAAGTGGAATTTATGCCAGAAATGTAGGACTGGTTCAGTATTAGGAAAACCATCAGCATAACTGATTATGTCAATAACAAAAATAAAAAAATATATATGATTATCTCAATAAATGTGGAAAAACTTTTTGGGAAAAATACATCTTATTTCTATTTTTAAAAACACTAGAAAGCATAGAAATAAATGGAGCTTTCCTTAAAATGACAGCATCTATCTAAAACTATCAAAAAGTAATATCTGTAATGAGGATAATCCAGAAATCCTCCCACTAAAATCAGGAATGAAGTCAGGATGTCCATTATCACTACTATTATTCAATGTTTTACTGGAAATGTTATAATAACAATGAAACAAAAAGAAAGTTGAAGGAATTAGAATAGGCAACAAGAAAATAAAACTATGACAACTTGCAGATAACATTCTGATATATTTAAAGAACCAACTAAAAATTAATTGAAACAATTAATAAATTCAGCAAGGTTGTAGGATATAAAATAAACCCACATAAATCATTAGCATTTTTTTATACTAATAACAGAACCCAACCAGAAGAGATAGAAAGAAAAACTCTATTTAAAATTACAATAGACATTATAAAATACTGGGAGTATATCTACCAAGACAAACTCTATAAACACAATTACAAAAAACACTTTTCACACAAATAAAGTGAAATCTAAACCGTTGAAAAATTAATCACGGGTAGACTGATCCAGTATAATACAAATGACAATTGTATTAACTTATTCTGTGGCATGCCAATCAAATTACCAAAAAAAATTATTTTAGAGACTAACTTTAAAAGATCATAACAAAATTCATCTGGAAAAACAAAAAGTCAAAAATATCAAGGGAATCAATGAAAAAATATAAAGGAATATAGTCTAGCAGCATCAGATTTCAAATAGTATTACCCAGAAGTAACCAACAACCTAGTAATGTTTAAGAAATAGAATAGTGAATCAGTGGGATAGATTAAGTACATAGTAGTAAGTGACCATCATAATTTAGTGTTTGATAAACTTTGGGACAAGAACTCACATTTGACAAAAATCGGAAAACTAAAAAGTAGTTTGATAGAAACTCAAAATAAATTAACATTTCTCATTGTATACCAAGACAAGTTCAAAATGGGTGCATGATTTATAAATAAATAATGATTTTCTAAGTAAAGTAAGGCAACATGGAAAATTTTACCTATCAGATCTATGAATAAGGAAAGAATTCAGGGCCAAACAAGAGGTAAAGAGCAACATGGGAGGTACAATTGATAGTTTTGATTACATTAAATTTAAAAGGTTTTGCACAAACAAAGCAATGCAGCCAAGATTTAAAAAAGGAAAGCAGGAAACTAGGGGAAATTTTTACAGCAAGTTTCTCTGATAACGGCTTCATATCTCAAATATATAGAATATTTTCAAATTTATTTTTAAGAAATGAATCATAATCCAGTTGATAAATGGTTAAACGATAAAAACAATTTCAGATAAAGAAATGAAAGCTATCTATAGTCACAAAAAATTCTCACTATTAAATTAGAGAAATGTATATTAAAGCAATTTTGAAGTGCCACCTCATATCTATCAGATTAGCTAATATAACAGAGAAGGAAAATAACAAATGTTGGAGGAGATATAGAAAAATTGAGACACTAACACACTGTTGATGGAGTTATGAAATGATCCAATCGTTCTGGTGAACATTTGGGGACTTATGCTCAAGGACTATAATTATGAATTTTCTTTGACTCACTGCTTCATCTCTATCCAAAGAAATCAAAGAAGAAGGAAAAGAACCTATATGTACCAAGATATTTATAGCAGTTCTTTTTGTGGCACCAAAAAATTGGAAATTGAGATTTCTCCAGCAGTTGGGCAATGACTGAACAAGTTCCTGGTATATGATTATGATTGAATATTATTGTACTATAAAAAGTGATGAACAGGATAGTTTTAGGGAGAAAAGCTGGAACACTTATATGAACTGAAGTCAGGAGAACATTGCACACAAGAACGGCAATATTTTAAGTATTATCATCTGTGAAAGACTTGACTACTCTCATCAAAACAATGATCCAAGATGATTCTGAAGGATATGATGAAAAATTCTATGTACCTCCAAAAGGAGAACTCATAGTGACTGAATGCAGATTACTGTATAATTTTTTTTCATTTTTTGTTTCTTTTTTGGCAACATGGTTAATATGAAAATATTTTGCATTATTTCACATATGTAATTGATATCACATTTCATACCTTCTCAATGGGTGGGAAGAAACAAGGGAAATGGAGAAAATGTAGAATTCAAAATTTAATAAAAGGAAGTTTAAAATAAATAATTGTTTTTTAAATACTCTTTAAAAAAAAAAAAAAGAAGTGATCTAAATAAGATCACCCATGACATATATGACCGTAAGTAGAAGTAATTTCCTGGTCAACACTAGTCATGCGGTGGGCATGCAGGATGAAAGCTGTGCAGTCCCACGTTTCATAGATCTCACAGGATTTGGAATTGAAAAGGATTTTTGAGACCATTTAGTCCAAGCCCCTTTCTTTTACAAATAAGGATATACACAGTGGCGTCAAGAAATAAATGGCTGCCCAAAGTCATTATGATCAAGACATCCTCTGATTCTAGACTTGGTGATCTTTTTGCTATCCCATGCAGTGCTGATCTCCTGGAACCCATGGATTTAACCATTTAGGGCCTGGAGGAGAACTCCAGTATATTAAGTAAATTCTCTTTGGAGGATTTTGGGAAAGACATCAAGCTGAATCACACAGGATGAAAAAGCAGGGAAATGTGAGGACCTGCATTGGGGGGAAGAGTATCCACCAGTCAGGTTCATATGGATTCACTGAAAGGTTGCCATTCTAAGAATTTGATCATGGTCTGCAGGTTCGTGTCCCGGGAACGGGATCAGAAGGAGCCGGGGAGGCAGCCTCCTCAGACACTTACTGGCGATGGGACCTCGAAGAAATTGCTTCACTTCTCCATGCCTCGCTTCCCTCTGCCACAAAATGATATGCTTGGAATAAATGCTAATTATTATAATGA
The DNA here is from genome assembly GCA_023553655.1 of Myrmecobius fasciatus. Taxonomy (NCBI): domain Eukaryota; kingdom Metazoa; phylum Chordata; class Mammalia; order Dasyuromorphia; family Myrmecobiidae; genus Myrmecobius; species Myrmecobius fasciatus. The sequence goes on along the minus strand of JAJPUD010002668.1, from coordinate 43,888 downwards.
CCTGACCTTAGCAAGAGCTCTACAAACAAGCCACTGTGCTGCAGTGGGGATGCCTTGTGGCTCCATCTGGATTCCCGGGAGCTGGACTTCTGGGAGCCAAGCATTTAGCTGGCCGGCCCCAGAATCTAGCCTCGTACTCCAGACTGGGAGCAGTATCAGAGCAACAGAAGCTAACATAGCAAAAAGGGATCAAAAAGGTGCCCAGCAGTTGGGACACTGACTAGGTCAAGGGTGTGAATGTCCAGAGCTGTATCCTGTCCTGTCAGAGGGTTCTGACTACTCGCATGAAGTTTTGCAGGCACAAAACAACTCAGACCCAAGAAGAAGGCTTATGGCTCCCTCCCAGGCTTTCCCAGGAACCTTCTCTGGCCTGGATATTCCCCTCTGCATCTCTTGCTAGCGCTCTGACTCTGGGGAGGGCAGCCAGGTGACCCTCACCCAAACCCCTTTAGCCAAAACACTGCTTGCTCCCTGCTGGAGGGCAGCCTTTCATTATCGAATGAGTCCATCAGATCCCATCTTTTTTCTGCCGTGGCCCTGGGTAATGTGGGTGGGTCTCCACCGCCTTGGACACACAGACAGTCTGGCCAGGTCCTAAAAGGTCAGAAAACTGTAGACCGGGGAGGGCCCCTCTGAGCCATCAGGTCCAACCTTTGGTTTCCAAGTGAGGGAACCGAGGCTGAGAGGAGCAAATTGCTTTGCCCCAGCCCATAGACCTGGCAGGAGTCCAAGCTGGGATTTGAATCCAAGTCTAACTCTTCGTTCACTATGCCATGCAATCTCTAGCTGAAGAAGTGAGTATCAAAGACTTCAACTGGGTGCAGATCACTTGTCATTCATCCCACAACGGGCTATTTCTCAAGCTGACTTTCCCCTTAATTAACTTGCCCACTGATATGGCCCGACAGCATTAGCTCCTGCGGGCACCCTCCCCTCCTGTCATGAAGTGAGGAGCCTTCTCCTGCTTCTGCAGAATGGCTGGTACCTTTGGGGGTGGAACAGCTATAAGCTCTGGATTCTGGGCCTTGGAGCTGCTAGCCATGGCAGCGGCGGAGGGGGAAGGGGAGGAGGAGAGGGGAGGAAGGAAGGGGAAAAGGGGGAGGAGGGAGAGGAAAGGGAGGAAGGGGAGAAGAGGGAGGAGGGAAGGAGAGGGAGGAGGGGGAGAAGGGGAAGAGGGAGGAAGGGAGGAGAGGGAGGAGGGGGAGGAGGGGGAGCCCTTCTTTGCAGCTGTTTAGAACATGGATGGGCAATTATTCAATTATTTGGCCAGCTTTGGGACATCTGTCAGCCTCAATTATTTGGGCAACTTCAGGACAGCTGTCAGCTCCTCAATGACCCCCACATTTGCTCACAATCATAATTAGCCTGAGCCGTGGGAGCCCCAATAGGCAGAGGAGGGGGTGACCCACCCCTCAGGGGCTCCAATCAGCAATGATTCTCTATCCTTCCAAGGTCTCACTTTCCCAGACTGCCTGGTGGAGAACAGACCTAGAATAAGGAACTTCAGTGTTCCTTTCTGCAAGTAGAGCCAGCATGCTCCTCCCTCCTCTGTGTGCCCCCTTCTTCAGGAGGCCTTTCCCGGGCCCCTCCCTCCCGTGTGCCCCCTTCTTCCCGGGCCCCTCGCTGCCAGCGCCTCCCTCTCCCTGCATCTACTCTGAATCTGGTTGGGACCTTAGACTCTCCCCGTTAGAAAACAAGCTCCCCGAGGGCAGGGCTTTCCTTTGCCTTTCCTCGGTTTCTCCATGCTCGACCCTGTGCATGGTTGACGGCTTTGGGGCAGTGACTATTATTCTCCCATAACCAGGTGGGTTTGATCCCTTTAGCTGGGAAGAGAAGAAGACCTGATGGCAGAGGCTCCTGGGCCAGAGCCCCGAGCTGCTGATGTGGATGAGCCATGTTTTCTGGAACCCCAGTTTCTAAAGCCTAGAGTTTAGAGCTAGAAGGGACCTCAGAAATGTCCTATTTCAAGCTCCTCATTTGACATATTGGGAAACTGAGGACAGAGAGCCCCGGGCCACACCCCTGATGCTAAGAAGTAGCAGATCTCCCAGGGCTCAGCCCCATGTGGCTCCTCCAGCAGCACACTGCCTTGTGCCCGCTTCCTTCCCTTATTAGTGACACTGATGGAGCTCTCACAGAGTGACAGCCGGAGGGTTCTGGCCCCATCCTGCCCAGGAAAGGAACAGATGCCCAAAGTGGGTGAGGGAGCCCAGCTCCAAACTCGGGGCTCCTTTTCCACCATCCCCTCCAGCCTCCTCAGAGCTCCTGGTGCCTCGATTCCCAGAGTAGCCGGAGCAGCTCGTGTTTTTGGGTGCCCTCCAGGGCTGATATTCTGTGGGGTCCCTCCAGACCACCCTGCCCTCCCTTCATTCATTTACCTCCCACCCAGGGACCCCTTCCCTACCCACTTCCCAGGGGGGTCCCAGGGGGGTCCCAGAACGCTCACTGGTCTGGTAAGAGTGTGCTGCATCCCCTCAGTAAAATGTAAGCGGCTTAAGGGTGGGTGCCTGTATCTGGAAGCAAGGAAAGAAGCGAGTGAGCATTTGATAAGCCCCTACTGTGTGCCAGCCACTGGCTGGAGCGCTTTATAAATATCGTCTCCTTTGTTCTTCACAACAAATGGGATCAGATGGGAGGTGGGGGCTATTCTAATCTCCATTTTATAACTGAAACTGGGGCAGACAAGTTAAATGAGAAGGTTACACAGCTAGGGAGTGTCTTAGGTTACATTTGAACTCAGGTCTTTGAGCCTCTAAGTCCAGCACTATCTATTCACTGCACCCCCCAGCAGACCACAAGTGTCTTAATCAAAGGGATAGGGACTGGGCCTGCAATTTCCTTAGTGCAGGGAACTCCCCTTGCCTGTGCAGGTTGTCATCTTCTCTGCAACTTGCAGTCCTCAAGTTGCCCAGTGCTGAGAAGCTGAGTACTTTGCCAGGGTCACGCAGCGGGTATGTTGGGCCAGAGGGAAAACCTGAACTCGGGTCTCACCCCACTAGAGATCTAACACATTTGTATTGAATTGAAATGGCCTGAAGTTGATATCTATCAATCAATCAATCAATCAATCAATCAATCCATCCATCCACAAGCAGTTCAAAGGACCGATGGCTCATGACCGGGGTCCAAGGTCAGAACAACCGAATTCTACGGCAGCCTCAGACACTTCACTAACCGTGAGACCCTGGACAAGGTGCCTGAATGTTTCTCAGTCTCAGCTTCTTCTGTAAAATGAGAAGCTCGGGTTCGAAGGCTTCCAAAGCTCCCTCTGGGATCCCACGAGCCTAGGATCATCGTATGGCAAGCTGGGTGCTGGCAAGACCGTTCTTTCCATTTTAGAGGTGAAGAAATGGAAGCCTCCCAGAGGTCAGAGAGCCGAGGGGGCAGCCGCGGGAGGGGAGCCTTGCTCTCCAAACCCAGGCTCTTGCCATGGCCACGGCCTGTCGGCCTTGACAGTCAAGAGCAGTGAAGGCGGACTTCCCGGCTTGGGGAGTGGTACAAAAGCAGGCTCAGCTAGCCCAGGAGTCACATGCCGTGAAGCCCGTCCCCGTGGCTGAAGACCACTATCCCCATGGCCAAAGACCCATCCCCGTGGCCATGTGGCTGTGATGTCAGAATCACCAAGGTCGCCTCAAGCCCCTGCCAAGCTGGGAGCTGGCCCCTGTTCATGCCCTGCCCCCGCTGAGAGCCCAGCATCATCGAGCTCCCTTTCCCCGATGACTGTCACTTCACCCCCTTCTTCTAAACAATTCCTTACGGAACGAATTTCAGTCCTAGAAAAGCTAGAAAAACAAACTCGGCTTCAAATCCAAGAAGGCAAGCAGAGCCAGCTGCTCCTGAGGGAGAGCGGGGCTGGCGGGGAAGCCTTGAGCCAATCCAAATGCTTTTTCCACAGAGCGGGTACAGGACGAGGGTGACTTCCAAGTTTGGGGCTCAGGCAGTGCTTGAGGCATGGGGTAGGGTGAACAGCTGATGCCTTTGAGGAGAGGCTTTGGTACAACCTGTGCCCTGCTGGAGGGCACCAGCCTGGCTCCAAGAAAGCCCAGGCCGATCCTGACTCCCTCGCCACTCCTTGGGGTGAGTCTTGATGGCCTCATCTCTACAAAAGGACTGAATCTGCCAGCCTCCCTGTCTCTGCTCTGTGTCACAGCAATGCACTTAAAGAAACAAATGAGCCCGAAGAGCTGGGGCTGACCTGTAATTCATAATCGTTGTCCATGCATGTCTCACCCCTTTCCTTCTCTCAAACATGGCAGCCCAGCCCTTTCAGTCCTAGAAGGAGGCCGCTCAGACTGGCACTCAGCAGGGTCTCAGAGACACCATGGTTTGGGCTGGGCACCGGGCACAGTGGTACAAGTGAGGTACAAGTCCCTCCTCCAGGTCACGGTCCAGGTCATCTGCTGCTGGCTTATTATGACAAAAGTCAGTCAAGAAATGGGTCTCGACCAATTCTGATGGACACGGCTCTTCAACAATGAGATGATTCAGGCCATTTCCGATTGTTCAGGGAGGAAGACAGCCATCTACATCCAGGGAGAGGCCTGTGGGATCTGAGGGTGGACCACAACACAGCATTTTCACACTCTCTGTTGGTGTTTGCTTGCAGTTTCTTTTCCTTCTCAGGTTTTTTTTTTCTTGTAGATCCGATTTTTTCTTTTACAGCAAGATAACTGTATAAATAGGTATATGTATATTGGATTTATCATATATTTTAACATAATTCACATGTATTAGACTTCCTGCCATCTAGGGGAGGGGGTGGGGGGAAGGAGGGAAAATTTGGAACAGAAAGCTTTGCAAGGGTCATTGATGAAAAATACCCATGCCTAGGTTTTGTGAATAAAAAGCTTTAACAGAACAAATAAAGAAATGGGCCTTGAGTGCCAAGGAAATGCAAAGCATTGTGGGGACACAGAGGAGAAATGTACACATGTGTACATAGACATAGACACATACACACATGTACAGATGCATTCGTACGCTTGGCACAAAGGGGCAATACGACAGCGTGGACAGAGGCCATGAGGGACTGTATTCTGGCCCTGCCTGTGCCCCACACTGGCATGACTGGGTAAGCCTGGGCCCGCCACTTATTCCCGGATCCCTAGACAGCTCCCTAAGACCACACAGAGAGGTGTCCCGAAGGATGGGAGTTCCTTATGCTAATGAACTCCCCCATCCACTCCCCATCCCCGACAGGCTGACCGCTAACCAGAGACAGACCAGAGTCATCGATTTCCGGGGCTTGGCCATGAGGAGGTGCCGCCAGACACGATAACTGCATAAATAGGCACACGTGTACTGGATTTAACCGATGTTTCAGCCCTGTTTAACGTGTTGGACCACTTGCCGTCTAGGGGAGGGGTCAGGGAAGGGGGGAAATTGGAACACGGGTCTTGCAAGGGCTAATGGTGAAGAATTGTCCACGTATGTGTTTCAAAAAATAAAAAGCTTTAATAATAATTAAAAAAAGAAATGCCGTCAGAGCCTCCTTTCTTCAGGGTCTTCCTCTCTTGGGCGTCCCAAGCTCACGGAGCTCGCGCATCGGGCAAAGATTCTGAGAAGAGGCAGGAGACAGTGGGAGCTGTGCCCAAGTAGGGGAAGGACTGCCATGGGCCGGAGAGCGCAGATTTACTTTGGGGAGCTACAGGAGATCCCAACCCCACACGCTGGCCCCCCAATTCGCATCCTGAATTAAGTGATAGAGTGCTTCTTACACACGCCCAGGGTCTTTTTGGAAGCTGCCCCACAGGCCCTCCTGGGACCAGAGCGGACCCGGCGAGCGCGGAAAATGCTGACTCGTGGATTTGCTTCGGACGAAGGTCTCCGAGGTTCCGGAGCTCCAACGAGAGAGTGCTGGCTCGAGAAAAGATGCCTTCCGTTAGCCAGCAGGCGGATAACCGAGAAGCCGGGGCCGACCGAAGCTGCCGTTCCTTGCGAAAGCCCGGTGGCGCCGGCCAACCAATATTTATAACAAATGGGGCCCGTAAAAAAAATGTAATCAGTTAATGGACTACAGGACATGACTTGACATTAAATCAATGGGCAGGGGGCAGAGGAGTCAATGGAGCATCTCTGCATGAAATATAAATTCAGCTCGCGAGGGACGGCGATCGATGGGAAGAGAAACAGATCAGCTTGGCTCAAGGCTTTATTCACAGGCTGTGTGTGATTTACAAGGCCTGCAGCGCAGGAGGGAAAGGATGGGGGGCTTCGCCCCGCTGGCTTCGCAGCCATGTCTGGCTGGGACTGGACAGGGTTCAGACCCCCTGGGGAGACTCAGAGAAATTGGGTAGCGAGCAGGATGGAGAAACATGGAGAGTCCACTTTATTCCCTTCTAGCCTCCACAGTATCCAGGCCTGGAACTTGGGAACCTCTGCCTGTTCCCTCTATCAGTGTCCACTCAAAGCAGAGGAGGATGCTCAGTGAAGACTCCCAGCTCCCAAAGTGGCTCCTCTGTCCCCCGGGCCATCCCTCTCCAGACCTTAGCAACAGTGATGAAAATGAGGAGGAGGATGGTACCACCTAGTGTTCAAGCAGCGCATTACAGCTCCCCTGAACGCACCCAGGCCAGCCATTCTGGCCTCTCGCCTGGACCATGGAGAGAGCTTCCTGCTCCCTCTGCCGCCCTCCCGCCTCTCCCCTCTCCAGCTCGTCCCCCACTCGGCTTATTTTTTCCCTCTCAGGTTCAGCTAGGAGTTACTTGGTCCACCAAGCTCCCCAGTGGCTCAAGCATCCCCCCTCCTCAAATTCCCTCGGACTTCTTGGATCTCAGCTCTTTGAGGGCAGGGACTGTGTTCCGTCTTTTTAGGGGTTTTTTTATTATTTTTTTAAATTAAAGCTTTTTGGGACCCACATGTGCAAAAATGTTTGTGGCAGCCCTTTTTGTAGGGGCAAGAAACTGCAAATTGAAAGGATGCCCATCAATTGGAGAATGGCTGAATAAATGATGGTATATGAATGTTATGGAATATTATTGTTCTGTGAGAAATGACCAACAGGAGGATTTCAGAGAGGCCTGGAGGGACTTTCATGAACTGATGCTGAGTGAAACGAGCAGAACCAGGAGAACATTATACACAGCAACAAGACTATACGATGATCAATTTTGATGGACATGGTTCTCTTCAACAATGATGTGATTCAAACCAGTTGTTCTGCGATGAAGATAGTCATATACATCCAGAGAGAGGCCTGTGGGAACTGAGTGGGAACCACAACACAGCATTTTAACGCTTTCTGTGAATATTTCCATGCATTTTTTTTCCTTCTTAGGTTGTTTTTTCTTCTTCTCTTTCTAGATCTGATGTTTCTTGTGCAATAACTGTATAGATATGTATATATGTATTGTATTTGTCATATAATTTATCCTATTTAGCATGTATTAGATTACCTGTCATCTAGGGGTGGTGGGAGGGGGGAAGGAGGGGAAAAGCTTGGGGAAAAGAAAGTTTTTGCAAAGGTCAATGTTGAAAAATCACTCATATGTTTTGTAAATAAAAAGCTTTATATACAAAAATAAATTAATTAATTAAAGCTTTTTATTTTATTTATATATATAATTTTCAACATTCACCCCTACAAAAGCCTGTGTTCTAATTTTTCCCTCCCTTCCCTCCACCCCCTCCCCCAGTCAGCACGTAATCCAATGTATGTAAAACATGTTAAAATATATGTTAAATCCAATATATGCATATATATTTATACAGTTATCTTGCTACACAAGAGAAGCCAGATCAAAAAGGAAAAACTGAGAAAGAAAACAAAATGCGTGCACAAAATGACAGAAAGAGTGAGAATGCTGTGTGGTGGTCCACCCTCAGTTCCCACTGTGTAGATGGGTATACATAGCTTTCTTCATCACAAGATCATTGGAACTGGCCTGAATCAGCTCATTGTTGCAGAGAGCCACGTCCATCAGAATTGATCGTCATATAGTACTGTTGTTGCCGTGTATAATGATCTCCTGGTTCTGCTCGTTTCACTCAGCATCAGTTCATGCAAGTCTCTCCAGGCCTCTCTGAAATCGTCCTGCTGGTCGTTTCTTACAGAACAATAATATTCCATAACATTCATATCCCATCATTTATTCAGCCACTCTCCAACTGATGGTCATCCATTCAGTTTCCAGTTTCTAGCCACCACAAAAACGGCTGCCACAAACATTTTTGCACATGTGGGGCCCTTTCCCTCCTCTAAGATCTCTTTGGGATATAGGCCCAGTAGAAACACTGCTGGGTCAAAGGGTCTGCACTGTTTGATAACTTTTTGAGCATAGCTCCAAATTGCTCTCCAGAATGGTTGGATCCGTTCACAGTTCCACCAACAATGCATCAGTGTCCCAGTTTTCCCACATCCCCTCCAACATTCATCATTATCTTTTCCTGTCATTTTAGCCAATCTGACAGGTGTGTAGTGGTACCTCAGAGTTGTCTTAATTTGCATTTCTCTGATCAATAGTGATTTGGAGCAACTTTTCATATGACTAGAAATGGTTTTAATTTTATCCTCTGAAAATTGTCTGTTATATCCTTTGACCATTTATCGATTGGAGAATGGCTTGAATTCTTATAAAAATGAGTCAATTCTCTATATATTGTGTTCTGTCTTAAACCCTGCATCTACAGGCCAAGCCCAGGGCTTTGCGGAGTCTGTTGCGCTGAGCGAGCCCAGTCTCCCACTTCTGCTCAGTCCCGACTGAGTCAGAAGACCATTAACTGGCCGGCCACCTGCTTGTGACTGAATTGGGAAGGCAGGATCCCCATATGGGCCGAGTATGAGCAGGTCAATGGCCTCACTTTGTCCTGTGCCTCCCAAAGACGTGGTCGGGGGAAAGTTCTGCTTAGGTGCTGGGAGGATCTGGGTGGCTGTGGCCCCAAACCTACTCTGAGCCAGTACAGTAGAGGTCTGGCTTGGGGGGCTAGTCCCAGGGAAGAAGCAGCACAGAGGAGCCAGGCAGGGTCCCCGTGACATGGCCAATTTGCAAAGGAGCACGGGTGAGATCAGTGCCCAAGGTCTCCACGAGAAATTCAGTTTGATTCAACCTAGCAAGTGCTTAGCCAATGCTGGGCCTGTGGGAGCAGCTGAGGATCCAGGCAGAGTAGAGAGCAGCCGCCCTCCAGGAGCACAAGGTGGGCACAAAACACCCTGACTCGCCTCCTCCCATCCACTCCTGGGTGATCTCTTCCCCCTCTGCTGGCTTCTCGTGGGGACCTAGCTAAGTTCCTGTCTACTCCCCCATTCCTAGGAAAGATCCCTGAGGCTGAGGCTGGTTTTATGGGGCTTCCTGTCTCTGTATCCCTACCTAGCACCCAGCAGGCAGTGCTTAATTAATGCTTATTGGCTGATCGATCGATTGATTGAAAATGAATAAGAGGTGACTGAGGGGGGCTGCTAAGGAGGAGGAATCAGGAAGAGCATCTTTTTTTCCAGTTTCACGGGTGTTTATTAACAGCTGTCCCGTGCTACGTTCTTTACCCAGAGCTGGACAGCAACCAGACGGAAGGTAACCAGCTGCTGTCCTCAGGGAGCTTGCAGTCCAGAATGACTACTGAGAAGGGCAGGGGGATGGAGCCACGGCCCTCAGGGGTCCCACAGCCAATGAACTCCCTGTGCTTTTTCTCAGCTGGAAGAGGGGAGAGAGACTGGGTGAAGCAGGTGGACCGGCGGGCCTTGTCCTCTGGGGCTGGGGGTGGGAGGCACCAATGATTGCCGTAACTCAGGGCCTCTGTCAGCAGATTGATCACAGCCAGTTATCTCTGACAGCCCAGTTATAATGGGGGCTTCTGGAGGAAATAAATTAGGAGAGAAAGCAGCACGGGGCAAGGGAAGGAGCAGTCATCTTGGAATCAGAGGGCCGAGTTCCAGGCCAGGGAAAGGCCTCGGGGAGACCCAGCTCTGGGGAGGAGAGGAAAAGGGGGGCAGAAAAACAAGTGTCTGCACTGTCCCTGACAATGACAAACAGAAAAGCCCACTTTTGTCCGGCTCTCATGCTCTAGGGAAGGGAGCGAGTTCTTTCAGAGGTTCCCAGGCACCTGGGGGCACTTATCCAGTGTTCCCTGCTAACTGACCAAAGCCTTCCCAAGACTTCCTCCTCCTCCTCCTCCTTTCTTTTGTTCCTCCTTCTGGAGGCAGTGATCGCCCCTCACCATAGAAGCTCGTGCCCTGGTGGACACGTGTTCGCACACCAGATGGAAGCTCCAGAATGGTTTGGTGGAGCCCTGACCTCTCGCTCAGGGGAGGGGATCGTCATGGCCCGGGCAGGGGAAGCTCACGACCCAGCCTCGAGCCAGAGGAGTTTTGTGGATGAGGTGGGCTCTGTGTGCAAACACTCCCAAGCTCCGGAGCTGGAGCGTCCCACTTTATAACAAGAAGCGTTCATGATGTCGCAAGGCTCCCTGGGGAACAAAAAGATTATCCACCTGCTTCCAATGTAGTCTCTCCCAAGAGAGCAAAGTCAGCGAGTCCAGGTCCAATGCGGGGGGGCTGGGCTGGTTCAGCAATCTCCCAACGTGCTCCCCTTCTGCAGGAGCACGGCAGTTCTAAGTGACACCTTGGGAAGACAATTTCTGTCCCTGTGGAAAGGAGGTAGAATGACTTACCACCTTATTCCCATTTTCCAGATGAGAAGGCTGAGCTTTATCCATAGTCACAAGGCTAAATGAGTTGCTTGGCTAAAGCTCAGACCTTCCTACTCCAAGGCATCTAGGTATATTCTCCGGCTCCTTCGCTGCACCCCCCTTTTAGGAGACTGACTCTCTAAAGCCTCCAGAGCCTCCTTTTCCAAGGCCCTCCCTCCCATCTGTAATCCGGCTCCATCTCCACAGATCTCCCAACTAAATTAAGTCAGACCCACTTGGGGATACTAATGGCTGGCCAGCGCTCAGGCCAGGGCCTCCTAATCGCCTTTGTCAGCATGGACAAACTACCCTGGGCTCACTTAGAGCGGCCCCGAAAAATTGAATTAAAATGGAAAGACAGGCCCTGGCCAAACCCAACAGGCCATGACCATCCCCCCCCCCCCAAGCAGGACAGCGGGCACCCCTTGAACTGCACAGATGCAGAGAATGCATCCCTCTACCTCAGCTCAGGAGGACCAGACCTTGGGAGCTGGGGGGGGGGGGGGCAAACAGTGCTGGGGCTGAGTCACTCGGGAGGCCGCAGATGGCCTGGCAAGATGAGACAAGCCAAGAAGACGGCCCCTCCGCTTCTGCGGCTTCCTCCTTAACGTTAGCAACAGGGACGAGTAGAGAGAGGGAGAGAGAGAGGGAGAGGGAGAGGGAGAGGGAGAAGGAGAGGGAGAGGGAGAGGAAGAAGGAGTGACAGAGAGGGAAAAGAGAGGAGAGGGAGGGAGGGAGGGAGAGAGACAGAGAGAGACAGAGACAGAGAGAGAGACAGATAGAGACAGAGATACAGAGAGAGAGAGAGAGAGAGAGAGAAAAGAGAGAGGGAGAGAGAGAGAGAGAAACAAGAGGAGACAGAGAGGGAAAGGAGAGACAGAGAGACAGAGAGGGAGAGAAGAGGAGAGGGAGGGAGACAGAGAGAGAGAGAGACAGTGCGGGGGGGAGAGAGGGTCAGATCTGCAATACAATGGCAGTCCTTAGAGTTGAAACCCAAGAAGGCTTTTCTGTTTGAACAATGGCCTTAGATTCATGACAGTCTCCCCCTGAGTCCTCCAAATCTGAGTTTCCTTCAGTTCCTTCCCCCTCCCCGACAGCCCTGGACGTCCCATCACCAACACAGAAGATGGAGACAGAGACCATGGACCCCCAGCCTCAGTTTCCTCCTCTGTAAAGGCAGCACTTCCCTCAGGGGGATCCCCTCCAAAGGGCACCTCACAAACCTCAGTGTGATGTATGAATGTCAGCCGGATTAACGCTCCCTCCGCACTAGTTGGGGCTCCTGGGGCTGAGATGAAAGAGAAAGGGAGGAAAGAAGGGCCTTCGAGGGGGTGCCCCAGAGACAGCTGCCAGGGGCATTGCCCGCCTGTGCCCTCGCCTGTGCCCTCTGGAGTGAGGAAAGGGAGCCGGCCTGTGGCCCACTGGCCAAACCCTCTGCTGGCTGGGTAGAGCAGGCAGCCTGAATGCGAATCCTGCTTCCTCCTACCCACTTCTCTCCAGGGCGGTTTCTTCCTCTGTGAATAAGAAGCCTGGCCATGGTTTCCTTTCTCTGATCTTTCTTTCTTGCAGATACAATTGTTCTCGCACAGCAAGATAAGTGGGGAAATAAGTATACATATATTCGATTTGCTGATATTTTAACATAATTAACATGTGGTGGACTTCCTGCCATCTGGGGAGGGGAGGGGACTGGGGGTAAAACTTGTAACAGAAGGCTTTGTAAGGGTCAGTGTTGAAGAACTACCCATACATATGTTTTGCAAATAAAAAGCTTTAATAAAAAAAATTAAAAAAAGAAGACGCCTGGCCACGTCCCCTCCGGGTCCCCTCTGAAGCGGTGCCTTCGGGCAGCAGACCCAAACGTCCTCCCTTGAATCCTTCCACTCTCGCCCTCCGGTGCCCAGGGCCTTGCGCCAAGGAGCCACTTGCTAGATGTGGAGCGGGGCCTTTGCGTTTAGCTTGAGACCGGGGTTTGGCTTTGGCGCTCTCTGCTCAGCCCGGGTCGTACCCGTTTCTGTGATTCAGACCAAACATCCCCGCCAGGGTCCCCATGCTCAGAACGATCCAGGCTCCTGCACACATTGATTGGATGGTAGGGCCTAAGAACAGCCCCCCCGGCACGTCCAAAGCGATGGAACCAGCGTCTCAACGGGAGCCGCACTTTCCCGTAATGGGAGAAAGGAGGAGACAAGCTGGGCCGAGGAGGGGCGACTGGCACTCGCCGTGGGCCAGCGGGACCCGAAGGCCCGGCTTTCTGCGGGCTGTGGGCGCCAATTCGTTAACACGACTGCTTGTCCCTTGGGAGAGTTAGGGCGAATGTTCTCAGAGAAAGGATTTTTGTCCTGTTAATTAAGCAAAGGTCCCAGTTTGTGGCCCCTGAAAACTCTGGGCTCTGGGGCCCCCGGCAGACCCAAACACCAGCCCGGGCATATCAAGCCCTAGCACCCCCCCCAGGCCAGCCCACATGCAATGCAGGTGGGCCCAGCTCCTCAGGAGGTCCCCGGTCCAGGTCCCAGAGGCGTGTCCAATGAGGGTTAACATTTCTGTCAATGATTTGGACAATAAAACTAATCATGAGGCGGTAAGGACCCCAGGGACCCGCGGTGCTTCAGTTTCTCCCACAGTCCCGGTGGTGGATCTTCTCCGGCTCCCGGGTCACCCCGTGGGTCCCGAGCCGGCACGGCCAGCCCGGGCACATGGCTCCCCTGAGAGAAGGGAGCCCCGAGCGCAGGGGCTAGTGTCTCTGGTGCTCCAGCACGCAGCGGGGCACGAGGGGCTCAGATCTCCCAAGCACCTTCCATCCGTGACCGTGCCCGAGCTCTGCTTTCCACACGGGCACAAGATCCCAAGTCTGCCGGGCCGGCCGGCGCCGGAGGGCTGCAAGCGGACTCTCGGTCGGGCCCAACTGGGCCTGACCAAGAACTTCCCCCTGACGAGCGTCTGCTTGATGACGTCGAGCCCTAGCACCGTGCAGGGGACAGCCCTGGGGCTCGATACGCGCTGATTGATTTGCTGGCCCACTTAGTTGGTGACACAGGGCGGCGATTCCGCGCATTTGTCTCATCCCCGCGCTTTCTCTCTTATCATCCGTCCAGCCAGCCCGAGGAGCACCCCGAGAAGAGACGCAGCCGTCCGCGCTCCCATCCTAAGCCAGCTGGGGGACGTCACGGCTCCCCCACTCCTCCAAGCTCTCCCTTCACGCGGCTTACCGCCACACGCCTCTCATCATCCTGTGTTCTGTTATTACATAGAATAATAATAATAATAATAGACTATTATCCCATTCTATTATTATATATTAGGAACAATATGTATGATTTCTATGATTCCGTCTTATTGCTGTATCATCCTGTGTCCTATTCTCAGGGCTCCCTCCTCCCCTTATGAACCTGGAAATCCTTGGGAACAGGAGTTGGGTGCTTTTTCCCTTTTGCCTCCATCCTCCTCCTCCTCTTCCTCCTCCTGACCCCCTTTCTCCTTCCTCCCCAGGATTTTCCCGGTTTCTCTGCGCCCCCTCCTCTGGTTCTCCCCAATAACAACCAGCAGCATTTGACGGGCTTTAAGCTTGGCAAAGCACTTTGTATCCGTGGAGTCCTCTGCTATCCCAAGCTAGCTCCGCTGGGCACCATTACCCATCATTCTGTAAGGAAGATGCGGCTTCCTCAGTTTCCCCACCACACATGCATCCCCTGCTTAGTCATCTGCTTTGGCCCCTCTGAGCTGCTGCCCACCTGCCACCTCCTCGGCCCCACCCAGAGAACCCCTCAGCTCCCCCGGAGCCCCAGGGAAGCCCTTCCCGACCTCCCCACCCCCACCCCCCGCCCCATTTATCAGCATTATCTGTTTACCCTGCCTCCCATTTACACCGTCCAGTGGGAACACCCCGGCCCTGCAGTCAGGGGGGCTGGGTTCCAGCACTGTTTCTGACATCATCAGTCATGAGACCTTCTCCTGACGGCCTCCCAGGGGTCTCCCAGCTCTGGGTCCGAGCCCTCCCCGAGCACATGCTCGGGGCCATTGATGCAGACGGGAAGGTTTGCCTAGCATCCGCCATGTGCTAAGTGCTGTAAGGTTGCTGTCTCGGCCACACTGGGAGCTGGACGCTATTCCCATTTTACAGAAGGGGAAACTGAGGTCAGCAGAGCTTTAGGACTTGCCCGGGGTCACATGTCTAGTTAGTGTCTGGGGCTGGATTTGAACTCAGGTCTACATGACCCCAGAATCAGAGCTCTGGGTCTTCCTCCAACAGGCACCTCAGGTAGTTCTGGAAGGGCCTTGAGAAGCCATCAAGTTCCCCATCTTACAAAGGAGGGAACTGAGGCACAGAGAGGGGCAGTGATTTTCCCACAAACGCTGGCTCCATAGTCAAGGAACTTCTCTTTCCACTCTAGGACAGTGGGTGCTATCTTTGCTCTGGGCACACAGTAGGTGCTCAATAAGAGCTTGCTGTACTTGTTGAGTCTCACTGGCTGCAGTGAGAGGTCCAGCCCACTCTGAATATTCTGTAGTTCTGGGAGGAGATTGGGGGGAGGGAAAAAGGGGGACAGAGGGAGAGACTGGGGGAGCACAGAAAGCACGTGGACTCTGGGGGCATGGTGCAACAGCGCCCCCCAGCCAGCAGTGGCATGGGGCAGCGGGCCAGCTTTGGCAAAGGCCAACGTGGACGGCGGGCTTGGGAGCCCGGTGCAAGCCCCTTGGGGCAGGGGCCGGCCCTCTTCCCCGGGCTCAGCTTGAGAAAAGGGCATGAACTCTGCCCCAACAGAGCCTTCGCCCACAGGCCGCCGTCCAGACAATGTCCTGCAGACTCTGGGGGCCCCTGGGAGCCCCGCCAGTTGCTGGGGGGCTTCATGCTGCCTCCAGCCCCGAGTGTCCTGGTGAGGGGTCTGCACCAAGGGGCTTCCTCAGCGTGTGTTGGGCCTCAGAGGGCTCCCGGCTCGGACCCTGCTCCACGAGGTCGCAGAAGATGCCCCAGGACATCGAGGGGATGCTCAGGGCGCAAAGGCAGACCTTGATCTTGGGGCCCCGACTCCGAGGAGGGCCCTTCCCCCTCCCGGGCTCCATTTGGGACATGCTCTGTCTGCAGCCCTTGCGGCCCCTGGTCCCTCCTGCTGAGACATTGCCCCCCCCCCGGGGATGGGGGCCCGGCGGGGACAAGCAGGTTCAAAAGGTGGGCCCTGGCCCAGAAAGGGACAACGTGCTGTAGTCCAGCTGAGAGGGCCATGGAGACCATCAGAGGAGCGCAATCTGCAGGCGTGAGGGGTCCACCCTGCCACGGAGACGGGAGTCTTCAAAAGTCCCCGTTTTTCCTCCTGTCCTCACCCCCAGAGTCCTCCTCTGTCCCTGGCTCGGACTTAGACCAGATGCTCCTTAGGCTTGGGGGTGTCCTGGACCCCGGGACAGTCTGGGAACAGCTTCTTTCTCCAAAATCCTGGCTTTCAGAGTGAGAATAAAGCCGCCGCCTCCCCCAAGTTCATGGACCCCCTTAAACTGATGCCCCGAGAATGAAGGGTGAACGATGACATCGGAGAACGGGGGAAGCCGTCTTGTTTTTGCTGTTAAGATTTTGTCCTTTAGTGCGATGAAAGAAAAGAAAATGCTCTCCCTGCCAGCCCGGAGAACCGTGTATACAGTAGGAGCCCAATAAAGGCTTCCTGCTGTGGAAGACAGCATCCCAGAACCACAATTTCCAGGAAAATCTTGCTGCGTTGAGGTGGGGGAGGGGAGAAGGGCCTGCCAAGGGCCCAGGGGTCTTTAGAGAAGACAGTTTGCTCCTGACTTGGGTGAGGGGAGCCAGAGAAGGACAAGCTGCCCCTCCCAGCCCACCCTCCATGAGAGCTTGACCTCCCAGAATCCTTGGGCTGGAAATGGAGAATGGGCAACCCCGGGGAGCCTCCCGGAGCTGGCGGCCCCAACCAGAGGCCGCCCAGATTCTGGGGGAGGATCCAAGGAGGCAGAGCCCCCTCCCTGTTAGGAAGCTCTGCCTCCCAGCCAGCTTCAGGCAGCCTCATGCCAACGTGTGCCCCCTGGGTGCCCCACAGGGTCACCCCCTCCAGCCCGATGTGGCTGTCACCCCAGTGTCTGACTGTGGGTCTCCTTCCAGCCTCAGGGGAGGGTCCGGGTGCGGGTCGGGCCTCCACCGGGCCAGAGAAGCTGCCAGAGCCAGGCAGCTGTGGAGCCCACAGGCCCAATTTGTGCCCTCCTGCCCGCAGCCATGGCACTGATGCTGTGGAGGAAAGCGGTGGGCTCGCAGACACAGTCCCTGGTTGGACTTAGAGGCCCCGGGCGGCCTGGAGCAAGCCTGGGGTCCCTGGGCCTCCTTCACCCTCCATGGGTCACAGAAAGGGATTTAAGGGGCTCACCACGAGGGTTGGGGAGCGCCCCATCCCGGAGGCTTCGAGGCAGAAGCAGGACAAGCGTCCCTGCCGGAGACGTCCCACTCTCTGGGGCTGGGTGGCCTCTAGATCCCTTCCGGATCTCAATGTTTGATCTAATGAGCTTTTGGGGGGGGGCAGAGTAAAATGGTGTGAGAATACCCTCCGTCAGTCAGTCAACGTGCATTCGTTTATCGTGTCCACAGAGCACCAGCTCCTGAGGCCAGGACTTTCCTTTGGGAGATTGGGGGGGGGGGGTGAATAGGAGTCCCCAGTGCAGAAACCCCCACACTAGAGTCCTTGACCCTCAGTGAGCAGAGGTGACCTCATCTACTTGGTCATCCCCCTGCTGTCCTTGGAGGAGCCCGCAGCTTTGTCCCAAAGGGCTGCCCTACAGCTGGCAAGCGGGGGTCTCCTGCCCTTCGGCAGGGCATGCTCTGGTCCCCCAATTCCCTTCTCCCTCGGGGGCCACTCAGTGCCCCAGAAGCCCCGCCCCTGGAATCGGGGTCGTCCTCTCTGCTTTCCTCCGGTGATCCCCAAAGCTCCGGGGCCTCCTCGGCAGACCCCAGAGCCGCCACACGTCCGGCACCTACCCCCCAGGATTACACGGGCTTTGGGGGTGCTCTTTGCTGATTCGTTGCTTTCTTTTTCAAAGGGTCAGGTAAGGCCGCTTGACCATAAGGACACAGCCAGGGCCCGAGCCCGGCATTTACCAGAAGGAGGGACTTCCGGGGGAGGGACTGCCCCCCACATGCGGGTGAGAGCGAGCCTTCTCTGGAGTGTGGGCCGAGAGCAGGCTGCCCCCCCCCCTTCCAGGCCCAACGCTGCCGTGGCAAGGTTTCACTGCCTTTCCTCCCTGGTGCATTTTCGGTGAATATTAACCTTCCCTGCCCCAAACCTGTCCCACCGGCTGCCGGGATCGCAGCCATTGCTCCGGGAAGAAGCTGCGCTTTCCCTAAGTCCTTGGGGAGGGTACATCCTCCTCTCCTCCTCCATCAGCTTACTGTGAAGCCTCTAAACGGAGCTGAATGCGTGACCTGACTCAGTTTACCAAGAGGGTTTGTGGGATGAGGCTGCATGAGCTCGGGCTGTCTGACTGACTTTGGTCCCCTCTGAGGCCTCGAAGGAAGCAAGGGATTAGGGGTTTGTCTTCTCAGGGCAGGAGCCTGGGGAAGGGCTGCTCCCCACCTTTGGTGA
Organism: Myrmecobius fasciatus; assembly: GCA_023553655.1. Lineage (NCBI taxonomy): Eukaryota > Metazoa > Chordata > Mammalia > Dasyuromorphia > Myrmecobiidae > Myrmecobius > Myrmecobius fasciatus. Next base: position 25,700 of record JAJPUD010002668.1, on the reverse strand, counting down.
CCTCTCCCCTGTGGCTCCCAGAACCTGTGCCATGTACAGGAAACCCTTTCAGCCGGGTCGAGGGGTCCCGAGGGGCCCAGACCCAACTTAGGGGAGCATCTTCCCCAAACATTCCCTGGTGGAACGGGCGGATGAGAGCCACTTGTCCGTGAAGGGGCAGCGAGGCTGCCGGGGAGCACCGAGCGCTTGGCTAGACCTGAAAGGTCGTCCGCTGCACGCTGTGACACCGTGACGGCTCTCGCTTCCCGTAAGTCTGCCGCGCCAGTGGACCTCCCTCAAAGTCCTGTGGCCACGGATGAGGGTGGAAGCAGCAGGTGCAGATACACCGGGAGTCACCCCCCGCACACAGGAGACCCAGACCACAGGCTCGTCTTCTTGTTAGAAGCAGCCGGGTGATTCGATGGCCCCGGGCAGTGGGACCACACGGCTCGCCTCCTGGGGGGAGGAAGGGGCTAGAAAAGGCCCTGGCCCCATTACCCGGCAGACGTGATCATGGACAGACGGACTGAGCGCTCCCATAGTGTTCCCACCCTCACTGATCAATGCTGAAGTCACTGACCGCTTACCCAGACTTATGACGAATCCCTCCTTGGCTGGAGCTCCGACTGAAGAGGCTTCGAACGCCATTAAGCTCTTCTTGTGTGGCAAAGGGCTTGGCATCGAATTCAGTGCCCGGAGAAGTCACAAGGTGGGCAGGGGCATGGCTAATACAGACTGCTGAAATTTCGGGGTTACATGGCGAGAGGTCACCGCCCCAGAATTCAAGGATGCCGCCATTACCGTCTACATAAAGCTAACAGCACAGATCGTCCTGTGAGAGTCAGGGGGGCTGGCATGGCTGGCAAAGTTTCTGGCCGGGTCCTCCCCGCTCCTCCACTTGGAACAAGCGAGCGACCTGAGAACCAGTGTGGCTTCTGGGCTCAGCCGGCCGACAAGTCCGGGAGAGAAGCCAGGAGCCGGCCAGAGGCCACAACGTTCGCCGACGTGAGCAAGGCTTTTCTCCTGCCCGTCGTGAGGGCCGGGCGTCCAGAAGAGGGCATCAGGTTCCGGATAACGGACGGTACTCTTGCTCTTTCTCAGCCACAGGGGAGAGAAGCCAGGCTGCGGGCCGGCTCCCTGGCTCGCGAGCACGACGTTAGCAAGAGGACGAATGCAAAGCCAGCCGCCAGGCTGACCGTAACTATAAGCCGAACCTGAAGCGGGAGGAGAGCTGGACCGGGTCTGCAGATGGCGATGCCCTCAGTGCCACCTCTGAGCCTGAGATGCTGCTTGTGCCCACGCTGGCCTAGCAATGAACACCAAGAAAGCAGACGTCTCCACTGGCGGCCCCACACCGCGCATCCTCCACCCGGTGGCTAGAGCAAATATCCGGGAAAGTTCGACCACTTACCTTGGCAGTGCGGATTATGAGGTTGCCCCCATTGCCAGAGCTAGTTCACCATTTGGGAGGCTCTGAAGGAAAGGTGGGGAAGGAGACGTGATTGTGACTAGATCCAGGGCTCCCGTGCTGCCTCATGGCGGTATGCCCGTGAAACGCGCCCGGCGTGCCAGCGCCGTGCCGGGAAACCGAGGCCTTCCCGTTTGAATTGTCTTGGGAAGATGCCGAAGCTCGCCTGGCAGGACAAGGAGCCAGACCCTGAGGGCCGGGCTGCAGGGAGAGCCGCCCCGTGGCTGGCCACGTTTGCCTAAAACCAAGTTCACAAGGAGCTCACGCGGGGCAAGCGCTCAGCAGGCAGTCCGAGGTGGTCTGAGACCCTCGGGCTCTCTCCGGAGAACGCCACAGTGCACTGGGACACTTTAGAGACACTGGGCGGCACCGCCAGCATGGTGGAGAAGGGACAGAAGGGGTGTAATGTGCAAACCCATGATGTCATCCTTTCAGCTCCTCTGTCCCCCCCCCCAAAGCAAGCCCCCAGTGCCTAGGAGGCCAGGCCGCCGGCCCTTTCCCAGACCACCCTGCGCCGCATCCTTTGCCCTCCAGACCAAAGGCAGGACTCTTCCTTTCAGGGGAATGTCACCCACGTTGCCTACGTGTTTGGACAAGGTCCCGGCCGTTCTTGCTGGTCATCATTCCAGATTCCCCCGGGGTCGGGGTGGAGGGAGGGGAGATGCTGTTTTGAGTCTGTTTCCAGCACCCAGTAGGAGTTTCATGAACACTTGTCAAGCCTGGCTGAGGGGGGTCAGTGAGGGGGGGACCAGCTGGCTCTCTATGGGTCCCAAGGGTCCCTCCAGGCCCTTGGAGACAGGAAGCCCCAGGCAGGAGGGGCTTTGACTTTGGGTACCTGGCCCAGGCCTCCAGGATCTGCCATTGTCTCCCTGAGACTCCCCGCAGAGGCAAGGACAGAGAGGGGCCCGAGCTGCATGGGAGCCATGGGGGGACCTGGAGGACCACTCCGGCCAGACTTGGCTTCCCCTCAGGGGAACATCACAGACACGGTGGCTCGTGTCAGGGCAAAGACTCGTGTGACCTTTGTAAAAAAAAAAAAAAAAAAAAAAAAAGATGGAGAGGGGCCGGAGAAGAGCTCTGGCGGGGGGCAGCTGGTCCGGGGTGGGCTCCCGGGCCCAGGTCTCTGGGGCCCAGACAGGGTCTCCAGGGAAGTGCCCGTGGGCTCCGGCTCGGCCCGGGCTGCTGTCCCAAGGGAGCATAACGATTGGTGGATTTCCGATGATTTCATAGGTAAAATCCTTAGCTGCTGTTGGGCCTGTTTGGGGCTTTCTGAGCAGATCTGCAGCAGGCCATTTCCTTCTCCATTTCTCAGATGAGGAAACTGAGCCAAAGGGGGTGGAAGCTCAGGGTCCCACAGCTGTGTCTGAGGCAGGATTGGGAGTCAGGCGGTCCTCCCCACTCCGGGCCAGTCCTCCATCCACTGCGCCCCTCGAGAGTGCATCGACATCTATTAAGCACCTACTGGATGCCAAGCACAGTGAAGGAGCACCAATGACAGCCCCTGCCCTCAAAGAGCTTCCCGGTCTGATGCCGGCGAGGAGAGTGACCATCAGCGCGGGGGAGGGGGGGAGAGGGGGCGGGGAGGAAGGGGGGAGAGGGGGAGGGGGGAGGGGGGATTCCTGGCATGGGGGGTGGGGCAGGGCAGGACGGCCGCTGCCGGACTCTCTGGGGGCACTTCCATCCTTCATTTACTAGGGGTGCGGTGGGGGAGGGGTGCGTGAAGCCCGAGGATCTGACTTCAAGCTCCGACGTTGTCATTGGTCCCTTGTTCCCGGCTCCTCACTTCCCTGGGCCTTCCCGGGGTCCAGAAGTCCTCCTTTTCCCCCCACTACTTACCCTCCTCCCTTCCCCCCGCCCTCGCCCCCCCCCCCAGCCAGGGGGAGGGCCCTAGCTAAGGCTGGGGGCGGGGTCAGGCTGGCTCTGGGGGCGGGCCCGAGGCGAGGGCGGGCCTGGGGGCGGACCTCACCAGGCTCCCGCTCGCCGCCGGACACGCCTCCCTCGGCCCGGCCCCCGCCCCACTACCTCCTGGGTCTTGTAGTCCGCTGGAGCTTAACGCGCACGCGTGTCCGCGAGCCCGGGACTCCAAGTCCCAGAAGGCCGCGCGCCTACTCCCTCCGCCCCCCCACCCCTTTTTCTCCTAAGTGCCAACAGCCTTTTCCTTGCCAAGCCGGGTCCAGCCCAGCCCAGTCCACTGTCCGTCCTCCTCCCCGGTGTCCGCAGTCCGGCCGCTGCCGCCGCTTGCCGCCCCTCCCGCGGCCGCTGCCCGCGCCGCCGCCGGGGACGCCCCCCACTCCCGCGCAAGATTTCCAGGACTTTGGTGCTGAGGACACGTGCCAGGTACTGGCATCTCCCCCTCCCACCCCTGCCCTGGCCGGGGGTCCGCGGTGGGGGAGGGGGGGGGAGACAGTGCGCCCGGAGTCCGGCCTTGCCCGCTGACGTGCGGGACTGTCTGCTGGAACAGTCCCCGCTGGGTCCTGAACCCCCGGCCCCGTGCCTGGGTCCGGGCCAGGTGGGAGGCCCAGGAGAAGACGGGGGGGGGGGGAAGGGGGGAATGGGTGAGGGGTGAGAGTGAGAAGCGGGTAAGGGCCGGGGCCCCTGCTGACCCCGCACCCAGTCCCGCCCCGCCTGAGCACTCGGCTGCGCCACGTGGGGCCCTCCGGGAAGCCCCAGATCACCCACCTTGGGGCAGGGCAGGCCGACTCCTGCCTCACTTTATGGAAAGGCACACTAAGGCCCACGGGGGAAGAACGCCAGCCCCCAAACAAGTGGTTAAGGAATTGAACCCTGGTGACATCGGCTCCCCTCAGTGCTGGGCTTCCCCCCTTCCCCGTTGCCTCCTCTGCCTCAGTATCCCCAGAAAGTCTTTAGGGAGGAATCGTGCTGGGGACCTTCTGCTGTGACCCTTTCATCCCTCTGAGGAGAAGACTCCAAAAAGCCCTGGCCAAAGTGGGGGGGGGCTATAGCCCAGACCTGGGGGGCTCCCACTGGTAGGGAGAAGGGGATGGGCACCAAGAAACAGAGCCTCCTCCTCCCCCTCCTCCCAGGGTCCCAGGGAGAGCTTTCCCGGGTCTGGGGAGTCCGAGACAAAAAGCCCATGAAAAAGGCCCTTTGCCAGAAGTGCACGGACATAGGTGTACATGGGTGTGAGTGTGTGTGTGAGTGCATGGGCATAAGTGTGTATGTGTGAGGGAGGGAGGGAGAGTATGTGTGAGTGTGAGTGTGAGGGAGGGAGTGTGTGTGTGAGTGTGTGTGTAAGTGCATGGGCATAAGTGTGTGAGTGAGGGAGGGAGAGTATGTGTGAGTGTGTGAATGTGTGTGTGAGTGCATTGATATATGTATGTGAGTGTGAGTATGTGTGTGCATGTGCAGGGTGCTGGGGCTGGGGAGGGCAGCAGAGCTGGGAGGGGCTGCCTAGGCCTGGAGGATCTCCCAGGGTCCCTCAGTGCCAGGCATGGCCCTGCGACCCCCTAGTGGCCAAACCTCTGCTCCAATTAAACTGGACGTGAGGTCACTCCCCCTTGCAAATGCACACGCATTGTCACGTGTGTACATGCATGCGTAGTGTGCTGTGTGTGTACCCAGGTGCATTTGTGTGTGCACAAGTATGTGTGTGCATATATACACCCAGATGTGTGTGGGCACTGTGCTGTGTGACCCAGGTGCATGTACATGTGTGTGCATATATGTACACCCAGGATTGTGCTCAGATACCAGACACATGTGTGTGCATGTTTATGACCCAGGTGTGTGCACATGTGTGTGCATGTGTATATGCCCAAACTGTACATGAGCATGTGGACATATGTATGTGTATATGCATGTGTAGCCCAGGTGTGTGTGTACATGTGGCCCATGTGTGTGTGCATTGTATGCATGCGAGCATGGGATGCATATATGCATTGCACATGTGTGACCCAGACATGTGCACATGTGTGCATGCATGTTTGTGGGGGGCGCTGGACGCGTGTATATGTGTGCGCATGTGTGGGCCTGGGGTGTGTACATTGCATGTGTGAGAGCACATTCTGTCTTGTGCATGTGTGCATGTATGTGAGCATGCATGTGGACACACGTGCAAGTGCTCAGTGCTGTGTGTGCACGTGTGGGTGCACCCAGGTGCATTGCATGCAGGTAGACACGTGTGTACGTGGGCTCTGTGTGCACTGTGTGACTCAGGTGTGTTGCACACGTATGTGCATGTATACACACCCAGGTGTCTGAGGGGCCCTCAGTGAGGGGTTGAAACCCCCCCCCCCCCAGTCTAGCTGCTCCTCAAGGGCAGGCCGGTCAAAACGCCCTCTCAGAGCATCTCTTGCTGCCAGGGGCGACCCAGACCATCGTGGCAAGCACTCTGCCCATTTGGGCTCGTGGCCTGCCCCGGTGACTGGGCCCGGGACTGGGCAGAGAAGGGAGGGCAGCAGGGCAGTCTGGGGGCTCGGGCCCGCCCCTCCCCCTGCAGTTCCCTGCCTCCCTTAGCTCACTTGTCTGTCCCCTGGGATGCTGGCCGTGTCACTGGTGGGCGTGGGCGGGCATGGCACCCGGCTCCCCTTCCCGGGCCTTGGCTTGGGGCAGGCTTTTGGCAGAGGGCCGGCCCCCGGGGGAGGGGGGACTGTTACAGACAGGAAGCTCTGCCCTGCCCAGAGGCAGGACCCACTGAAGGCCCAGCCTGTTCTCTTCCCAGAATCAGAAGCCCCGGCTCTGGCGGCTCCCCAGGCCTTCCTCCCTACAGGACCGTCCTGCCTGTGGCTCTCCCTGCCCTGGGCACGTGGCCCGCGTGGCCCGGGGAACGGGCTCCGGACGGCCCAAGTGGGGCCTCTTTTGGCCCCGAGCGCCTCCGGATGACTCGGACAGGACGCCGCCTTCTCTCTCCGAATCGGGTTTTTCAATGAATAAACTAAGCCCCGCGTGGTTGCAGAACCCCCAATTATCCTGAAACGCTTCGAGCCCAGGATTTCTCCAGCCAAGTGTGAGGCCCCAAGATGGACGGGGTGAGCTTGAACCCATTTCCTGGAGTGACTTTGGGAGGAGATGAGAGCTCTGGCCTCTGGGCCTGGGGTGGGGGCACCTTGAGGCCCCTTGGCACCAAAGGCATCTGCTGGCTGGCATCCCTGGCATCATGCAGGGGTTCCCCCCCAGAGGCCAGAAATGGGGGCTCCCCAGCTAAGGGGGAAACAGCAAGCAAATAGGGAACAGACCAGAAATGATGGCTAGGGCAGGCCCTGGAGGCAAGATGGCTTGGGGGAGGGGGGGGGCAGATTTTAGCTGGGACAGAAAGGAAGCTGAGCTGGGAGGGTGTCCCGGCATGGGAATGGTCATGCAAAGGCAAGGAGGTTGGAAACACACTTCCAAGTGTGGGGGAGAGAGCGGCCAGTCTGAGCTTGGCAACCTCAATGTGCTGTAGAAAGGAAGGGAGAAAGGAGGGAGGGAGGGAGGGAACGAAGGAAGGAAGGAAAGAGGGAAGGAAAAAAGGAAGGAAGGAAAGAGGGAAGAAAAGAAAAAAAGGAGGGAAGGAAAAAAGGAAGGA